>CAKJTW010000047.1:16737500-17205960 GCA_917880005.1 Nanger dama | reverse complement strand
TGGTAGCAGTAATAGTAATAATACTATCATCAGCTTCTGTTTTCAGACTCTTGTATAAATCATTGATCATTTTCATGTGTTTTCATTAAAACTTCCCCCAAATTCTAATCAATAGGTCAAGTACATTTTCAAGGTTATAAATTTGTCCTGAAACATTACCATAGAAGGAAAGGCACCAAAGTTAGATATTCTTCGAAAATATTGTATAACATTTGGCACATGGGAGGGATAATTTAAGTATCTGAGATCACTATAATGACTTCAATAATAATTTTTATTTCAAAAGAAACTGACAAATACTGAAGTTTTACTGTTTTTTGAAATACATAATTTACCATTTCACAGTATGAGTAAAATAGTATTGATATGTACAGTCATTATACTGCCAGTACAGATTTCCAGAAAGTAGATGATTTTATGTTATTCTGTATTTCCAGAACTGACCCATTCTCACAAGGAGGCAGACAGGAGGATAAAACCTGGGGTTTTATGTTAGTCTCATTCTGTATATGGAATGTTAATAGAAAGAAACAAACTCAGGAGTTTCCTTATTAGATAAAGTAATGAACCTTTCAAAAGAGGTAACTGCTGAGCTGATAATGATTTATGATAAATGCAGCTATTTCTGCAGTGAATTTTCCATATCTCCCTAAAGTAAAACTGTAAAGTTTTGTTTCATGGAGTTGTATCATAACCTTCCCAGAACATTAACTTCTCAATGATGTCAATATTTTTACATAATTTAACTTCACGGTTACCTTAATTGCACTTAATAATACATGTATTTTATCCTTACACCTGGAAATCAAATACTGTGCTTTGGCCTATGTCTAAGAAAAATGTGGACAGTTGAATAAAATAAAATATTTTTGTCATTGAGAAAAAATTTAATTAGTTGAAGGAACATTTTACTTTCAACATCTTATGAGTTCAGCATTTTATTATGAGTTTGTATAAATAGTCAATGAGAGCAAAAATGAGCTTGCTAATGTATTGAAACAACAAGAAGTTTCCAATTATGATGATTGTTTACAGCCTCAATTTAAACAACTAGAAAAAAAATAAACCAATAGTGTACAGGTGTTGGGAAAAATCAGCATATAACTTTGTTACCCGAGAAAAGGTTAACAAATGATTTAGGCCTTTTACAGGCTGGAAGTCATGTAAATGGACCCCAAACAAGAAAATATGACCAGTACGAGTAGAAAAAAATCAGTCAACAGAAACAGATTCACAAAATATGAATGTTGAGGTAGTTATTATAATACGATATGATCTATATGTTCAACATGGTAGAGGAAAACAATGATAAGGAGAAAAATTGAAGACATGAAGCTCCTATAGGTTAGAATTTGTAATACTTTACTTTTCCATATTTTACTTGGAAATATATATATTTTCCAATTAAAATGTATATTGCATGGGATTTACATAAAAATAACTACTGCAGAATAAAACCATCAATGAACATAAAGCCATAGCGACAGACTATCCAAAATGCAGAAGAGAGAAGAAAAGAAAAAGTGAAAGCCTTGAAAAAGTGGTGCTAGCTGCATGTGGTATAATATGGAGTAATTTCATAATTGGAGTAACAGGAGGAAGAGAATGGATATTTGAAGAACTAATGATCAACAGTTTTTGTCCAGATTTGGTGGGAACTCTATTCAAGGTCTCCGAAGCTCAGTGCAGCTCAAGGAATATAAATATAACAAATAACATAAGCCAAGACACAATATAAAAAAATTGCTGGAAGTCAATGATCAAATACCTCAAAAGGAGCAGAAGGAAAAAGACATTTCATAAGGAAGAGCCAAACATAAGGGCAGTAGAGACCTTCATGTCAGAAACTTAAACCAAATCACAACTGAGAAACTTGTTTCTAATACTGAAAAGAATAGTCTACCTAATACACTATACATAGTAAAAATATCTTTCTGAACTAAAAGCAAATAAGAACAGTTTTAAAAAACAAAAGCTGAGAAAATTTGTCAACAACAGCTCTCAGGATGAAAGAAATTGTTAAAAGAAATTCTTAAGATAGAAGAAAATTAATGCCAGTGGAACTTTAGATCTAAACAAAATAAGTAAGCATACGGGCAAATGTTAAAGATACATTTCTGTTTTTAAAATTTTGTTCAAAAAAATTCACCGTTTATGACAAACATTGTAAGGTTTATAATATATATATATAGAAGCAAAAAAGTGTGGCAATAATAAATAAAAAGGAAGAAATAGAATATAGTAAAGTTGTTAAGGGCTTCCCAGTTGGTGCTATTGGTAAAGAACCTGCATACCAATGCGGGAGACGTAAGAGATATGGGTTCAATCCCTGGTTGGGGATGATCCCCTGGAAGAGCACATGCAACTCACTCCAGTACACTTGCCTGGAGAATCACATGGACAGAGGAGCCTGAAGGCACAGTTCTTAGGGTTGCAAAAAGTCAGACATGACTGGAGTGATTCAGCACACATGGAAGTTTGTAAAATTACATGTAAAGTGATGTGCTATTTAAGAGCAGACACTGAAAAATTAAAGCTGTGTATTTTAAGCCTTAGAGCAAGGGACAGGAAATGGTAGCATGCCAGTTTTTGGAAAAAATAAAAGCAATCATTCTTACTGATATTTGCATTTTCTATGGCTACCTTCACTTTCCACTTGAAAAAGTTTAAGTATAGCAGAGCTCTTGTGGCCTGAAAAATTAACTATTTGGTTTTTTTAAGCAATTGCCAAGCAATGACCTAGACGAGCTACAAAAAGGAAAACCAAAGAGATATAACTGATAACCAATGTTTCAAATAAAACAGACTGATTATAAGAAGAACTGTGTAAAACCTCAATTAATCCAAAGAAGGCAGAGAAAAAAGAAAGAGGCACAAAGAACATCTGGAACAAGTGAAATACAACTGCAAGATGGTAGATTTAAATCCTACTATATTGATACTTCATACCAGGGAAGCGTGTTGTGCTGCAGTCCACAGGGTATCAAATATATGTGTGTGGCAGCAACAATATTAATATTTATATTACATATAAATGGATTAAACATTTCAACTATATTCCTTGGTGGCTCAGAGGTTAAAATGTCTGCCTCCAATGCAAGAGACCCGGGTTTGATCCCTGGGTCTAGAAGATCCCCTGGACAAGGAAATGGCAACCCAGTGGCAACTCACTCCAGTATTCTTGCCTGGAGAATCCCATGGACAGAGGAGCCTTGTAGGCTACAGTCCACAGGGTTGCAAAGAGTTGGACACAACTGAGAGACTTCACTTTCACTTTTCAAACATTTCAATTAATAGGCAGAAGTCATCAGATGGGATTAAAAAAGCAATACCCAGCTTTATGTTGTCCAAAAGAAACACTTAAAATGTAAAGAAAGAGATTAAAAATAAAAGCATATAGTTATATTTTATGTAACCACAATTCTAAGGAAAACTTGAATGACTGCATTCATATTAAAGTAGACCCATGCAACAGCTTGGATACTTAACAAAGAGATTTCACAAAGTGGGGGTGGGGAGGGGAAGCCTTACAGAAACACACTGTAAGATCCTTGGAGAGTGAATGTTCCTAGAAATCAGTGATTCTAAGGATGGGGCATGAGAGGAAGGAATTAGCTGCAGAAGACCAGGGGGAGCTTCCCGTCATTATGGAAATGTTCTACGCCATGATTATGGTGGAGGCTGCACTATCCTAGGCAGTGTCAAAACTCACTGCATGTGCGTTTGGAATTAGTGAATTTCAACAGGATATTAATGAATATCATACGATAACTCAAATAAGATGCTTAAAATCAAATAGAAAGTTGACAGCTAACTTGTTATAGGTGAATCTGTAGACTTGGCTTGTCTTGTTCATTGTTGTCTTCAGATTTAGGATTATTTGTGACTAATCATACCTGAAAGTGAAAGTGAAATTCGCTCAGTTGTCTCTTTGCCACCCCATGGACTGTACCCCGCCAGACTCCTCTGTCCATGGAATTCTCCAGGCGAGAATACTGGAGTGGGTAGTCATTCCCTTCTTTAGGGGATCTTCCCAACCCAGGGACTGAACTCAAGTTTCCCACATTGCAGGCAGATTCTTTACCATCTGAGCCAGCAGGGAAGCACAATCATGCCTAGTTAACATTATTAAATGAGCAAACTGGAGAACACAATAACAAAAATCATGTGATAAATGATGATCATCAACTAATGATAAAAATGCCTGCTGGAAGTCATTTGGGGGTACTAGAGGATGGCAGCAAAATTGAAAACCATACTTATTTTTTAATCAGATGATATGTTCAATACATTTTTCTTCAGTCTCAGATATTACTTCAGGTGAAGTACCTTTAAGCTTAAAGTAGTATGCGTGCTCAGTTGCTGAGTCATGTCTGACTCTCTGTGACCCCCATGGACTGGGCTGTAGCCCTCCACGCTCCCCTGTCCATGGGATTTCCCAGGCAAGAATGTTGGAGTGGGTTGCCATTCCCTCCCCTAGGGGATCTTCCCGACTGTCTCCTGCGTGGACAGGTGGGCTCCTTACCGCTGAAGCACTTGGGAAGCTCTTAAAGTAGTATATTGAACAATTACAATGAAAATAAATAAATAAGGTCTTCCAAAACCTTTTGGAATTTGTACAGAAATGTATTTATTTTACTTTTTCACGTTTCAACTAGATGGTCGTTGAGAGCCAAATGAGGTGGAGATTTTCTAATGACCTGTTATGTTTCAGTGCATCATGCTTCAGTCTCCAGGATGCGGTATTAACTGCTGCTATTTTGTTTAGCCTATGTGAAAACTCATACAAAGGAGAATTTTTCAAGAAGAATACATACGTCAAAATTGCTTTCTGTATAAAAAAGGATTCTGGTAATCTCCCAGTACAATATGCTTTGAGGTGAAATTGCACCTTATTTGGAGTAAGCTTGTTATATACTCATTGGAATTCCAAGCTCCAGCATTTTGAATTAGCCATAACCACACACCCCCTAGTATGATTGGCAGATTTGGCCAAAAGAAATGTAGGATGTCTAGTTAAATATGAATTTCAGATAAACAACAAATGATTTTTAGTATAAGCATGTTACATTCAATACTTGGTACATAAATATGCTTAAACTTGTTAATTTTTAGTCTGAATTTCAGATTTCACAGGGCATTCTCTATTTTGCTGTAACCTTATCCCCATGGCAGGATACAATTCCTTGTGTCTGCCTTGGGGTTATGCAATTGAGTATATTCCCTTATTTGAATATTAATTTGATAATCTCATGATTATAATAATTTTACTGGCAGATGTACTGGAGGCTTCAATTATTTTGCAGTCTAACTTCCTTGTAAGATAAGAATTTCCATTTATAGACTTAAAAATGTCACATCTGCATATCAACTTGAAAGATCATAACTGAAAATACTGAAAATCATAACTGTGAAAGATATTTCACAGTCCAGTGACAGGTTTCTAGTTAGAAGCACATTGTGGTAGATATTGTTTTATGAAAATAATATATATTTTCCATTGTAGAAAATTATTAGAATCATCTGTATTGGCCTAAAAATTATCTTTAATTTTATTCAGTTATTTTCATGTTGATGTATCCCTATTGGTATGAAATATAGTTTTAGATTTTTGGATGAAACTGGAAATTTTAGTACCATTTTTAGGAGCCAAGGTTATCTTAACCGAAGTAGCTAGAGAGGACTATGGCTCTAGAGCAGGTTTTGAAACAGTGCCCTTCCAGCTTAAAATCTTTACCCTTAGGAGGATTAATATTTATTGACTATGTATCCACAAGCCTCTGTATTTACACCTTCTAGTAGCCTTGGAAACTATAAAACCTCAGTCCCAAAGCTGTTTTATTTTCCTTTCCAATGTCAAGTCAACTCTCTAAAGTTGAAGTCTGATGATGTCTTCAGAGTGAATTGACAAAACTTAGAGGGTACAGCTGTTTGTTTTTAGAATATGAATTGTTTTAGAGAAAAAGCAAATGATCCAGTGGTACACTCCCCTTGAAACTTATAGTTAAGTCTGATCCACAGAACTCTGCATTCTTCCAGAATACTACCATGTTTTACATCAGACATATTATGTAAGGGAGTCAAATGTACTTAGGGTTTTCATGCTATTTAGATACATATCTGTTGTGTTTTTTAAAACACAATGTCATTTGATGATTTTTTTGCAGTATTTTCCATATCAATGTTCCTGTCTGGGATGGCAATCTATAACTACAGCTTTTTTGTTTTGTTTTGTTTTTTTGAGGAAGACCTATACAGTTAATTTTTCTTTTTTTTTTTAATTTAAATTTATTTGTTTTAATTGGGCTAATTACTTTACAATATTGTATTGGTTTTGCCATATATCAACATGAATCCGCCACAGGTGTACATGTGTTCCCCATCCTGAATCCCCCTCCCACCTCCCTCCCCGTACCATCCCTCTGGGTCATCTCAGTGCACCAGCCCCAAGCATCCTGTATCCTGCATCAAACCTGGACTGGCGATTCATTTCTTATATGATACTATACATGTTTCAATGCCATTCTCCCAAATCACCCCACCCTCTCCCTCTCCCACAGAGTCCAAAAGTCCATTCTATACATCTGTGTCTCTCTTGCTGTCTCGTATATAGGGTTATCATTACCATCTTTCTAAATTCCATATGTATGCGTTAGTGTTCTATATTGGTGTTTTTCTTTCTGGCTTACTTCACTCTATATAATAGGCTCCAGTTTCATCCATCTCATTAGAACTGATTCAAATGTATTCTTTTTAATGGCTGAGTAACACTCCATTGTGTGTATATGTACCACAGCTTTCGTATCCATTCATCTGCTGATGGACATCTAGGTTGCTTCCATGTCCTGGCTATTATAAACAGTGCTGCGATGAACATTGGGGTATATGTGTCTATAACCACAACTTTTTATAATTATTAATGCATAACAAATCAAGTAAACATCCTGTCTAGCCATTTCTATGTTAGAAATACTTTTTTAGACTTACAAAAGCATTAGCATAATAGCTTACAAGGTAGCATATAACTGTTGTTGTTGTGAACAGAATTAGATACTTTATTTTTTAAACATCTATTGCAACAAAAAATGAGTGCCTGTCAGATATTTCCAGTGACAGGTTTCCCCCCCCCCCCCCCCCCCCCCCCCCCCCCCCCCCCCCGGGGGGGGGGGGGTTTTTTTTTTTTTTTTTCCCCCCCCCCCCCCTTTTTTTTGTTTTTGGTTTTGTGTTTTGTGGGGGGGGGCGCCCCCCCCCGGGGGGGGGGGGGGGGGCGCTTTTGTCAATATATTGAGTAAATATACATTTGGACAAATGATAGAAAATCTATGGAATAAAAAAAGAAAGAAGTTCAAAGGAAAACCTAAAATATACCACATTAGGTAATTCTAAATCCCTTAGACCTTTCAAAGCCAAGGTAAAATTGGTCAAAATTTTTATTAGGAAAAGATGTATGGCAGTAATTTGTATTATGCATGTTAATAAAAGTGTTAAAGTGCTGCTTTAAAAGTGTGGTCTATATAGCATGACTTTGTCACATGAGTTAAGCATGGATTAAATGGGATGGTGTTTTTCTAAACTCAGAAACGAAGGCATTATTGTGAATTACTCTGATTATAATGATGGAGGACTTGAATCAGACTCTTAGAGTAGATAGGATTTGTGCAGGTGGAGAGGAGAGAACATTCCAGAACAGGGAGATGGCTTGAGAAAATGCAGTACCTGGGCATCGCATAATGTGTGCCAGCTGGCAACACTACAGAGCCTAGTGTGACCAGAGTAAAAGCTTTGTATTGTTAGCATTTGCATTGCCCAAACTAGCTAAACATGATATTCAGTTCAGTTCAGTCACTCAGTTGTGTCCAACTCTTTGCGACCCCATGGACTGCAGCACGCCAGGCTTCCCTGTCCATCACCAACTCCTGGAGCCTACTCAAACTCATGTATATTGAGTCGGTGATGCCATCCAACCATCTCATCCTCTGTCATCCCCTTCTCCTGCCTTCAATCTTTCCCAGCATCAGGGTCTTTTCAGATGAGTCAGTTCTTTGCAGTATTGGAAACATATTAAGTCTGACTTTGGAAGGACCTTAGATTAGAAAATAAAGAATTTATACTCAGTCTTCTAGGTAATAAGAGCCCTTGGTTATATGAGCAAGAAAGTAGCAAAATTTTAGAAAAGTCATTTTGATAGCTGTTGATGTAAGCCTAGGAGAGAAATTCCTTATGAGAAGCTGCTCCCAGGATCCATGGTTCTAAGGATTTTCTAGACCAAGTCCTGCTTACACAAGGTAGTTAACTCCAGATTGTATTAGTGACATAAAACCGGTGCCAAAGATTCAAAAGAATTGGTGGGTGTTAGGTCCACAGGATGTGTGTGTGTCTATAACCAGGAAAATAAGCAATAAGGCCAGTGACTAGGAAGTGTGAGGACATTCTGTGAGGCAGAGCGTAAAGTGGACCCATGCCAAGTGGTTTAGAACTAAAGTTGGTATTAATAATATGCTAGCAGTTAGAAGCCTACTTGTAGATGTTGCCAGTTTTTGGGAGATTTCAGCTGGGATCTAAAGGGTTTTTTTTTTTTTTTTTTGGAAAGAGCTGTCTAGGAAGCAATGGAGTTGATTGGCAGGACAGAGATAAGATTCTGTCATAACATCTGGATGAGGGTTGTAAGAGCAAAAGCCTATGGAATAAATTTATGGAGGCAAAGTTTAAGACTTGTTTATTGTTCTGGGAATTGGAAAATAACGGCTCTCCCATAGTTTTAAGAGTTAGAATCTATGTGGTTGTGGAAAAAAAAAAATTACTCTTTAACTGAAACAAGTCAGGATGGTGAGGCACTTTTCCAAGCAGAAAAGAGCAGTCTTTGGATGAGGAGGAGAGAGATGAGAAGCTGGGGTTTCAGTACATTGTTCAATGCACTAATGGAAATGTCTAGAAAATGTATAATGCTGAGCTTTGGAAAGAAGCTAGTTCTATGTAGAAATTAGTAATTTTTTTCATCTTCTAAATGAATGAACTTAAAAGAATTAGTTTTTAAAAGATAAAATACTTAAAGAAGAAAAAGTAGAAGAATGAATGTTGGCCTACTGAGTTACTACTCAGTTTTAGGACCAAAAGATGAATGTGCTTCAAAAACTTCTCAAAAAAATAACATCAGCAGGAGTAACTCTGACCCAAAATCAGTGTGAAAAGATTTTATATAAGGCATCAAAGATACAACTAGCAAGTTTAATAAGGTTTTTTTTTTTTTTTGCCATCTGATAGTTAAAATATTAGAACTTTGAGGAATCAGATGATAATAATTCCAGCTGCTAATTGTCTTAAGGCAGCTGTCAAAATTTATATCCAGTGGTGATGATGAATTTATGGAGCACTTTAAGTTAGATGAAAATATCTTATTTGTGATGCTGCTGCAGCTGCTGCTGCTAAGTCACTTCAGTCGTGTCCGACTCTGTGTGACCCCATAGACGGCAGCCCACCAGGCTCCGCCATCCCTGGGATTCTCCAGGCAAGACACTGGGTGGGTTCCATTTCCTTCTCCAATGCTGGTGAAAAGTGAAAGTGAGTTGCTCAGTCGTGTCCAACTCTTAGCGACCCCATGGACTGCACCCCACCAGGCTCCTCCATCCATGGGATTTTCCAGGCAAGAGTACTGGAGTGGGGTGCCATTGCCTTCTCCATATTTGTGATGCACCTGGCTTTCAACTGTGCATTCTGGAGACTGCACTTCGTATATAATTAAAATATGATAAAACTGTTCTGTCCGTATTTACACATATCTTTCCTCCTTTGACCCATAAAATCAAGCAATTTTTATTTGTTATACAGTATGGCCTTGTAGTCCCAGCTTTTGTATGCCTCTTTTTCAAAGTTTCAATTATATATATTTTTTGAATTGATTGTACCATAACAAGTCATTAAGTTTTTGAGACTAATACAATTATTTTCCATGATTAGATTTCATGAAATGGTAAGATTATGTGAACCTTTTGAGTATATGTACCTAGCCTTCTATCAAGTAGATTTTGTAACTCAAAATAGTTCCTGAAACTTTTTAAAACTCAAACATTAAAATATGGATGTTACAATATGCATAGGAAAAATAGACATGGGATTTTCTGCCTTTTAGATACTATTATTTGTATTAGTTTTAAGCTAAAACATCAAATTGACTGCTTTAAAAAAAAAAAGAAAGACTCCTTTGCCATGCTCTGTATTTTGGTTAGTATAACTGGAGCACACACACACAAAAAAGCTACCATGACATGTACAAAAAACACATTCAAGAAGTTTATGTTTTATTAGACTCATAAGTTTAGTAGTGATTATAATATAGTGATTATAATATGGAAGGGGACTTTTGCAGCTAAATCAATGAATTTAGGGGATAACAGATTATACCCAAACTTTTTATGGTTTTCTAAAGAACTGCATTTAAAAGTTCATTTTAATTGAAGGCACAACATTAATTTGATTCAAAGAACCATAAATCACTATATGATTTGGTGATAAAAAGTTTAATGGGCACTATTAGTTTTCTTCATTGATCTACCATGCTATCAATATTCACAGGAATTCCAAAGCAGGCCCATGGATAACAAAATCCAGTCAATAGATCCAAGTACGTGAATTTCAACTTTCATTTGAGAGAAGAAAATAGACAACAGTGTTTTAAATTGCTCTTCTCATTTTCATTAAAGGACATCAGTTCAGTTCAGTTGCTCAGTCCTGCCCGACTCTTTGTGACTCCATGGACTGCAACATGCCAGGCTTTCCTGCCCATCACAACTCCTGGAGCTTGCTCAAGCTCATGTCCATCGAGTTGGTGATGCCATCCAATCATCTAATCATCTGTAAGCCCCTTCTCCTCCTGCCTTCAATCTTTCCCAGTATCAGGGTCTTTTCCAATGAGTCAGTTCTTCACAACAGGTGACCAAAGTATTGACGTTTGAGCTTCAGCATCAGTCCTTCCAATGAATACTCGGACTGATTTCCTCTAGGATTGACTGGTTTACTCCCCTTCCAGTCCAAGGGAGTTTCAAGAGTCTTATCCAACACCACAGTTCAAAAGCATCAATTCTTCAATGTCCAGCCTTCTTTATGGTCCAACACTCACATCCATACATGACTACTGGAAAAACCATAGCCTTGACTATACAGACCCGTGTTGGCAAAGTAATGTCTTTGCTTTTTATTTTTAACTTTAAATTTATTTATTTTAATTGGAGGCGAATTACTTTACAATATTGTATTGGTTTTGCCATACATCAATATGAATCCGCCATGGGTATACACATGTTCCCCATCCTGAACCCCCTCCCACCTCCCTCCCCGTATCATCCCTCTGGGTCATCCCAGTGCACCAGCCCCAAGCATCCTGTATCCTGCATCAAACCTGGACTGGTGATTCATTTCTTATATGATTTTATACATGTTTCAGTGCTGCTGCTGCTGGCGTCACTTCAGTTGTCAATGCCATTCTCCCAAATCATCCCACCCTCTCTCTCCCTCTCCCACAGAGTCCAAAAGACTGTTCTATACATCTGTGTCTCTTTTGCTGTCTCGCATACAGGGTTATCGTTACCATCTTTCTAAATTCCATATATATGTGTTAGTATACTGTATTAGTGTTTAATATGCTGTCTAAGCTCATCATAGCTTTTCTTCCAAGGAGGAAGCGTCTTTTAATTTCATGGCTGCAGTCACCATCTGCAGTGATTTTGGAGCCCCCAAAATAAAGTCTCTCACTGTTTCCATTGTTTCCCCATCTATTTGCCGTGAAGTCATGGAACCGGATACCATGATCTTCATTTTTTGAATGTTGAATTTGAAGCCAGCTTTTTCACTCTCTTCTTTCACCTTCATCAAGAGGTTTTTAATTCCTCCTTGCTTTCTGCCATAAAGGTGGTGTCATCTGCTTATCTGAGGTTGTTGACATTTCTCCCAGCAATCTTGATTCCAGCTTGTGCTTCATCCAGTCTGGCATTTCACATGATGTACTCTGCGTAGAAGTTAAATAAGCAGGGTGACAATATGCAGCCTTGGTGTACTCCTTTCCCAATTTGGAACCAGTCCGTTGTTCCATGCCCGGTTCTAACTGTTGCTTCTTGACCTGCATACAGATTTCTCAGAAGACAGGTCAGGTGGTCCGGTATTCCCATCTCTTTAAAAAGAGTTTTCACAGTTTATTGTGAGCCACACAGTCAAAGGCTTTGGCCTTTGTCAATAAAGCAGAGAACATCTAAGATCCAATATTCCTAAATATGTCCTTTAATTTGGACATATTTGTGAATATCTTCCTTTTGGTCTTTAAGAGAAGTACAAATCTTCATTATAGTTCCCACTTTTAAGTTAGTTTCTCCATTTATTTGTGTGACTCCTAACATTATTACAAAGTGATGAAATACTCACTGCACAAGACACTTTAGGAGCGCTGTTACATGGATTCACTTTCCACCTCTCAGTTCCGAGTGCTCATGGCTTCCCACTGCCTCTAGGACAGAAATGGAAACTTATCCTGAAGCTGAACGTCCTTCAGTAGCATCTTTCTAGCTTCTTTTCTGAATTCATCATCTCCTGTCCTTTCCTGGTCTAACCAGTCCTCTGAAGTCAAACTCATTTTCTGAACATGCCAAGGTCATCCCTGGGATGGAACTTTTTCTCAGTCCCATTTCCACTCCACTTCTACCTGGAGTGACATCAACCTAACCCCCTCAGTAAAACATTCCCTCATTGTCTCCTGTTCTTTTCATCTTTCTGTGGTGTTTGGAATTTCTTTTTCATCCTTTTATCTGTTTCATAAATTAAATCCTCTGCAGGGGTCAGAGAGTGTGGCTTTTCATATCCCCAGATCCAGCTTGTAGTCTAGAGAAGCTCAAGAACAGACACTCATATCATTAGGCAGTCTGAAGTAAACCATGCTTCTTGAAACAAATTCTAACATTGAAATTTGTGAGTCTGGCAGATGAACATTTACCTATTTATTAACAGAGTGAATTAAGGATCATTTTTTGGTCCAATTGCTTAATATAGCATAACCTGAATTTTAGGTTAGTTAATTTAAAATATTATCTATGTATAATGTTCTTCATAGCATTTCTGATATCATTAATTTTTTAGAATCATAGAATATTTAAATTGAAAGACTATAGAAATAATTTGACCAAATTATTAATAGTTATGAATGATAAAACTAAGAACAATCAAGTGATGTAATCATGGCTAGAATTTAGGTCTCCTTGATAGAAAAATAGCCAAAGTAAAAGATAATAAACCAATATATTTTAAATGGATAGCCAACAAGGACCTAGTGTATAGCACATGGAATTGCTCCATGTTATGTGGCAGCCTGGGTGGCAGCTGGGTTTGGGGGAGAATAGATACATGTACACGTATGACTGAGTCCCTTTTTGTTCACTTGAAACTATCACAACGTTGTTAATCACCTATACGACAATACAAAATAAAAAGTTCAAAAGAAAAAAAAAGAATAGATCAACAAAATACTAGGATAAAACATAAATGTTTGATAAGGTGAATGTGGTGATGGATTGTAATTGAATGATAATGATTCATCATTCATCCATATTCATCTTCACGTTTTTAGGTATAGAAATAATACAAGCCCTGTAAATTTTACAGACCAAATAAACAGCAAGTCCTTCCACCCACATTATATAGAGACAAGTTTTGATAACCATAAACACTAAACAAATAAACTTTAAGTAACAGTCTAAAGTGTCAGGGTGGATGAGCTTTGCCTTTAGTTGCTACTGCAGTCATTTACTTTGTTTTCTTTTATTAGATACTTAATCCGACCGGATCCACTGGCTTACCTACCCAACAGTGAACCCAGTCGAAAAAACAGCATCTGCAACACCATGGTTCAGGACTCTCGAGAGGAAACTCAGCTTTGATAAAAAGAAAATAATAAACTGTTTTTTTTTCCCTCCAAGGATGTTGCTTGAAACAATTTTAGATCTTAGGAAAGAAAAAGCATTGCTGGCATGAACTAAACTAGATTGGAATATATCCAATTCTCTCATATTTTAAAAAATCTGCTCTCCTGGAAGTATAGAGTATTTTGAAACTTGAAGTACTGCTTGTTAGTACTCCTCCTATTAATATCGGAAAGACATCAATGGAATGGTTTTGAAAACCTAAATCAGAACACAAAAATTTAAACCTGATGTTTCCTTGTTTGACAATGATGCAAACTATAGAAGCCAATTTTTAAAAAGTATTAAGGCTTTATGAAAGTAAACTAGAAATCTACCTATCTTTGGTGCATCCCAGTGGACATAGAAGATGGCTGCTCCTCTTAAAATTAAATGTGTCCTATTACATTGCTGTTCTATAGAAACAGCTCATCATACTGTGTCTAGTCTTCTCTATACAGATAAACAAATTTATGTGGCTGACTTCTGTGTAAGAATCATAGTTTGCTTTAGAATATGAATCCTTCAGTCTTTTTAACCTTTTTGTTGCCTTTTCATATGATATGATATCCATTTTAGAATTTGCCATGTTGATAGCATGTTTTATTACTCTGAAGAAATCAAAACAAACAAAAATAAATATTAACTACATGAAAATTTCCCTAACTTTATGTTTGACACATTGTATGCCAAGAAAAGTATAAAAACAAGTATTTGTTGTTATCCTAACATATTGTTCTCCTAAGAGTAGTCTTAACATAGGGAAAATACTTGAAACACATTTGTCGACTTAAGTTTACTCCAAGAATTGAAACTGAAATATTAAGTAATGATTTTCATTAAAATCTTGAGCTTTAACATTTTTATGTATCTATATAGTATATTTCATTAAAAAGATACTTTAAAAGAAGCATAATTATGCTTTTTATAGAATACAAAGAATTTCAAAACATTAGAAGTCCTCCTTTATGCTTTTAGCATTAAAGCAATAATATTCCAAAAATGCTATATCAAAATTTTTATCTAATTTAACTATAACATTGTGTGGAAAACATACAAAAAGAAAGATAAGTAGCTTGAGGGAATTCCCTGGTGGTCTAGTGGTTAGGCCTGTGCGCTTTCACTGCCAAGGGCCTGAGTTCTATTTCTGGTCAGAGAACTAACATCCTGCAAGCTGTGTGGTGTGGCCAAAAAGAAAAGGTAGTTTTTGCCATTTACACTGAATGCCGACCATACAGAACTGGGCAGTTAGCAAAGAAAAGTGGGCCCTTGCTGACTCCAGTGCTCCTGCCTCTGCTGCATTAGTCCCCTTCAGAAACGGGCTGAAAACACAGAGCTTAGTTTGCAAGGTAGTTGGAATGTGTTGTCATTCCCATGAAAGAGATACTGAAAAAATTTTAAAGATATTTTTGTTCCAAAGTTTTTTTCTGAATTTTACTTTGAATTTTAATTCAACAGAAAGTAGAACATTTAAAACTAGAAAGAGATGTAGTATCATTTCTTTACACAAAGAAGCAGATAAAGTGAAAAGAAAATAGGATTAAAGGTAACAAATCTAATATTCCCCCATAATTCTGTGAATATAAAATATAAAGTATAAAATGTAAACTTATAGATTATAGCTATTGTATAATTTTCATATTGTATAATATGAAATGCCTATTTGTTGTTGTTTTTGTTTAGTATTTTACATTACTCTCATTTTAGAACAACATGAACACCAAGAATTTCCCCTAAAATAGGGAGACCCTATATTTAATTCTCTTTAACCAAACAAGGAAATAGAAACACAGCTTAAAACAAAGATGGTATACTTATACATTTGTATATGTTATAAACACAGGTGAAATACATTTGACAAACATATTCACATAAAAATTATTCAAACTGAAGGCAGAACTGAATTAATATATGTAATGGAGAACAACAATAAATTTAATGAACTTGTTTAATATTTGCACACTGAAATTTAAGTATGATGTTTATTTGAGTTGCCATGTCTTTACCCATTACGGTTATGTTTAGGAATAAATGTAAGGTTTTATGAAATCTTCTATTTCCTCCAATATCTCAAATTGAGTATTTTTGCATTATGACAGTTGCCAAGACTAGGGTTTTACACTAGGTAGGACCTGACTATATTTCCTACGAAAACAAAAAATGTGTTTCATAAATTTTAAAATAATTATTTTTGATTATGAACATTAGTCCAAATTTAATATTTAACATGATTCAGATCAGCTTGCTTTATAATGATGATAGTTTATTACTCTTTTCTGTTATTTAAAAACACACTTATGAAAGCCTTTTAACAAATGGTTGCCTTTTTAAATTACTTACACTTGCACATGAAAATAAAATATGAAGCCAATATTAGCTCCTGTGACCCTATGGGACTTGATTCTGTGTATTGTCTATGTACCATTTTGCTACCAGTTAACATTGCTTTAAAATAAATAATAAAATTATTTCTGATGATGAAAACATTTATTTTGGCAAAACATGAGTTGTGTAGACAAATTATATTTTGATTTGCCACAGCTGTATTTTCCTCTGTCACTTTAATAGTTCAAAACCAATATAAACATGAAGATGATATCACTGGAAAAGTGAGTGATAAATAAACCGTTGTTAAATTACTTAAGAAAAGGACAGGAAAGACAGAGAGACAGAGGAGGAAGTGACTAAAGGGAAGGGAGGGAAAAGTGGAAAGGGAAAGAGATGATAGAGAAAAAGAAGGGGAAAAAAGGGGAAAGGGAAAAAAAACAAAAAGAAACATCAATGTAGGTGCCAGAAGAGAAAAAAACAATTTTCTTTTAAAAACTAGAGGATAATGTCTCAAAAGAGTAATTTAAAGGCCAGAAAAACAGTGCTTAGAGAAAACCAATTTAAAATGCAAAGCTAGACTTTTGGTCAGGGAAATGGAGTAGAAACTTTTCTCCCCATTATTTCTAAGTGCAGCTGGAAACCCTAGATATGAAACTGAGCAGCGCCCTCTGGGCCTTCCTAGGGACAGACACACCATCCCCCATGTCCTAGGAAAACAGCCAAGCAAGACGAGGTAGTATTAACTTAGCCAAAAAACAGAGTCAAGGACCCTTCTTTCCTTAAGAGCTCTTAGTCATATTCTGAGCCATACTTTGGAGTTGTTTTGTAGATACTGAAACCCCCACAAGGGAAGACGTTGACTACATGCTGACCACCAGCACATAGATCCCAGACCAGTGGGAACCAGAGAATTGATACTTGAGATTCCTGAAAAACCATCCTGTTACCTCACCCCCAACCAACCAGAAGGATGTACATAATCCAGGTGCATACGACCCTCTCCTTCGTCTTGCCTTTAAAAATCCTTCCTTGAGAGCCACTGACAAGTTTGAGTGTTTTGAACACAAGCTGACTGTTCTCCTTACTTGGTGCCTGGCAATAAATACTGTACCTTCCTTCACCACCGCCTGGTGGCCATAGATGGCTCTGCTGTGCCTCAAGCAAGCAGACCTAAGTTGGGGTGAACGACAAATACTACATATCAATCCAGCATAAGAAGGCTGAAGAGAAGAAGGAAGAGGGACTAGGGGGCTATGGGTTGAGGAGCAGCGTGATGATGGGTTCTCTGGGTTTCCTTTTGGCCTCCTACAATTGCTTTGGATATTTGGAAACACCAATGCGCATGCATGCCCAGTCATGTGTGACTCTGTGACCCCACAGACTGGAGCCTGCCAGGCTTCTCTACCCATGGGATTTCCAACACAAGACTCCTGGAGTGGGTTTCCATTTCCTCCTCCAGGGAATCTTCCCAGTCCAGGGACTGAATCTGCATCTCCTGAATCTCCTGCTTTGGCAGGTGGGTTCTTTACCACTGTGCCACCTGGGAAGCCTGGGAAATGTTAGAGCAGCAAAACCAACAAAAGCCTGCTCTTTCTACGGGACCAGCTTTGCAGCACATGCAACTGTCACAGCACCAGACTCCCGAGGACACTGCAGCGTGAGTGGCTTGTTCACAGAACACCTCCTAAAATATACGGTGCTCAAAACACCCAGGGGCAAAGAGCTTCCTTCAGCACCCCCAGCACGGTTGTGTAATCAAGGGCCTCCAGTGGTACGCTCCCCCGTGAAGACTGTCCTGAGATGTTCAGCAAAGGAGTACCACAGAAGTTTCTGCAATTCTGTGAACCATAGCGATGCCAACAGCCTGGTTTCAGTCCTGGAGTCTCTTCCTGGATGCTCAATCTCAGCTCTTAAGGTAATGCATGCTCCTTATATCTGTTATTGCTGTATTATTTTCAAGTCCTCTTTACTTAGCACCAACCAATCTGTCATTACTCCAAGGCTCTGATATAGTTAATGATTATCTGTAACTTTGTCCAAATCACTGCGTACTTCTTCTTCAGATTATATCCTTGCTGAGAAAAATACAGAAGTCAGTAGTTCTCCATCTGAATAAATCTGAGATAATGGTTATATCAAAATCCAAGGCCTGGAATCTGAAGGACATATTTTGGGAAAATTCAGCAAATTAAATAGTACCAGCTGGGAAATTTTTCAAAGACAACACTTACTCTGTGGAGCATTAGATAACTATTATTTCATTTTGATCTCTGATCATTTTACAGGAATGTTCTCCAGTCTATATTATTTGAAGGAACAGGTCAGCTTTAACTGTGGTGGATCAGTGAGATTATACCAAATGGTTCTGAAAAAAATGTTATTTGGCTTATAGTTAAAGATTATGTACTGTCTTAGTATTCAATAAATTTCATTCTACTGCTTATATCTATTAATAAAAATGTTGCAATAGAGTTAAAATGTCTGTCTTCCTAAGTAAAACAGAAATCTAAGAAATTGCACTGTAATTTAGTCACATTTCAAAGAAATCCAGAGTTGTACTCAGACATAGTTTTCCTTTTTCTCTCTATACAAACAGGTTTAATTTCATGCGCTAACAGACTAGATAGTTTTGCACTTTAAAATTAAATACAATTCCAAAAGGAAACATTCCTGAATTTATAGACTGCCATTCCCTGATTTGTATGATATTAATACTTATATAGAATAAGAAAACTTGAGTATGTCTTGGAAGATTTCCACTTAACAAAAGACTGGGCCTATGAAATGCTCTTATTACTAAGCCTAAGGTAAGCACTCAAGTTGAGATTTAAAAATACAATTATTGATTTATATTATAACAAGTAATATAAATATACTGGAAATAGTTATTACTTTAAGAATTCAAACTTAGACAAAAAATATTTAGAAAAACATTACTTGAAAAATACTTCAATTTTAGAGTTTTAGGGGCCAACTAAGCCACAAATGATTTCATTTTGAATCTTATGATCACTTTGTAATGAAATTAATTGACTTTTAATGTTTTTCACAAAAAAGCATACTATGACATGACTATGAAATGACCAACATTTTCACCAGAAAAAATGTGTTGCTAAAAATAATTAAGTAGCTGTGTTTGATTTACTGTCTCTAACCAAAGGAGAAAAATCTTGTATTTTGAAGTACTCAGCCTCCTCCACGTTACTGTGGGCAATCCTCGTTTTTCACCTGTGCTCAGACTCTCAGTCGTGTCTGATTCTTTGTGACCCCATGGACTGTAGCCCACCAGGCTCCTCTGTCCATGGGCTTCTCCAGGCAAGGATACTGGAGTGGGTGGCCATGCCCTCCTCCAGCGGATATTCCTGATCCAGGGATCAAACCCGAGTCTCTTAAGTCTCCTATATTGGCAGGGGTTTTCCTTACCACTAGCGCCACCTGGGAAGAACTTAGATGATATTATAAGTTAAAAATCACTTGATAAAATAATTTTATTTTGTTATTTTCAAGTCATTCTATCATTTCTTCCTCTTGAATTCACTGAAATATTGATATTGTAAAAGAATTTCAATGTAAAATGGAGCCAGAGAATGTAAAATGGAAAAATCTCAAACACATCCCCTCAGGAAGACAAAAACTTAAGAAATGAGAAATCATTTGCTGTAAATATGTGATTTACCAAAAACTAGTAATATTAGTATTTCTTGAATGAGAGAGAGAGGGTCAGGTGTTGCCTTGTACCAACCTCAGAAAGTGTCCTTCCAGAGGGATGAACAAAAAATGACCCAGGTCAGATTGGTCTCAACAAATAAGCTGAACTGAGTTTGTTTGTCTGGTGAGGCTGGTTTTGTCTGAGTAGGGAAATAGCAAGGCATGTCTCCACTGGTTTTTCATTTAAAAACATTCTAACTGAACTCTCTCTTCTTTATGTTTCTTCCCATAAATACAGTTAACCTCAAGCCCTAAACAGACTTGCTTGTTATTTGCTATTGATTTCATGTCCCAAGTTGCAATTCCTCTGCTATTCCTAAATAAATTCATCTTTTCAAAAAAATTATTTTTAGTTGAAGGATAGTTGCTTTATAATATTGTGCTTGTTTTTGCCATGCATCAATGTGAATCAGCTATAATTATATATATGTTCCAGGTTTCCCTTGTAGCTCAGTGGGTAAAGAATCTGCCTGCAATGCAAGAGATCCCGGTTTGATTCCTGGATCAGGAAGATCCCCTGGAGGAGGGATTGGTTATCCACTCCAGGATTCTTGCCTGGAGAATCCCCCTGGACAGAGGAGACTAGCGGGCTACAGTCCATGGGGTCACAAAGAGTCAGACAGGACTGAGTGACACAGCAGAGCACAGGACATTCATATGTTCCATCCCCCTTGGTCCTCCCTCCCACTCCATCTCACCCCTCTAGGTTGTCATTGTCATAACTTATCTTTTGGCAATTTTGAGTTTGCCTCATTTTCCCTTTTCATTTTGGTCAACAAAACCATGTCTTGTAAGTATGGTATTAATTGTGTATTATTAAGAATCTGCAAGAACAAAAGCTTAGCATTTCAGAATTGTCCCTGTAATATTTGTAAACTTTTTCTTAAATAGAAACTATCCAATATGACAAGATCTGTCTGCTTCATAATTATTTGGATTTAATAGAGACATTTTTCTATATTAAAAGAATCAAACTTCCCTGACATTTTTCAATATTCCTCAACACCCTCCTTCTGCTTACCTTTTGATATAAAATAACCACCAAAACAACTACTAAATTCATGTAATCTTGAAGGAACTTAGTGAAGTTATTTAATGTCTTTTTGTATCATGGATAAAAGACAATTTTCATCTGAGTCCAGAATCAATTGTTTCTTTGTAACTCTCTCAATACCATCACAGAATAAACCATAGGAAACAGATGATGATCAAGGGTAAGTAATTTGTTTTGTGTACACAGTATGGATCACTTCTGTAGATTTTCCTGTGTTGTAATGGCCACATCTTATGTCCCGGTACGGATTACTGCACCCACTTACAGAGGCAGCTACTTTGTGCTGGGTGTGCAGATGAAGCTAAGTGGTGGGAAATTTTGGCCGTGTGCAAAGGTGATTTGTCATCCAGCACCAGCTTCTCATTCTTGTAACATGGCAATTGTTTCTGTGCCCATTTCTTACCAACTGATATCCTTTGTCCAAGGCTTTGAGGGCTCGAAACTACTGGCCTTGGTACCCGCGTGATGAAATTTTGGGAAATAAGTTTGGTAGGAGAAAATTGTTCATATGCAAAGCCATAACGAATCATTTATTTTTCTCTATTGCATTCCCACAGAGTAACTCTTATGCTTTCTGTAATCATTTAATACTTCTTGATATGAATTTACTTTCATTAAGTCCATCCAAGCAATTCTCGAATCAATAGCTTCAGGTATTCAAATCATTTTTAAATCTTTATTTACATGTTTATTCTGTTGATATTAAAATTAGATGGAGTCAAGTTTGAATCTCATAATTATGGCATACTTTGAATTTCATAGAGGGAACACAGATAATCATGAGAGCCCAGAAATTTTGTGATAGAGTCCCTTCTTCTTTATTCAGAACAAGAATCCTTACCAGCTTGAAGAAACTTTCCAGAATATAACCATCTCAGTGGAAAAAAAATAATGGGGGTAATAAGGTTATTATAAAAGACAAAAAGAAAATGTCAGTTTATATAAATTAAAGAATGATATTCTGGGTGGTAATTTTATTGAGAATCATAAACTCTGAAGACCTAACCCTACATGCAGATCTTCCAAATGCTTGTATCTAATGCTGAAAGATGCAGTGTAGATGTTTCAGGTCAAAGAGTCTGAAAGCACATATCCAGTTCCAGAAAAAAAAAAAAAAATCTGGGCATTGTACTTGCAGATAAATATCCATTGGTTTGTACCATCTTTTAGCAGAATTTCATATAGACAAAAAACTCATAGAAAGCCACTGAACTGAAGTTCTGAAGGTGAAATTGTTGCTAATAGTTTTTGTATCGAAGTCATAAATAGTAACCCATTTTATATCCATTAAAACTTCATGGATCAACTTTGTTATGTATCCTCAAAGTCCTGTGGAGAAATACCATGACCTTTTGTACTTTCTTTCATTACATCTTCAGTGAAATAGTCTCTCTTGAATACTTTGAATAAATATGTGAAACAAAGGATAATCCTGTACCAAGTTTCATTTCCCTGGATTTTCCTGATACTGTCTCCATCTGACTTTTTATATGGTTGGGAACAGAGGAAGAAAATACCAAAAATGTTTAGTCTTTACATTTGTGTATTTCACTGATTAAAAAATATATATGGCTATGAATACACGTTTTCCCCATTGGTTTTAACAGTTCATCTATTGCCATTAAACTTGTTTTTCATAGGAAACAGACTTCTGGCAGACACATTCATTGTGAGGGTGTTTGTTCCTTCAGTTGCCTTAAGGGATGAGGTTTCTTCTTTCAGCAATATTTTGTTTTGAAAATTAAAAACAAATTTTCTCCCTATTATCAGTTCAGTTCTGTTCAGTTGCTCAGTTGTGTCTGACTCTTTGCGACCCCGTGGACTGCAGCATGCCAAGCTTCTCTCTTAGGATTAGATTGTCCCCATGTCTGTGGAGATGCAGAAATACTAAGAACTCATTCACTCACCCTCACTGTGTATAGCTGGTCACCTGGTCCAACCTGCCTCAAGGGCTCAGAAGCGAGGGCTGGAGATACTTAATGAGCGTAACCAATGGCTGCTGCCACATACACCTAGACATGCCCTGAGATCTAGGGCCTCGAGTCATAAAAATAACAACCTAAAAGCTCCCAGAGAAACAGAGAAAAACAGACACATAAATAAAACAGGTCATCTAGAAATAAATGAATTTCAGATCAGCAACAGATTTCTCTTTGACTTGCTTTGTTTAGAATGGAACTATGCTTTAAAGTTTTAAAGGAAATCATTTTCCACTTTGATTTTATACCAAATAAAACTATCAGTGTCTTCTGAGGGCCGAAAAAGTCATTTTGGAGATACCAAAGGACTCAGATAATCTATCTTCCATTCATCTTTCCTTTTCCTTTATGAGGTTTTTTGTATATATACAAAAGCAAAAGGAGAGAACAATGAAGGATGAGATGCAGGGTCAGAGAAAAACTATTTGCTGTATAGAAGGAAGGGGATGGGGTTCTCCATCAAAAAGGTGTCCTGGTACATGGGACCAAGAAAATCAATCTTATGATGAATAAATAAACCAAGATAGGACTAACATGTTTGGTTATAAATCTACACCTAATTTCACACTGAAAATTTTTAGATTTCTGAGAGCAATTTCTCCGGATAGCAGTAAAATGCCCTGCACCTAGAAAATCCATATAACAAATGATTTGAAAGTAGAAGTTAGTTGCTCAATCCTGTCTGTCTCTGTGCGACCCCATGGACTGTAGCCCACCAGGCTCCTCTGTCCATGGATTCTCCAGGCAAGAATACTGGAGTGGCTGCCCAGGCCCTCTCTCCAGGGGATTTTCCCGACATGCACATTCACAGAGTGCACATGGGTGCTAACTCTGAGGTGGTGCAAGACAGTTCCTAAAATGTGTACCCACAGCGCACAGAGTGTCTTGGTTTTTTTTTTTTTTTTTTTTTACCCTTGGACCATTAGCATCTGCAGTTTCTAGTACAATTTATTCTTGGCTTCCACAAACCCTCAAATCACTCTGTCCATATGACACACTGAGGGTCTTGAGGACCTTCAGACGTTACACTCAGCTTCTAGACAAGCTGCAGCATGAGGGTCTTGAGTTGTTTGAGGCTCATGAAAGACTACTAACCAGTAACCACACCGTTTTGGACACAAGACCATCAAAAGCAGTGTGAAGAATATCAGTTCATCTGGGATTGATGCTTTATTATGAATTTCTCTCAATTTCTGTGTATCCTGGAGAAGTTCCTTAATTGTTTGTTGCCTCAGCTGGTTAGGCAAACCTTTCAACACATGGAGATCCAGATGGTAAGGAAAGAGAAGGACCTGACCCAATCAACAAAAATATCCTTTCCGCTTCTTATTGAGTTTATTATGTTCCCAAGTGCTTGCTCTGTTTGTCATTGTTTGACACTGATCCAGGAGCAGGAAATCTCTTCACTATTAAATAACAAGAAACAAGTCAACAACAATAATGAATACAAATAGCAGTATATTGCTTCCTATTTTTGAAATCTTATTTTGCTATTATTGCATATGGGTTTCAACACAATAGACTTAATTGATATTCTCTGAGGTAGTAGATATGAGAGCCAAAACCCCCAAAATACACAGACATGGAACAGATCAAGAAATACAACATCATTTAAGAGAAGTCACTGATTGACAAGAATAGTTACACTTAAAGACTTAAGTTGGAAAGAAACACAAGCACTTTGGAATAGAATTTTATTTCTTTGAACTTGTTTTGTGATATCACCATCTTGTGGCCAAATTTAAGATAATTTTCCACTGCAAACGAAGTGAAGCTGGGTTTATTTCAATACAGTGTCCTATGAACGTGTGTGTGTGTGTGTGTGTGTGTGTGTGTGTGTGTGTACGCATGCACATGTGGGCTTAGTCACTCAGTTAGGTCCAACTCTCTGAGGCACCATGGATTGTAGCCCTCCAGGCTCCTCTGTCCATGGAATTTTCCAGGCAAGAATGCTGGAACAGGTTGCCATTTTCTACTCCAGGGGATTTTCCTGACCCAAGGATAGAAACTGGAGTCTCTGGAGTCTCCTGGATTGGCAAGCAGATTCTTTATCACTAGCACCACCTGGGAAGCCCTTCCTATGAATATTCTACCATATTAAACTTATACAACACTGTCTTTTTAAAATTTACTTTAGTGTAATTTTAAGAACTGGTTTTGTGGTATCTAAAATTCAAAAAGTATCATCATGTAAATTATTGAGAAAGATCTTATTGTAAAATTTAAGGCTAATTTAATACTAAAGAAAAGTATTTCATACTTTTAAAAAGCAATGTTACATTTGAACAAAGAAAAAGCCTGTTTGCCATACATTATATATAGAAATTCATTTAAAGTCAGAACTATTTCCACTTATGAATTTATTATTTAAATATTCTAGAAAAAAAGTCAAAGAAATTCTATTATCCTTAAGCTTGAAGATGTTATAGCATCTAAGGTCTTGGTATGAGAAAAGTAACAATCTATTTCATAGGAAGCATGGCATTAAGTATGAAAAAGTGTAACAGAGAAAAGGCTAACACGTGTGTGTGTTTGTGTATATATATAACGACATGTCGAATAAGACAGCTGATGCGTGTGTGCTCAGTTGTGTCTGACTCTTTGCAACCCTGTGGACTGTAGCCCACTCGGCTCCCCTGCCCATTGGATTTCCCAAGCAAGAATACTGGAGTGGGTCGCCATGCCCTCCTCCAGGGGATCCTCCTACCCAGGGACTGAACCTGTGTCTCCTGCATTGGCAGTCTGATTCTGTACCACTGAGCCACCTGGCAAGCCCAAAGAAGCTGGTACCACGGTAAATACCGTTTTTGCTTGAAGGAAGTCCCCCTTTCCTTCTGACAGGCCTTCAGTTTGGGGGCTTGTGTTCATCGCTTCAGGGTTTGGACTGAGCTCCTAGTTGTTCTGTGCTGTGGCGACTCTCACTGCACAGATGTCGGACTACTCTAGGACACCTCGTGTTTGTGGTGAGATCATTGCCGGTGTTTCTATCTTTGAACATCTTTTCTCTGCTTGTCTCTGGGCCTCCCTCTGTGCTGTCCCTCAGGAAAACCTGCCTAGGGCAGCTCTGCCCAGGGCACCCGTTTTCATTCTGCGCTTGTCAGTGTGTGGTGGAGTCGCACCGGGTCTCGTCTGACGCTCTGATCAGCTGTGGATTGTAGGCAGCCCCGTCAACCTAGGCTTTGGGACGAAGGTGTCACAAGGTTTTCTGTCCCTCCTGCAGGTGTAACTTTGATCCTAAGATGCCTTCCTGCTCCTCCTCCAGGAGTAGAGTTTCCCTGTTCTCAAACCCCAGGTGCTATAGATTTCCACCATGACTTCAAGGGGAAATATATGTGGTCCTTTTCCATGTAGACAAAAGCTTTCCGTGGAGGAGAAGGGAGGAGATGGATTCGTGGAGAGTTCTGGCAATGCCCACCATTTGCATCCCCCGGGTGGCCATACAGGTAAACCTTTCCCAGGAACCACCCCGCCACAAGCTTCCCCTCAGATGCCTGCTGATGTTCACGGAGGAAAACCCCACAAGACAGAGACAATCCCCCAGGGTCTGCAGCCCAGGGAGTCACACTCTTAAGGGGCCCCTGCCCAGTGTTTAGCGAAATATCAAGCGTTCTCACTCCACTGCTAACCAACCTGCCCTTGACATCCTGGCGTGTGTCTCAGGGAAGCAAGAGCTTGGAGTTGGTGTCTAGGCATCTGCAGGTGTTGCCGATTGCTAGAGAAGTGCAGTTAATTGCCTTTATCATTAAATTAGTGAATTTTTAAAAATATGCCCCTTCCATATTTAAATGATTTCCTTACAAATATGTAGTCGTCGCATCTCCAGTCTCAGAGTTACTTGGTATCTTCAGTAGCAAGTCTAGCCAAAAGCAGTGCCTGAGGGGAGGTTCATGAGTGTCTTTTAAAGGATGGGACCTGGAGACTGTCAAACAGAGTGAAGTAAGTCAGGAAGAGAAAAACAAATTTTGTATATTAATGCATATACGTGGAATCCAGAAAAATGGTAGAGATGAGCCCACTTTCATGGCAAGAATAGAGACACAGACATAGAGAACAAACATTTGTACACTGAGAGGGAAAGGGGGAATAGGGTAAGTTGGGAGATTGCGATTGACATATATATACAGAACTACGTAGAAAATAAATAACTAATGATAACCTACTGAATAGCACAGGGAACTCTCCTTAATGCTCTGTGGCAACCTGAATGGGAAGGAAATCCAAAAGAGAGGGGCTACGTGTGTGTGTCTGTGTGTGTATATACACATATATGCATGTATGTACATATATATATGTACACACACATATACACACACATATACACACACACATATATATATACACACACACATTATATATACACACACAGTATATACACACACATTTATGTATACACAACATATATATACACACACACATAATATACACACATATATATACACACAGATAAATATATACACACACACATATAAACACATATATATACACACACACATTTATATATACACACACACATATATATACACACACACACGCATATATATATATATACACACACACATATATATACACACACACACATTATATATATACACACACATATATATATATATATATATACACACACACACACACACACACACACACACACACACACACACACACATATGGCATTAGGTTGAATAGTGAGGAACAGAGATTAATGAGATTCACTTGCCCAGTCACACTATGAGCTAAACTCACTGAGATTTGCTAACACACACACACATATATATAGACACACACACATATATACACACATACATATACACACACACACATACATATATAAAAACATACACATATATATACCCACACATACATATATGGCTGATTCATTTTTCTGTACAGTAGAAAGTAACACAGCTCTATAAAGTAACTATTTTGCAATAAAAATTAATTTTAAAACTACAAAATAAAGGATGGGTAGTGAGCAGCTGCTTGGGATCAACGTCACGTCTGAAAGGCCCCTGACTGATGCTGTAGGACCCCTGCGTCTGCCCCAGGCTCTGCTCAGCGTGGGTCTCTGCAGCCTCCTTTGCAACATCAGAGGAGCAGGGTTCTCTCCAGGCCCCAGGGGAGATGACTGGCCGGTAGTCTTTGAATCTCATCCAGGGCCTGACGCTGTGGCTCTTCTATCTGTTTCAAAACACACTTTTTATGGATTCACTGGTACACAGACTCCAAGTGTGCATCTTGACTTAGATTCTGATGCTTTCAGAATCCAGACAGTCAGACCTCTGCCAGGAAAGTGCACAGCCATCTTGTCGACAGTTTGTTCAGATTAATGAAAAGAGCAGCCCAGACACACTTCAGTAAATCAAGCCAGGGGAACTATTTAAAGGAAGCAGAGGAAGTTGGTGACCCTGGACAGATGTAAGGACCAAATCTGCAGTTCCTTTCTCAATGAAGACTGAGTTGAGTGAAAGGGGGCGTGACCCTGCTAGCAGAGGCCAGGGTGACTGGCTCACAACAATTCATTAAGTTCTACCTCTGCTGAGGGTGCTATTCTATACATGTGTGTTTTACAAACAAATATTTTGTAAAAATAACAAATAGATTTTAAAGATTTAATGAAAAACCTTACCTATAAACATTGAACATACAGATACATACAGAACTTATAGATAAAACTGTAGATTAAACTAATACTAAATCTATACAGCAAAACAACTGAAGCTGTACTAAATAGGGCCCTCAGGAGAGAAGCAGGGAGGCCTCTCCTGGTCTGGTCCAGATGAGGCTACTGGTGCTGTGTGGGCTCCACCGCCTCTGGGGTCCAGGATGGGGTCCAGGTCCAGGTCTTCAGGGATTCAGATCAGAGCCTGCAACGGCAACACAGGGGATGGAGTGCCTGGGAGGTGCAGAGTCAGACAGAGGAGGGCTCCCTGGGGAGGGTGTGCAGGACCCAGAAGACTTCCCAGGATCTCGACTTGGCTTTGGGGCTCAGATCTTCAGGGCGCTGGGTCTGTTTGCTGCTCTTTGTTGAGGGTGTTGTCTGTGAGTGGGAAGCGTTTAGAAATGCCCCACAGGAGCAAGTACACCTGAGCATCTGGCCAGCAACGTTCAACTGATGGGTCCACTGGACAGTGAGACTCAGGCGGAGGAACAGGGGACTCGGATTCAGGACTGAAAGCTTGGGGCCCCCTTCCCTCTAGACCCTGGGAGGAGCAGGAATCAGATGACACAGGGGGTAGGAGAACCTGCTCACCCATCCTCCACTCAGTACAACTGCTCCTGAGACCCGAGCCTTGGAAATGGACAGACACATAGGGTCTCTATTTTCCTGAATAATCATTTCTAAGCCCCAGCCAAACTCTCCTGAGGTTTATGATTTTAAATGGTTATTATGTTGTTATAATATAAAGGTACATTTTACTTGTTTAGCATATTACAACATTAAAATTTGAGAGAAGACACTGCTTTTTAAACAGTAATAAAACAAGATGTGTTATTAAGGACAGAATTGGAAAAAAAAAAAAAAAGGAAGATGAGTAAGTTAAGCCCTGCCACTCATCCCAGGTGTGCTGCTCAGTCACTTCAGTCGCGTTCGAGTCTGTGCAACCCTATGGATGAGAGCCCACCAGGCTCCTCGGCCCCTGGGATTCTCCAGGCAAGAATACTGGAGTGGGTTCCCATTACCTTCTCCAGTCTATCTCCCCTACCCAGAAGCTGAACCCGAGTCTCCTGTGTCTCCTGCATTGGCAGGTGGGTTCTTTACCACTAGCACCTCCATCCCAAGTGCACACGGCAGAGAATTGCTTTCTGGTGATTCTTACGTTGGAGGTGCACACATACAGAGAAGAATCTACACAACCTCTAACTTCAGGTTGAGAAAAGGTACCTGAGCTGACCCAGGACTCCAGGGTTCCAGATCCTGAGGGACCCCAGACTCAGACACCACCCAGGCTCGCTGGGACCCTCAGGACCAGGGGGCACCCACAGGGAGGCAGAGCTGCCAGGTGACTCCCTGACTCCATGAGCTCTGGGCACCCGTGTCTCTTTCAGTCTGTTCCCAGGAACCCAGGACCGGGGAGGGTGGAGCCTCCCCAACCTCTCTCTGCAGCTGGAATGAGCTAGGGGTGCCCCCTGTTGCCTTTGGGGGTTGGAGGGCAGAGCTGGGTCCTGCAGAGGGAGATGAGGAAGCCCCCAGTGGGGATCTTCAGAGAGAACTCGCTGGAACAGCAGCTCCTGGGCTCCTGCACACGGTGGCCCCACAGCGCCCCCAGCCTCCCTGCAAATGTAAGAGCTGCCGCAGGAGCCAGTCCAGCAACCTCGGGGGCGTCTGTGGACGGGACCTGTGCCCTGGGGAGATGTGCTGAGGGCATCCTCCTCTCGTCTGCACGGATTGTTACCACCCTCTTGTCTCCACTTTTGTGGTCACACTCAGCAGCAGGACCCCAGGGTTTTTGCTCATGTTTCTGAAGCACCAAGTGAGTTAGGGTCGTGATGGAGACACGTGCCCTCGTCTGCCTCACCTTTCCAACTCAGGCCCCACGTCCACACTTGCTCCTCCTGGTCTTTTTCATCATCACTGATGACATTCTCCAAAGAGCTGATTAGAGAACTGTCTGACATCTGGAAGGAAGAGATCAGTCAGGCAGTTCCCAGAGCAGGAAAGCAGTCATATGGAGTAGCTCAGGGCACTGCAGACTTCATGGGGGCTCCTTCAGCTGTGTGGGTCCAGACCTGCTGACTCCAGCCTCAACTCCTGCTCAGGCCACTCATGGTGACAAAGCAAGGGTGCAGACGTGAGGTCAGGAGCCAGGGCAATGCTAAGAAAATGGGAGAAGAGGGCTGCAGACAGATTTCATAGATTTTATATAAGCTTCTAGAACCCTAAGTGCCTACAAGAGACCAAGTCCTCCAGAAGGTTAATCACAGAAAGTTGGAAAGAGGAGATGGGGAAGGGTTACAAAGAAGAGTCTATGGATCAGAGAAAGAGAAAATTTTTGAAAGATATGAAAGAAGAAATAAATGACCTCAGTATTCTTGCTCACCGTCTCTGAATCTTCATCATCTGCCATGTACTCGTCTGATGTCTGAGAGTAGCAGTCATATGGAGAGGCTGTGGGAAAGCAAATGGGAGACTTCGAGTCAGGATGTGACCAGGGGCCCCTGGTGCTCCTCACAGCCTGGCGTTGGGACCCCTGGTGTACTTGCCTCAAGGACCTCCCAGGGCCTCAGAGTTTCACCTCTGCAATGAAAAAGTGGGTCTCTGACCTCCAACATCCTGTTGCCACCCTCAACTTGTCTACACCAGGAATGAGGCCGTGACAACCTGTTCCTCCTCCAGGCGGTCACTGTCTCCGTGCATCTCTGCCCATGACCTCGCTTGCCTCCTTCTCCCACTGTTTCCTCTCCCTTCCTTCTCATTTCTCTCCTCCTGTCCCTGCTCCTTTCCTTCTTCCTTCAACCTCCACAAACGCTAGGGTTCTCCAACAGCGGCACATTGGAAGAAGGACCATGGGTGTGTGACCAACATCTCCAATCAGCCCATTATTGAATTAACCAATCCATCCCTCCCACGGAGGACTTGGCATGGATCTGAGAGTGTTTTGACCCCTGTGGGAGGGAAGGACACAAATTCCACACAACAGAGACTCTCCCGTTGACTGGGGTGACCTGAGGAATCTGGGAGATGCTTAATGCTCACAGCAACACCTCAAGTTTCCCAAACCCTTAGAGAGGACAGAGGCAAACGCTTCCAATTACATTCAGCCAGAATGATGTGGCAAGAGTCCTCCATAAACAGCTGGTAGCTGCTGGGTTTGCACTGAGACTTGGAAAATTGGAGGGATGAGACCTGGGAAGGTGTAAGGAAAGGACAGAGGATGGGGCAGGCCTGGGGCTGGGGAGAAGGGGCAGGACGCTCTGGATGCAGCAGTGGGTTATGAGAGCAGAAGTGACCCCAGGACCTGCTGCCCTGGGACTGCTCAATCCCAGGACACCAGGTCAGCTGGGCTGTGAAAGCAAGTGTGTGAAGAAGCCCAGTGGCCCCTTCACAGACTCTAGAATCTGCAGCCATGGAGGGTCTCTAGGAGCAGCTGGACGTGGACCTATCACATGGAAGCACATCAGCCTTGGCTGGTGCAGAGGCTGAGATGAGCTCCAGGAGACCGAGCCCAGGCAGGGACCCAGAGCCTGTGTGCTGTGACTCATCCACCCTGGGAGCGCCCTTTACATGCAGAATTAACAGTGAGGACAGACATGAAGGGAAGTCACAAGTCCTGAAAGCAAAGGAGGAGAGAGTTCACGTCTCACACACTACCTCACATGCGCTGCAAGTACATGGTTTCCAGGGTCAAGTGGCAATGAGAGTCTTGTGCCCACTAGGATGTGGCCATCACAGTTCAACATGCAATAGCAACAGAGTCTGCAGCACACAGTGCCCGAGATGCGCTGACCAGAGACCAGGCTTCCACACTAGTGGAAGCGCAGAAAAGAGCAGCTCTTATGGGCAAAATAATTTTTGAAGAGGAAAGCAACAGGTGTTTATAAACAGAGCACAATGCAACTCCAGGACACAATTTCTCTCTTATATCATTAAAATATGAAAATAATAAGTCAGAACTCTACACAGAGTTCCTTCTTCCTAATTTCATGTTCACCTTCCTTAGCCTCCAAGCAGGGTGTTTAACCCTAAATTCCCAGGAAGCCTGTCCCATCAGATCCCAACTGAATGCTGTCTCCTGCCAGTGTCCCCTTCCTCATCACTGCACCAAATGCTCCCCACAACGCATTCCATAGGAATACAACCAGGAGCAACAAGGTGATTAGAATGAGCGACCCACACACTTCTGCTCCAGTTGAGGCCCTGCTGGCTCTCACAGCATCACCCTGAACTTTTCCCTAGGATCCTGGAAAGACACTTCACTGTGGACAGCAGATGGCAGTCATCTGTGCTCTGTGTAGTCAGACCCTTCAATAAGCATTGATCTCAGATGCAAACCTAAAGAGAGAGATGCTGAAAGAGTCAGTTCTCAACCTCTCACTTCACAGGCCCATTAGAGCTCCCACCTTCATGCTAAGCAACCTGAAATTCCAACTGTTTTTGACATATGTAAAACATGCCTGCAAGCAAATTCTAACAGTCACATCTGGCTAGTGGCTACCACACTATAACACACAGCAACCACTGTATAAGTTTATACACGTGCATGTACTTAGTCACTGAGTCATGTTCAACAATTTGTGACCCCATGGACTGTAGCCCTCCAGGCCCCTCTGTCATGGAATTCTCCAGGGAAGAACACTGGAGTGGGTGGTCATTTCCTTCTTCAGGGATCTTCCTGACCCAAGTTTCAAACCCAGGTCTCCTGCAGTGCAGGTGAATTCTTTACCGTCTGAGTCACCAGGGAAGAGTGAATGAATCTGGAGATCAGTACCACTTGTTCTAACACTTCTGATAGACTGTGGTAGAACAGATTTTGGAATGCCAGGGGACTTTGTTACAAGGGAGGGTGTAGGGCTTCCCAGGTGGCTCAGTAGTAAAGAATCTGCCTGCCAATGGAGGAGACATGGGTTGGATCCCTAGGTTGGGAAGAGGCTTTGGAGAAGGATATGGTGAACCACTTTAATATTCTTCCTTGGAGAATACATGGACAGAGGAGCCTAGTGGCGTATGGGGCATGGGATCTCAAGGGTCAGACAAAACTGAGTGACTGAGCATGCAAGGCTATATATAGGATGTTACCACCTCTCTGTTATTTTCCCCCTCCTGATTATTTCCTTGCATTTTCTGGCCATTTCAAGATAGCTCTTTGCTGATAGATTAGCAAAGATAAGACTTCTGCCCCATGAAAGTATTTAGCCTGAGGGGTTAAGAGAGGGATGGGGCGCTCTACTGGTTTCCATGGTAACCACTGTAACCCAGAAGCCAACCTGCTGTTCTTTCCCACTGTAACTGCTGGACTCCCTATCCCCCGAGTGAAGAATGCTGCAGCTGCTGTCTTCTGCCTGGCCCCTGCTAGCCACAGTGGGGGTCTCTCCAGGCCCCTTTTACTTCAGACATGGAAATCGCCCCGTCTATTAAACCTTTGATATCTCTGTCAACTCTGGGATCTTTCTTTGGTCTCAAGTCTAGATAAGCACAGGACTTGCAGGCCTTGGAACTGTACCCCAACAGTGTCTGCAGAGCATCTGACTGGTTTGATCTGATGATTCATTTGTAGGCATTTCCTGGGCTCATGCACACATCCCAGGTACTCATGAGCCTTTGGGACACTGAAACAGCAATGTCAACACCCAAATCTTAGAGGAATTCCCAGCAGGTGTTCCTCTTGAGAGGACAGGTATGGACACAGGGCCCAGGGTGCCTCTGCTGAACATCATCAGAGAAGAGGAGAGGAGGGAGGGAGGGACACTGTGTCTCCTCACAAGCCCATCCCTCCACCACTGACTCTGAGATCAGGGAAGGAGGGACACAGGGCCTTCAGAGAGACATGACCAGCACACTCAACACTACACAGCACACTGAGGGAGTGACTCAAGGGACGAGAAATTAACATGACATTCCATGCTCATAGCCTGGAGACTTAGTACTCCTGACACTTCTACAGTACCTAAACCTAAGTAAAGATTCATTGCAACACCAATCAAAATATTAATGTCATTTTCATAGAAATAGAACAAATAATTCCAAAAATATGTATGGAACCACAAGAACTCCAAATAGACAAAATGATCTTGAGAACAAAGATCAAAGTTTCTCACCTCTTCAAAACACATTACAAAGTTATTGGAATCAAAGCTGTATGATACTGACATAGAAATAGATGCACAGCACTAAATACCAGAATAAAAACAAACAAGTAAACTCACGCATACGAGGTGAAAGGAAATTCATAAAGGTTCTAGGACAACAAAACAGGGAAAGGGTTGCCTCTTCAACAACTGTAGGATGAAAAGTTAACCTACAGACAAATTGCAAACCATATATCACATTAGGAGCTCATACTCAAAATATATCAGAAAATCCCACAGCTCAAATGGGAAACAAATAAAAAATAAAAGGTAAACAAGTGAGTTGAGGAGTGTGCAAAGATGATGATCAAAACCACCTGGAGCTTTGGTCTGGAAGGAGTAGTGGGTTCTAAGGGGAGAAGTCACCCTGGGTCCTACTGCTCTGAGTCTCTGACCTAGGTCTGGTCAGTCCCAGGAGATCAGGTCAGCAAGCACTGCGAGAGCAAATGTGTAAAGACCGCCAGCGCCCCTTCACAGTCTCTAGAATCTGTGGCTATGCTGGACTCTAGGGGCAGCTTCACATGGACTGCTCTCACACAACACAGCATCCTTGGGGAGGTGTGGTGCTGAGATGAGCTCCAGGAGACTCAGCCCAGGCAGGGAGACCAGATCACACGAGCTTTGACTCACCCAACCCTGAGAGCATCCTTCATACAAGGAACAAACAGTGAGGACAAACTTGGGGGAAACCACAAGTGCTGAAAATGCAGAGGGAGAGAGTTCATGTCTCACCCACCACCTGACACTCACTGCCAGAACTTGGTCTCCAGTGTCAAGTGACCGTGAGAATTTTGTGCCCACAGGATGTGGCCATCATAGGAGAATTTAAACATAAAGCCAAAGTTCCTCATACATAAAGCCCTGCAGGTACTGACCAGAAGCCAAGCTTTCACACTGAGCAGTGAAAGGACAAGGAAAGAGTAGTCTTCTAGGAAAGGAGATTTTTAAATGGCCAAGCAAAAAGAGATGTCTCCAAGCACAGCACAATGTAGCACATGATCACATGGGTCTATGAATCATTAAAATATGAAAAGAACAAATAAAAATTCTACTCATATTTCCTTCTACTTCCTCAGTTTATATTCACCTTCCTTCATCTCCAAAGAGTTAAGTGTAACCCAAGTGGCCCTGGAACCTTCTCCCTGTTAATCCCATCTGAGAGTTGTCCCCTAACTGCATTCTCTTCTGCATCACTGCTGCTACTACTTTCCAGGAAGCAGGCTGCAGAAAGACAGCCATGAGCAATAATACAGTGATTACACAAGGCGGCCCACCCGTTTCTCCTCCTCTGCTTGGCTCACACAGCATCTCCCTGGCCTTTCCTCCAGGTTCACAGACTTCCCCTGTGTTTGTGGAGTCAGAGTCCTTCAACAAGATGTTGATCCCAGTGCAAAATTTCATATGAGAGAGAGATGCTGAGAGAATCACATTTTAACCTTACACTTCTACAGGCCCAATATAGCTCTTACATTCAAGCTTACAAAGCTGAAATTCCAACACTGATGAACATACTGGAAATATGGCTACTATGATCAACAAATGTGTGTTTTTTGTGATTTTTAAAAAATGTTAAATATTGTTTGAAATATGTTAGTTATAGATAGGGAGATCTGACTACTGGCTACTACACTGGAAAGTTCAGCTCTCAAGCTCCAAAGACAAGGAAAAGGCAATTAATTGCCTCTTCAGGTTGTTCTCTGTTGCAGACACGTTGATGCCCTGAAGAGATCATTCATATATAGGTATACCTGGGGCTCTTGACCCTGGGCCAGGCATTGGAGAGTGCTTGTGAACATTCCAATAGTAAGGTGAACACTCAGATTCAAAGCAAATTCCCAGTAGGGGGTCACTTGTAGGCAGCGGTGAAGGGCATGGCCCGGAGCTCCTGTCTGACAAGTAACTAGAGAGGAGGCACAGAGGGGAGGGAAGGGACACTCAGTCTTCAAGGGCCCGTCTTTCCCATCCCTGACTCTAGAGGCCCCAAGCCAGGCAACACAAAAGGCCCCTTAGGAAGGGAAAGATTTGTGCACTGAAAACCATAGAATACTTCTGAAAGAAAGAGGAGACAAGTAATCAGAATACCATACCATGTTCCTAGACTGGAATATTTAGTGTCATTGACCTTCCTATACTCCTAAAAGTGATGTACATATCGAAACGACTCACATGGTCTCATGTCAGTTTTATAGAAATGGAAAGAAAAAATCCCCAAATACTGAAATTTATGCAAGCGAGGAGAAACCCAAAGAGCAAAAACAATCTTGAGAGCAAAGAACGACAATGGGGCCTTCAGGCTTCCTGAATTCAAAACAGGTAAGAATGCCACAGCAGGCAAAACTGTGGTCTACCTGTAGCAAAACAGGCAGAAAGACCAATGAATCATAAGGAGGGGGAATCTTAAATAAATTCACACATGTGAGGCCAAAAGATCTTTGCCAGGGTTCTAAAATGATCAAATGAAGAAAAGATGGTCTCCTCAACAATCAATGGAAAGGCTACTGATGGAATGAGAGGAAGTTATCTGCAAACTTTGCATCTGAATAAGGGGCCAATATCCAGAATATATAGCAACTACTACAACTCAGCTTCAAAACAACAAAAGGCAAATAACTGACTTTAAAAAATGTGTAAAGGCTTCAATCGACATGTCTTCATAGAAGACAGAGAAATGGTCATTATCCACAGCAATAGTGCTCCACATCAGTAAGTATCAGTGAAATGGAAACCAAGTGGAAAGGAGATATCACCTTTCAGGTTGTGTATTCTAAAAAGAAAATAAAAGATTTTGGCAACAAAGTAGAGAAATGGAAACTTTGTAACTGTTGGTAAGAATGTAAAATGACATAGCCGTTATGGAACAGTTTGGAAGTCCCTCAAAATATTATTAAGAGAATGATCACAAGATCCAGGAAACACTCTTTTGAGTTTATGTCCAAAGAAGATAAAATGAGAATGTCCAGGAGATATCTACAATCACATATCCATTGCCATACTGTACACAAAATCCAAGAAAACTGCCCAGTGTCTACAGGCAGATAAATCAAAAAGATAATGTGGTGTATACACACATTGGAAGCCTTGCAGCATTTAAAAAAGAAGGATACTTTGTCATTCGCAGCACTGTGAATGAAGCTTGAGGATATTGTTAAGAGTGAAATAAGATAGTCAATGGAGGACAAATACTGTACAATTCCGTTTACCTGAGGTTTCTAAAGGAAAATTCAGAGAAGCAGAGAGTAGAAGGGTGGTTCCAAGAACTGGGAGGAAGTTGACAGAGGGAGGGTCTGTTTAATGGTTATAAAATTTTTGTTGCAGGATGGAAAAGTTCTAGAGACAAGCCGAACAACACAGTTCACTGAATTAACAGGACTGACTGGACATTTCAAAGCATAAGGGGCAAAGCTGGCCTGAACTGCATCTATGCTTTTAGGTTCCCCCTTTCTCAGATTCCTCTAGACCTGGGTGTGGCATGTGGGTACCACCAGGGATCCCTGCAGAAGGAAGGAGCCTCCCCAGTACTGGGGGCCTTCATTGAGGGGAAAAGATTCACTCTGAAGCTCTAATAGGAAAGAGTTTGAATAAGGGAAATGGCAGATGAATCATGACCAATCAAAATGCTATAAGACCTAGTAAGAAATGGAATTTATGACTAAATGAAGGTGTGGTTGACCCAGGAGGGGAAGACTAAAACACAGTTTTGTTTTTCAAGAATTGTATAGGGCTTCACTGGTGCTTCAGTGCTTAAGAATCTACATGCTGACACGGGAGATATGAGCTCAATCCCCGGTCTAGAAAGATTCCACATGCCTTGGAGAAACTAAACCCTTCAGTGCACCACAAGGTCTGAGACGTGTTCGAGAGCCCAGGAGCCACAAGTGCTGAGCCCACCTTCCAAAACTACTGAAGCCCAAGAGCCCTAGAAGTCATGCTCTGCAACAAAAGAAGCTGCTAAAGTGATACACACACACGCTACACACCACAACCAGAGAGATGCCCTCACTCTCCACAAGCAGAGAAACCCTGTGCAGCAATGAAGACCCAGCAGAGCCAAGAAGAAACTCAAGAAAAATTAAATAGACTGCGGGGTAAGCATTTTCCTGGATAGTGATGGGATTTGTCTTTCAGGGTATTGGATGGTCACTTGGTATAAAATCAGTGGATGCAGTGAATGTGTATACTTGGTTTAATTTTTATACACATACTCATTAATGGTACATGGTGATGGGAAATTTGGGGGAAAGTTGACACCAGTAACAGTGAGGTTTAGGGTGACAAATATCGAGGAAAACACAAGACAGGAAAATAACAGACACATGGAGCATCACACTATTCATTACACACAGACACACCCAGTCCCAGGAACAAACCTACACTATTAACCATAGTACAGCTTCTTCCTGGAACTACAGTAATCAGCCACATCGCTCTGCTTATAAATTACTATCACTAAGGCCCCTATACTCATTGCCAGCAGGAATTTGGAATCAGTTTGGCCTCTACCCTAAAACCAGAAAGAAAGCCCCAACTTTCTCATCTACAAAGTTTTTCTCCCAAAGTGAATGATTCTAGAATACATACCACTTTCACATTCTGAAAGGGCCACCTGCAAGTACAGAAGAGAAGACACTATGAGGATAAGATCACAGAGATGCACAATCTTTGGTTCATTTGGTGACAGTTCCTGATGAGGAACAGTGGTGGAGTTCAGCAATATCAGAACACACATGCTCAGGATGAAAGGCAAGGCTTTTGCCTGGAGGATGGAACTTCCCAAGATCCTTTGGGTTGGAAATTGCAGAATTCTTTTCTTAGAGGAAATCTTGCTGCAGGAGAGAGAAATCTGTACTCGACAGAGTGTAATGGATGCTAACAATTTTAATATCTTGTGGACTGAGGCGTCATGATTTGGTAATAAGTATTTCACTCCCCATTATCCCAACCAAGGGAACTGTCTCTATCTGAAATGAACACCTTCAAAGACTCATAACTTAATTCTACTGAAAAAGAAAGGAAACAATATTTCTATCTCAGACCAGAAAAAAAAAAACAAACAAAAAAAAACTTTCCTTGGAGACACATGGAGTCTCTTCGGCGCTGTCACAAGTTGGGTTGACTGGCAGGTCCTCAGTGAAACCTAGGGGGCACAGAGTAGCTGTTAGAACACTAGAGAGGCGGCTCAGGAATCATGCAGGCTGTTTTCTCCTTGTGTGGACGTGGGGTGGTGTGTACGGATGTGGAGGTTGATAAGCATGGACTGAACTTGTGTTCATCCATCCTCTTTGGAGGAGGAAGAAAAGTAAAGGAGAGGAGGAAGGAAATGTAAACAGATCTTTGGCTTTCTAGCTAGAGGAACCGAATCAACATGAAATATTCAATCTAAAAATGGAAAACTCTAAAATGTGTGTACTGTTCAATGAAAGAGACCCATGACTCCTCCTGCTCATTTTGAGCTCCTGCTAAATCGCCACTGTCTCTTGATTTTTCCCAGGTCGCTCTTCCTCCGAGATCCACAGTTGCTGCTACTCTGTTCATCATGTTTTCTATGGGACTTTGTACTTGATTTAAACTAAACTCTGTTAGAGGACTGAAATCAATCCTGGGCAAAGTATGCTATTCTATTAATTCACTAATTACTTGTCTTAAAGAAAATCAAATACACAAGATTTTATATTACTGAATTCCTTCCATTTAAAAATAGCTACTATGAATAATATAGTATTTTTCTATCAATATTTGCTTTCTATACAGTGTGTATATGTCCACTGAGCCAGTAGCTGTCCATACTTACAGGGGCCATCTGTTTAGTGGGACAGCTAATTATAGAAAGCACAGTTCCTCCACAAGGTCTTTCTGGGGAGCTAGTGGGACAGAGTATCTCTTAGGACAATGGTGAGGCTACTCACTAGTCACTCAGCTTTTTTTTTTTTTTTTTGAGGAACAAGGGGTGGAGTGTATGCATGAGAGCGGTAAGTAACTATGGACTAAGCTGCTGTTGAATTATCCTCTTTGCTGGATGAAGGAGAGCAAAGGAGAGGAGCAGGAAAGAAATGCAAGAGAGCCTCTGTATTTTAACAAGTGATCTAATGGTAACCTAACCATTGGGGAAAAAAGAAACACTAAAATGCATTCCAGCTTTAAATGCCAGAGATGAACGTCCCAACTGCTTCCTTGGAGCATCTGCTAAATCAGCCGTGGATTTCTTCCTAAATCACTCCCTCCCCAGGATGCAAAGTTGCAGCTATTGAAATTACCAAGTTTTCTATGAAATTTTGTTCTTGATTAAAAGCAAGCTCTATTAGAGGACTGAATTCAATCCTGCCTTTACAAACATCCGTTATCAATCCTGTGATATTTTTTCCCAGTCTTCACTTTCCAAACAATATTTGCATGTCCACGGAGACAGTGGCTGTCCACAGTGACAGAAGTGATACATTTAATGGGACAGGTCATTATGGAGAGGAACCAAGGGTGGAGGCTGGCTGTCTCTGACCCAGCTCTTTAGGAGATTACAACGACTCATGTTCAGGAGGCTAACTATCGAAATTGAATGTGAGATCTATTTGACACGTTCCCTAGAGTGTGTGTTACCAGCTTTAATCAATGTAAGGCTTATGGTAATATCATCCAGTAAAATGAACTATCTCCCTGATGATAATCTGCTTTATTCCTTGTTTAAGCATGACACTAGCACCAACAGATTGGACCAACATTGTCTACACAAGGCCACAAAACTCTCACAATCTGTGAGCTCACCAGGGGATGCAAACCCCGAGTGCCTTTCACAATAATGACTGTGCCAAGGTTAGCTGTTAATCCACTTTGATTGCCCTGGTGTCAGAAGCACTGTGCCAACCTTATAATGATGGGCACGGTCTGGACCCCTGGAATTTATAGTACCTCCAGGCATAAACATAGATGCAGGGACCCCCTTGTTTCATGACTAGGATTGAAAGGATGAGTGACCAGTTCAGGTGAGGGGTCCAGACCAGAAACACCAGAAGCCTCCTATGTTCTCAGTATGGCTTTTCCACTTAGAAGGACAAGGGCTTGGGCCATTTTGCTCAGCAGCATCTTCATCTGAGGAAAATGAATATTAATGAAACGAGGAATGGCTGAGTTGAGGAAAGAATCAGGTACTGTATAGTCAGTGAGCAGTGGTGATGAGAAGTGTTTAGAAAGTTCACAGTTGACGTGTGCCGTGTAAGGGGGAAAAATCTGAGGAAACACACATACACACACCTTCAGAATCACACCACATGGGCTTACACATGGGCCCACAAACATGATTCACACAAACTCACATCCTCTAAAAGATGTGGTTATTTCAAGGGACCAGAGAACACAGATATTGTTCTTAACTTGAGATCAGTCTTTTCTCAGAAACCAGAACCCTCACCCCCATAGGAATCCAGCATCAGGGTGACTCTGCAAAGCTAGCTGGCAAGAGAGCCCCACAATCATCGGCTAAATTGTTCCTCAGCAGAGGGACGGTCCCTGAATATTTACCGTGTTCACTGGCTGCTCCGGCTGCCTGTGATTAGAGAGGAAAACAGTGTGAGGCTGGCAGCATCATGTGTTCTCTGCAGTAACTTTTATGGTATTTGATTTTTCTTTTCCTCAGGGAACTAAACTCTAAAAATCAATCGTTCCAAAAGAAAACAGAGAGGACCCTTGTTGAAAAGGCTGGGCTCTTTCACTTAAGATCTTCCAGTTTCTAGAAGGATATAATTCTATGGAGAAAAATACCTACAGGAGTAATTGACGATATTTTTAGTGTCCTTTTGAATCAGGTCTGTACTGATACCAGATTTAATGTCAATATTTCACCAGCAAGGAATTGCATACATAAGTGTTAATATGCATTTTCAGATTACTATAACTGTATTTCACTGAATAAAACATGAAGAAGGGAAGCAACAGCCTTTGTGAGACACAGAGAGCTTACCTCCAAGGGATGCAGAGGTGGTTCCACAGCCCCGGCCTGAGGCAGTTCCAACACCAGGTGCTCCTGGGGAGCTAGAGGGAAACAGAAGGCCATCAGGACAGAGGAGAGGCTGCTTACAAAGATCGCAGTGTTTTCTGTTTGTTTATTTGATGGGACATGGGGTGGAATGTGTACAAGAGAGAGGTTAGTAACTGTGGACTGAGCTGCTCTTGAATCCTCCACTTTGCTGGATGAAGTACAATAAAGGAGACAAGCAGGAAGGCACTGAAAGACACTGGCTGCATTTAAACTGGGGATAACCAAACCAACGGGGAAAAGTGAAACATTGCAATGCATGCCAGCTTTCAATGCAGAGACCCATGACCCTCCTTTCTGTTTAGAGCTTCTGGTAAATCACCCCTACCTACTGGACTTCTTCCTAGACCACTGCATCCTCAGGATCCGCTGTTTCAGCTATTGTACTTACCTAGTCTGGGAGACTTTCTTCTTGATTAGAAGCAAACTATTGTTAGAAGACTGAAGTCAATACTACCTTTCCAAATAGCTATTGTCAATCATGCGATGTTATTTCCCAGATTGATTTTCCAAAAACATGTTTGCATGTCCACTGTGTCAGTGCTATTCATACTCACAGAAGTCATGCTTTGAGTGGAACAGTTCATATGGAGAGGAAGCATGGAGTGAGGCTCACTGTCTCTGACCCAGCTGTGCATGAGATTTACAGCAAAGGTCATGGTCACTGGACTATCATTTTCTTTTTTGTTTGTATAAATTTATTTATTTTAATTGGACATTAATTACTTTATAATACTATTGGTATTGGTTGTGCATACACTGACATGAATCCACCACAGGTATACCTGTGTTCCCCATCCTGAAGCCCCATCCCTCCTCCCTCCCCTTGCCATCCCTCTGGGTCATCCCAGTACACCAGCCCCAAGCATCCAGTGTCATGCATGGAGCCTGGAGGGGCGATTCACTTCATACATGATATTATATATGCGTCAATGCCATTCTCCCACTGTGAGCTTTATTGGAAAATTTCCCTTGAGTGTGTACCACAGGGTTTAATCAATGTGAGGTTACGGTGATGTTACCCAGTACAATGAAATACATCTGATGATAATATTCTTTGTCCTTGTGTAAACAAAGACAGGAACACCAACATATATGAATTACACTCTACAAACTCCACACAACACTCAGAAACTGTGAGTTTAGCAGGAAGATGTGAGTCTCGAGGTACTTTTTACAATAATGACTCTTCCAAAGTTGGCGTTAATCTAACTATGGTTACCCTGGGTTCCTTGACACTGTGCCCACCTTATAATGATGGGCATGATCTGGATCCCTGGACCTGCTAGTACCCCCAAGGATGGACATCGATGCAGGGACCCCCTCGCCCCATGACTGAGGATCTCATGGCTGACTGGTAGGAGCAGGTCACTCCTCCAGAGGAGCCATATTGGCATCAACCCTAGTCACTCAGTTTGGCTTGTCCATTAAGAGGTGAAGATCGTGGGGCATTTGTATCATTTCAATTTCCACCTGAGGAAAATGAATATTAAGCTATTTTGTGGAATGGATTCCCTGATAGCTCAGTTGGTAAAGCATCCGCCTGCAATGCTGGACACCCCTGTTCGATCCCTGGGATTGGGAGATCCCCTGGAGAAGGGAAACGCTACCCACTCAAGTACTCGCCTGGAGAATTACATGGACTGTAGTCCACAGGGCCTCAGAGTTGGACACAAACTGAGTGACTTTCACTTTGGCTTTTGAGGAAAGACTGATATGAGGAAAGAATCAGGTAATGTATAGTCAGTGTGCGGTGGTGAGGAGAAGAGTTTAGAAAGGATCACAGGGGACTTGAGTTGTGTAAGAGGGAAACATGTCCTGAAGAAACACACACACACACACCTTAAGAATCACACCACATGGGCTTATACATGGGCCCCCCAACCCTGATTCACACAAACTCACATCCTCTAAAAGATGTGGCTGTTTCTAGGGACCATAGAACACAGACATTGTTCTTTCCTTGAGATCAGTCCCTTCTCAGAACCCACAACCCTCACTCCCCACAGGAATCCAGCATCAGAGTGACTCTGCAAGGCTAGCTGGCAAGAGAGCCCCGCAAGCATCGGCTGAATTGTTCCTCAGCAGAGGGATGGTCCCTGAATATTTACCGTGTTCACTGGCTGCTCCGGCTGCCTGTGATTAGAGAGGAAAACAGTGTGAGGCTGGCAGCATCGTGTGTTCTCTGCAGTAACTTTAATGACATCTGATTTTTTGTTTTCCTCAGGTAACTAAACCTTTTAAAAAATCAATCGTTCAAAAGAAAACAGAGAAGACCCTTGTTGAAAAGGCTGGGCTCTTTGACTAAAGATCTTTCAGTTTCAAGGAGGAAAAAAATTCTACTGAGGAAAGTACCTGCAGTAGTAATTGACAGTATTTTTAGTGACTTTTTGAATCAGGTCTGTGCTGATAACAGATTTAACCTCAATATTTCACCAGCAAGGAATTGCATACATAAGTGTTAATATACATTGTCTGATTACTATAACTGTATTTTGCTGAATGAAACATAAAGAAGGGAAGCAACAGCCTTTGTGAGATACAGACAGTTGAGCTCACCTCCAGGGCATGCAGAGGCGGTTCCTCAGCCCCGGCCTGGGGCAGTTCCAACACCAGGTGCTCCTGGGGAGCTAGAGGGAAACAGAAGGCCATCAGGACAGAGGAGAGGCTGCTTACAAAGATCTCAGTTTTGTTTGTTTGTTTGTTTGATGAGACTTGGGGGGAGTGTATACATGAGAGAGGTTAGTAACTATGGACTGAGCTGCTCTTGAATCCCCCACTTTGCTGGATGAAGTACAACTAAGGAGACAAGCAGGAAGGCAATGAAAGACATTGGCTGTATTTAACTGGGGGTAACCAAACCAATGGGGAAAAGTGAAACATTACAGTGCATGCCAGCTTTCAATGCAGAGACCCATGACCCTCCTTTCTGTTTAGGGCTTCTGGTAAATCACACCTATCTTCTGGATTTCTTCCTAGATCACTGCATCCTCAGGATCTGCTGTTTCAGCTATTGTACATACTGAGTGTGAGAGACTTTCTTCTTGATTAAAAGCAAACTCTAGTAGAAGGGTGAATTCAATATTACCTTTCCAAAAAGCTATTATCAATCATGCAATATTATTTCCCATGCTTGGTTTTCCAAATAGTGGTTCCATGTCCACTGAGTCAGCGGTGGTTCACACTCATACATGTAGTTATACATGTGTACATGTTGTTATATATATATAGTTAGTTCATTATGGAGAGGAAGCATGATGTGAACCTCACTGTCTCTGACCCAGTTGTGCATGAGATTTATAACACGACTTATAGTCACTAAACTGTCTTTTTCCACTATGAGCTTTATTTCGCAATTTCCCTTGAGTGTGTCCTACAGGGTTTAATTAGTGTGAGGTTATGGTAATGTTAGCCAGTACAATGAAATACATCTCTGATGATAATAAGCTTTTATCCTTATGTAAACAAAGACAGGAACACCAACACATATGACTTACGCTCTACAAAAGCCACCCAGCACTCAGAATCTGTGATTCTACCAGGAGGAAGTGAGTCCCAAGATTCTTTTCTGAATAATGACTGTGTCAAAGTTGGCGTTAATCCACCTATGGTTACCCTGGGTTCCTTGACCCCTGTGCCCACCTTTTAATGATGGGCAAGATCTGGACCCCTGGACCTACTAGTACATCCAGGGATGGATATAGATGCCAACCCCCTTTCCGCATGACTGAGGATCACATGGCTGACGGGTAGGAGCAGGATACTCATCCTAAGGAGCCAAATTGGGATCAAACCTAGGTACTCAGTTTGGCTTTTCCACTAAGAGGTTAAGAATTTGGGACATTTGTCCATTTGCCATCTTCACCTGAGGAAAATTAATATTCAGCTATTTTGGGGAATGGATTCCCTGATAGCTCAGTTGTTAAAGAGTCCACCTGCAATGCTGGAGACCTGTGTTTGATCCCTGGGTTTGGAAGATCCCCTGGAGAAGGGAAAGGCTACCCACTCCAGTATTCTGGCCTGGAGAATTCCATGGACTGTAGTGCATGGGGCTCCAAAGATTTGAATACAAACGGAATGAATTTCACTTTGGCTTTTGAGGAAAGACTGAGTTGGGGAAAGAATCAGGTAATGTGTAGTCAGTGTGCAGTGGTAATGAGAAGTGTTTAGAAAGTTCACAGTTGACTAGTTCTGTCTAACAGGGAAACATCTCGAGAGGAAACACACACAGACACAGAACTTCAGAATCACAGCACCTGGTCTCACACATGGGCCCCCAACCCTGATTCACACACACCCACAACATCTAAATGATGTAGTTGCTTCCAGGTTCCACAGAACAAAAACACTGTTCTTTCCTGGGAGATCAGTCTCTTCTCTGCACCTCCAGCTCTCACCCCAAGAAGGAATCTAGCATCAGGGCCACTCTCCAACCAGAGCCAGAGAACCCCACCTTTTCAGCTGGATTGTCCCTCAGCAGAGTGATGATCCCTGCATATTTACCATGTTCATAGGCTTTCCCAGATTCCTGTGATTGCAGAGAAGAAAACAGAGTGAGTGTGTCAGCATCTTGAATTTTCTGCACTAAGTCTTCTGTTATCTGGATTTTGTCCTCAGGTAACTAGCACTCTATTTCAGTGGCTCCAAAATAAAACAGACAGTCTCCTTTTGGAAAGACTGGCATGTGTCACATAAGATCTCTCACTTTTAATTTGACCAACATTTACAAATTGTTTTTCAAGAAAGAAAACTTTCTGCTGAGCAAAGTACCTACAGTAATAAATGATGCTGTCTTATTTAAATGTCTTTTGATTCAGCACTGTGTTGAAAATAGATTTATCCTCTCTACTTTCCCAGCCAAGGATTTGCATGCCTCAGTGGTAATGTAAATTGTCAGAGTACTCTAACTGTATTCGACTGAAAAGAAAATAAAGAAGTGAAGCCACAGTCTTATCCCAGATTAAGAAAGGTGCCCTTACGTTCACAGTGCTCAGAGGCTCTTCCTCAGTCCGGTCCTGGGGCAGTTCCACCGCCATGTCCTCCTGGGGAGCTAGAGGGACACAGAAGAGGCCATTGGGACACAGGTGAGGCTGCTCACTCATCTCTCAGGAACCTTTTTCATTTGGGGGGACATGGGGTGGAGTGTATGCATAAGGCATTGGTGACTATGGACTGAGTTGCTGTTGACTCATCCTCTTTGTTGTATGAATAAGAGCAAATCAGAGGAGCAGGAAATAACGAAACAAAACTTCTGTATTTTAACTAGTGATAACCTAACAGTTCTGGAAAAAGAAACACTGAAATGCATGCCACCTTTCAATGACAGAGACTCATGGAACTCCTGCCTATTTATATCTTCTGTAAAACCACCCCTATCCAGAAGGATTACTTCCTAGATCACTGCCTCCCCCGGATTCCGTTTCAGCTGAGCACTTACTAAGTTTTCTAGAGATTTTGTTCTTGATTAAAAGCAATCTCTCTTAGAGGACTGATTTCAACCCTACCTTGTCAAATAGCCATAATCTATCATGTGATGTTTCTTCCTAGTCTTCATTTTCCAAACATTATTTGCACAGCCACTGAGTCAGTGTCTGTTCACACTCACTGAAGCCATACATTTACTGGGACAGTTCCTCATGGAGACAAAGCATGGGGTAAACGCTGACCTTCTTGGACCCGGGTGTGCAGGAGGTTTACAACAAGAGTCAAGGTCACCAAGCAGAGTCTCAAGTTCCATTGTGAGATCTATTTGACACCTTCCCTTGAAAATCTGCTACAGGGTTTAACCAATGTAAGGCTTATGGTAATGTCACCCAGTACAATGAAATATCTCCCTGATGACAATCTGCTTTTGTCCTTGGTTAAGCAATGACACTAGCACCAACAGATATGGCCTGTACTGTCTAAACAAGGGAACACAACTTTCAGATCTGTGAATTGACCAGGAGGATGTGAATCCCAAGGTGCCTTTCACAATAATGACTGTGCCAATGTTGGCGATAATCCACCTATGTTTGCCCTGGGTTCCATGACCACTGAGCCCATCTTACAATGATGGGCACAGTCTGGACCTCTGGAGCTCTAGTACCTCCAGGCATAAACAGAGGTGCAGGGACCGCCTTGCTCCATGACTGAGGATCCCATGGTTGAGTGGTAAGTGCAGGTCAGGGGTCCAGAGCAGACACCCTGGGACCACCCCAAGGTTCTCAGTGTATCCTTTTCCACTTAGGAGGTCAATAGCTTGGTCCATTTTCTCAGCACCATCTCCATTCAAACAAAAAGAATATTAACCAAACTTGAGGAATGACTGAGTTGAGGAAAGAATTAGGTAATCTAAGCCCATGTGCAGTGTGATGAGAAGTGTTTAGAAAGTTCACAGCTGACTTGTGCTGTATAAGAGGGAAAAATCTTCTGAGGAAACACACACAGACAAATAGCTTTAGAATGACACTGCATAGGCTCACACGTGGGACCCAAACCCATGCATCTAACTGATGGAGTTGTTTACCCATACCATAGAGCACAGACATTTTCTTTCCTGGGAGGTCAGTCTCTTATCTGCACCCCTGGCCTTCACCCTCTTTAGGAATCCAGCGACTTTCCAAACAGAGCTGGCAAGAGATTGTCACCTTCATCAAATAGATCTTTTTCATCAGAGGGATGATCCCTGAATATTTACCGTGTTCACTGGCTTGTTCATGCGCCTGCAATTAGAAAGAAGAAAACAGTGTGAGGGTGTCAGCGTCTTGAGCACTGTGCCTTCAGGTATTTTGTTCTCTTTTTCTTTTCAGAAAACCAAATGGGAATGAGCTATTGATTCCGTAGCCCCAAAAGAACACAGAGAGGACACCTGTGGGAAAGGCTGGAGCTCCTCCTGGAAGATCTCTCCAGCTCATTTTCACCAGTAATTAAAACTTTCATTTCAGGAAGGAACGGTTTCTGCTGAGGAAACTGCTCCCGATTCCAGTTTTTAATTTATGTTGTCATTTTTGAAAAACATCCTTTTGAATAAGTTATCTGCTGGGAGAAATTCATCCATCAAATTAAAAACTGTTTATATGAACTGTCTTGAATATTTTGAACCTTTATCTGAATTCAGCTAGAAAATAAAGTCATTAAGCAACACTTTTATCTCAGATGAATAGGAGGCACTTACTATGGAGTTGGGCAGAGCCCCTTCCTCCAGCGTTGAAATGGGGAGCTCCTCAAGCTGGTCCTCAGGGAGCTCTAGGAGGACATAGAGAATTGTCAGGACATCTGTGATGCTGATAATGTGGACACATGGGAGGAGTGTGTGGATGTGGGCGGTTAATAAGTGTGGGCTGAAATCTGTTGGACAACCTTTCTCATGGGTGGAGGAAGGCCAAGGAAATGAGCATTTCAGAAATGAGTCAGAGAGCCTTGCTTTCTGGCTAAGGGGAACCTCATCGACCTGAAACTCTGTCTGACAGAGGGAGGCACTAAAAATCACACTATGCTTCAGAAGTCATGTACAGTTCTGAGACTTGGACCATCAAGAAGGCTGAGTGCCAAAGAACTGATGCTTTAGAGACTCTGAAGAGACTCTCCTGAGTTCCTTGGACAGCAAGGAGATCAAACCAGTTAATCTTAAAGGAAATCAATCATTTCCTTCCAATATTCATTGGAAGGACTGATGCTGAAACTTCAATACTTTGGCCGCCTGACGTAAAGAACAGGCTCATTCGAAAAGCCCCTGATGCTGGGAAAGACGGAGGGCAGGAGGAAAAGTATGGGCCACAGAGGATGAGATGTCTGGATAGCGTTATCGACTCAATGGACATGAATTTGAGCAAACTCCAGAAGACAGTAAGAGACAGGGAAGCCTGGGGTGCTGCTGTCCATGGGCTCACAGACATAACTTAGGGCCTGAGCATTGTCATCAAAAATACATTGTATTTATTCGTTTCATAATTTTTAAGAATTAAAAAGTTCCATCAGTTCAGTTCAGTTGCTCAGTCATGTCCGACTCTGCGACACCATGAATCGCAGCATGCCAGGCCTCCCTGTCCATCACCAAGTCTCAGAGTCCACCCAAACCCATGTCCGTTGAGTTGGTGATGCCATCCAACCATCTCATCTTCTGTCATCCCCATCTCCTCCTGCCCTCAATCTTTCCCAGCATCAGGGTCTTTTCAAATGACTCAGCTCTTCACATCAGGTGGCCAAAGTACTGGAGTTTCTGCTTCAACATCAGTACTTCCAATGAACATCCAGGACTGATCTCTTTTAGGTTGGACTGATTCGATCTCCTTGCAGTCCAAGAGACTCTCTAGAGTCTTCTTCAACACCACAGTTCAAAAGCATCCCTTCTTTGGTGCTCAGCATTCTCTATTAGTCCAACTCTCACATCCATACATTGCTACTGGAAAAACCATAGCCTTGACTAGACGGAACTTTGTTGACAAAGTAATGTCTCTGCTTTTAATATGCTGTCTAGGTTGGTCATAACTTTGCTTCCAAGGAGTAAGCATCTTTTAATTTCATGGCTGCAGTCACCATCTGCAGTGATTTTGGAGCCCAGAAAAATAAAGTCACCACCACTGTTTCCTGTTCCCATCTATTTGCCATGAAGTGCTGTGACCAGATGCCATGATCTTAGTTTTCTGAATGTTGAGGCTTAAGCCAACTTTTTCACTCTCCTCTTTCACTTTCCTCAAGAGGTTCTTTAGTTCTTCAGTTTCTGCCATAAGGTTGGTCTCATCTGCATGTCTGAGGTTATTGATATTTCTGCTGGCAATCTTGATTTTTCTATATTCACAATTTAGTCTACCTATCAATGCCATCTACCTCTTTTTCATCAGATCCAATATAACCTCTGTTCCCATTAAGTCATAATCCACCTTCTCCGTTGCCTCCTCGCTTTGGTAATTTCTATTTCCAGCTTCCATGAGTTAGCCTCTTCTGTGTACCTTAAACCAGTGGAATCATACAATATTTGTGTTTCTGTGCCTGCCTTATTTCGCTAACTATAATAAATTTTGGTATTAAATCATCCATCCATTTTATAGCCTATTTCAATCCTTAATTCATTTTTATGGTGGGATAGTATTCCATTCTGAGTACATATCACATTTCATTTATCCATTCATCACATGATGGTCTTTGGGTTGTTTCTAGTATTTAAGTACTAATAATTCACTGGGAACATTAGTGTACAGATTTCTGTGTGGTACTATAATTTAAATGAGCATATTTAAAATATCACTGAATATAACAACACAAAGTGTGAATGTTAGGTGAACTAACAATGTTAGACTTTGAATTACTAAAAATATATTTTCTCACTAATTGTAAAAAATGTACCACACATGTGTGATCTGTGAGTAGAATGTGAGAGCTGAACCTGAAGTGATATGATATAGGAATTTTCTGTATAATCCATACAACTTTTATGTCCATGTAATCCTGCTTTAAATAAAGTCTAATAATTTCAAGAAATCTTGAAACATGACTTCAGGGGAGAACACCACACCTAGTGTTAAAAAATTAGCTAGTGTCCAAACCATAGCTAAAGACCATCTTCACTTTTAAGCATGAACCAAATGTTGAATTTAAAATGCATCTTTCCGTTCATAGTTAAAGCAGTACCAACTCATATAGTTTCCATTTGAACACATGAAATAAAAGAAGAACATTGCTTAATATTTCTGTTTTTTTTTTTTCTTAAACATGAGGTCCTGAACATACTACAATAATCATTCTTGAATGAACTTAATGAGAAAATTCCCACAGTACCTTCCGTTGAGTCATTTATAGGGTGCACCCTGTTATGGGGCCAACAGCGGAGTCTCTTCATCCAGCTGGCTCTTCTTCTCGGCATCTCAGGGCTGTTTCTTCTGGCCTCCTGGATGAAACCTCCTGTGAAATGCATTATAGTGGTGAGAGCTGTCGACATCTTGCCGGCAGAAGACCACCCAGGAACTAATAATAATTGATCCACAATTCAACCCTCTGGTCCCCTTCCTCACCAGATGCCTAGCAAGGCCTCCTGAATCCAAGGTGGACCTAGGAAGATCTGCAGTTTGATGGGCACTGAAAATACCAACAGACCGGCTGTGTGTGCAAATATCTCTATTTAACTGAGACCTAGAAGCTCAGCAGAGCATGGTGACCATCCCTGATGGACTGGATTCAAGTCACATTTAGGAGAAGCAGTTACTTGGGAAAGACATATGGATCCCTCTTTGCCTCAGTTCCCTGTCCTGAGTTGGAGAAACGTTAACATGGCCTATTTTTAGTATGATGAGGGCAGGAATGATTAAATACAGGCAAAATATTAGAAAAATAAAGGAGGGACTTCCCAGGCAGGCCAGTGGGTAGGAATCTGCCTCACAACGCAGGGGACGGGGTTTGATTTCTGGTCGGCAAACTCCGGTCCCACATGCCTCGGAGCAACAAAACCCACATGTTGCAACTACTGAGCTCAAGCACCACGACTAGAGAGTCAGTGCCCTGCAACGAAAGATCTGCACAATGTGATGAAGATCCCGTGTGCCACAGCTAAGACCTGCTGCAGCCAAATAAATAAATGATAGATAGAGAAATAAATGAATAGAAAAGTAGAAGACTGGTGCTTCATAATTTCTCTGTAAGTGTTCAACCTTGAATGATGGCAAGAATAAGATGGACCTTCAGTAGTGTTTGAAAGCACCTTTTGATGGCTCCAATAAATGGGGATGGAAGCTTATTCTTCAGCTTTTTCACAGAAACAAGTTCTTATAGATCATGGAGAGTATCTATGATCACCTCTTCTGACACCCAGCCTTGTTCAAGAGGAAGGGTGAACAAAGTGTGGGCTGTAATCCATATGTTACATTAGACGGTGTTGAAATTTAGAGAGATGAAGTGACTTTCCAAGGGTCACACAATGTAAATAGTGGATCTGGGACAGGATTGTAGATGGTTCCCTAAGGACACAGATGTCTGCAACCCTGAGACCTGTGCAAAACCCTCAACCAGGTCCTCAACCCTACCCCCAGCTCAAACTATCCTGCCCCTAGTTTTCTGTGGATGAGAGCTGATGCCCTGAAGAAGATGCCTCAGCCTTAAAAAGAGCTCAAATCCTCCTTCTACCACTCATCTCTATATTTCAGTTCCTGATCCAAAATACAAGTTTCCTCTGAGCAAAGCCCCTCAGAAAGACCACATGATTCCAACTCTGTCCATCGCCCAAAGTTTCTTCATACACTCAACCATCTCACGAGCAGCCTTCCCAAAGGCCAGTTCACCTTGCTAAGTGACCAGTGGTCTGTTTGGCCAACAAGTTGGCTCACAGCTCAGAACCTTCTAAACCAAAGGCCACATGATGACCCTACCAAGAATTAGCTTCCCTTTAACTTGACCAAGTCTGGACGAGCAGTTAATGTGACCTAACTGGGGAGGTGGCCATCTGTGCTGGCCTTTGGTGCTTAATTAAGTCTGAGATGCTCAAGGTCTCACAGCTGAGCTGGACATTTATTTGAGCAGCCTGGGCCAAGTGAGAGCTAGGAATGGGCAGGAGTTCAATCTTTCCCCACTAAAATTCTGACTCTATCAACTTCTCATCATGCTCTAGACCCTGTAGTGGAAGACAACAGAGCCCCATCTTCTTTTTGAAAATCATCTCCATCCTCACAGCCTGAAGACTGTAACCCTAGATTCTCCCTGAGGATCAATAGACAGGCTCCTCTTCCCTCAGTGACCAAATGTTCTTCCTATTAACCCGACAGCACTATGCCATCTCAGTAAACTCCTTGGCAACAGCCAAACAATGATCCAGCCCACATCAACCCATAGGAATCCCACCAGTAAATCCCAGGTTCTTTCCTTTTTAAGCCTCTGGATTTACACTGCTAATGTTTGGAGATTTGGGCAGCAACATTTGAGAAGGGTTGAGATGGAATTCCCTTTTACTATAATGTCTGATGCTGAGGAGACATCATGGTTCTCCTGTGTTCGTTCTTTCCATCTGTTCTCTGGTAAGAGTATGTACAAAACTGTACAAAATGGGGAAACTGAAAATTTAGGAAGGTATTTAAGGCAGCCAGCTGACAGGAGAATCAAAATACAGTTTAAGGAATAAGACAAAACTATAAAACACATTTATAACTCTGTAGATAAATTAGAGTGATGGAAAAGGAAAAAAAATTTTAAAAAGATGAGGAAAATTCATCAGTAAAGGTTAACCAGCCCATTTGAAGGAATAGCCTTTGGAGGATCAGTGGGAACCTACCTCCCCTACAGCAATTTAAGTTACCCATTTCTCTTTGCCACAATACATGAAGATATCAACTCGCAAACACACTGGGTACAGAATGAGGAATGTGTATCACCACATTACCATGGCGACCACACATCACAGAACCTTCAGAATTAACTGGACTCTGCCCAGGATAAGTCTAACTGCCACCGTCCAACTGGTACTGTGATTCTATGGACAAGTTTGGCTTTTCAGAGTAAACATTTTATTCAAAAATTGAATCTCAGGCTTACACATTTCTCTCTGATTATGAAAATAATTTATATCAGTGAAAATGTTCTGTCCCCAGGTATAGTTGATAGTGAACATTTCGGGGTGAGCAGGGACAAATCTAACACAGTGAGAATAAAGAGAGATTCTATTCTTGATTAGAATATCATCTTGGTACTGCTCACAAGTTTGTGCTCCTAACACACAGTGAGGAAAGAAAGCCTTCCTGCAGGGCCACACAAGGAGAAAAGACAAACACACACAAAAAGCTGAGCACCCAGAAAACTGTCAGCAGAGTGCTTTTCTGGGAAAGATGAGGGAGGGGCCTGGCTGCTTCTGGGTCAGAGTCTTTGTTCTCCAGGTCAGGTCATGGTCAGGGCACGGTGTTCCAGTGGTCACTTGGGGTGGTTTAGTCACTGAGTCAAGTCCAACTCATGCGGCCCCATGGACTGTAGCCTGCCAGGCTCCTCTGTCCATGGGATTCTCCAGGCAAGAATACTGGAGTGGGTTGCCATTTCCTTCTCCAGGGGACCTTCCCAGCCCAAGAATCAAACCCAGGTCCCCTGCACTGCGGACAGGTTCTTGACTGCTGGAGCTCTGAGGGAAGCCCTGATGTTGCTGCAAACCTCCCCCAGAACAGATGCTCCTCTCAGTTCTGGCAGGAAAGCGTCAGGTCCCAGGCACCACCCTCTACCTCAGGGGTCCAGGCCCAGGCCAGGAGGAGGGGGTCCTGTGTGGGCAGGGTATCTGGCATGAACTCGGGGTCCTCCATCCAGTGCCCGGCCCTGGCTGAGGGGGGAGGTCTAAGCGGGCAGCACCTCAGAGCCGGGTCCAAGACCCCACCCAGCATTTCTCTCTCTGGGTGCCTGGTGCTCAGGACCCAGCTGGGCTTCAAGCTGTTCATTTAAGCTGCAGAGACACATTTGTAGCCATTTCCAACCGAGTTAAAGCTGAGTTCACAACAATTACTCCCTTTGAGAGAGGTCCCAACCACAGGGGAGAGCCTGAAGTGATGTGTAAGATCCTTGCACACCAACGTAACCTCCTGCCATCTCCTGGGGGTGGACAACCGATCAGTGCTGGACCAAGTGTGGAAACGTGAACGGAGAGACAGGAGCTGGGAAACTCTTACCTTAGTAGCCAGGGTCATATCCTCCAGCTGCCCAGGGCTCTGGGGACCATGCCCACATTGTCCTCTGCAGCTTATAGGTCATGGAGGCAGGGACTGGGGAGAGGCTCACTGCTTTGTGTTAGGAAGAACCCTTGGAGAAGGGAAAGGCTACCCAATCCAGCATTCTGGCCTGGAGAACGCCATGGACTGTATAGTCCATGGGGTGGCAAAGAGTCGGACATGGCTGAGCGACTTTCACTTTCACCTCGGCGGCTTTGTGGCCTGGATCTGGCCTGGGGGCACCCGTGGCGAAGGCTCTGGGACTCTGTGGGACACAGGCCCCAGACTGTCCTGGGCCCCCATCTCACCTTCCTGCCCTGAGGCCTGAGGGCCTGGATAGCACATGGAGAAGGCCTCTGTCCCGGACTCATCAACCTCTGGCGAGGACTGCTGACAGGTCTCCTGTTGGTGGAGCATGACCTCTAACCCTAGCCTAAGGGTCCCACTAAAGGTCTTACAATACTGACTGTGCGCCCACCCCACCCCTAGTACAGTCTCCTCCACCCATTTCTACTCTTTCTGAGTCCCCAGACTTCCCAAGAAGAAACAAAGCCTAAGATTTAATCTTAGAAACAAAATTCAGTTTCCTACCTAATGTATCCACTTGTACTCTTTATTTGGAGCCCTGTAAATTCTTCTCACAAAAATGAACATTTTTGTCGTGTGTTGCAAGCATGTTTTCAATTTATCACTAGCTTTGGGTTTTCCTGTTTGTCTGTCTGTTTGTTTCTGTCTGTGCTAGGTCTTCCTTGGCATGCCTGGCTTCTCGCTCGCTGTCCTGAGTGGGGGCTGCTCTCTTGCTGTGGAGCACAGGCTCTAGGCGCACAGGCTTCAGCAGCTGTGACTCGCAGGCTCTAGAGCCCTGGGTCAGCAGCCGTGTGCACAGGCTAGTTGCTCAGCAGCTTGTGGGATCTTCCCAGACCATGTCCAGACCACGTCCCCTGCACTGGCAGGCAGATTCCTAACCCCTGGGCCACTAAGGAAGCCCCATCGCTGTCTTTCTATTACCGTTACTTTTACTTATAGGATGAAGACTTTTATTTTCTGAAACATCAGTAACATAAATATATTTGTTATTTTGGTTGTGAGAAGGAAAAGTGGAAGGATGTTATGACTAATATTCTCATTAAGGGCCAAGTATCCCTTTAAAAATATTTTAATAAATAGGAAAATAACAGCAGGTGTTTAGAAGACAACTTATCTATTAAACAATTCTAAATATTTCTAAAGATGTTTGTCAAAATGGACTAATTAATTTTTTACGGTAATGATAGAAATTTCCCCCGAAATGATATAGAGTAGAAATAACCTGATACAGTCATAAATGGAACTGAGTATTTTGTAATGCACATGTGCTAATTTATGTCTCAAAAACCTTAGAACATTTTGGAAGTGACAATGATGGTACATCAATGATTAAGTCATTTTAACAAAATTCATTCATCAGATAATGAACTTGCAGTTGTTTTCTGAGAAAAGAGGGGCATGTTCAATTAATGTTAGTTAAAGAACTTTAAAAGAATTTGTGATTAAATTTGTTATGTCCTGTTAATGATTTCAATGGTGGAGAATTTACTGAGTTTTAATATAGTTCTAATTTGCAAAGTATATTTGTATTTCTTTGACCAAGCAACATATTGGACTTTTTGAAAGTTTTCCTTTAGTTACCAAACTATTTATAAAAGTTGGTGAATATTTACAATAATTAAACAGGATAAATTAAGTAAAACCAAGAAACGGGACCAACTTAGAGAATATCACTCTGTTAAGTGCATGTATCTCGAACATCCTAACTAAATTCTGCTGACCAAAAGGAGTGTGTTTTTTATTTTTATGGACTAAATCTCTGTCCCCCCACGTAAATTTATATGTTGAAACCCTAACCTCCAGTGAGATGGTCCGAGGAGGTGGGGCCTCTGGGAGGTAATTAGATCCTGAGGGTGGAGTCCCCATGACATTACCATCTTTTAAACAGAGGAATAGAGGTAGTCCTTTCTCTCTTTCTGCCACATGAAGATAAATGAAAAGGTGGCAAAACCTAAGACACATTCACCAGAACCTGACTTTGCTGAATCCTGACCTTGACTCTCAACTTTTAGACTATGAGAAACAAATAATTGTCGTATAAGCACCCTCTTCCAAGGTATTCGTTAATGCACCCCTAACTGACTGAAGCACCTATCATTATGGATTTTGAGAGTAAGATTTTTCTTTAGCTATTTAGTTAATAGAAAGGAGCCACAGATCCTCCCAAAAACATTGCCCTGGAAAGAGTAAAATAGGCAAGGAAGACTTTATTCAAGACATTGTGGTAGAGGTCAAGACTATTGCAAGGAGAAAGATTGACCTCAACTCCCCTGAAACAAGTGACTGGGGAGAGGGGGATTTGTAAACACTGAGTGAGCTAATGAGAAGATAACACAGGCCCTCAGCCTCAAGGTTCCCATCTGTGCTTAGTCATCGGCACTTGTGGAAATGGAAATGAAGCTTCAGCTTTCCACACAGACTGGGATAAAGGGACCCATTTTTCAGATTATTACTTTGAGGAAGGCTGGCTCACAGATTCTTGAGCAAGACATTCCTGGGTTGTAAAATGTTCACATATCATCATGGTAGAGAAGGAATTGATACACCTTCTAAACTAGATGGTCAAAGAATAAGGAGATCAAGAAAGAGTGTCTGGAATAAATTGGGAGATTGGGATTTATATTTATACACTGTTATATACAAAGTAGACAACTAATAAGGTTCTACTATACAACAGAGGGAACTCTATTCAAAACTCTATGTGCTGTGCTTAGTCAATCAATCGTGCCCAAGTCTTTGTGACCCCATTGACTGTAATCCATCAGGCTCCTCTGTCAATACTCTATAATTGATATATATACAAAGAGTCTAAAATGAGTGTATATATGTAACTAATTTACTTTGCTGTGCAGCAGAAACTAACACAACATTGTAAAGCAACTATACTCCAAGACAAATTAGCTTTTAAAAATGTCTGAAGTTTATACAAACTGTGGGGGCTGTTAAGGCCCTTTTCCTAAAGCCCTAGTTCTTGCTTATTAACTCTTGATAGAAAGGCAAAAACAAACAAAAGAAAATCTGTTGATCTGGTAGACATGCACTGCTAATCATTTTACATTGTGGTTTCTTCATGAAGAACCTCTGAATAAGTGAAGCAGTAAAAATAATCCCTCAGCATTCTTGATAATACCTTTTTATTAATCATACTTTACGGTTCTACATTTTAATGAAGGACAGATACGATAATGACAACAAATCAAAGCTTTTGGATGTCTTGCTCAATGATATTAGAGTATATATTATAATGACTAATCCTGTAATGGTAACAGTGTGAGGGGCTAGAAGTCATGCCAGGCTTCTATCAGCTTGGGATCCCCCTGAGACACCCAGATCCCTGAACACATACGGATATGTGCTTATTCCTATTTGCAAGCATATTAGCCAGGGTAAAACTGAAGAAAAGTTATTAAAATACAGTTTCTTCTTGCTGTTCAGTCACTAAGTTGTGTCCAATTCTTTGTGACTCCATGGACCGCAGCACGCAAGGTTTCCTAGTCCTTCACTGATTATGGTATTTGTATCATAATTAAATCCATTAGTGAGTACCTGGCATCACTTATTTCTCATTGAAAATATTTCCTATATAATACAGTCTGCTGGAGGTAAGAGTGTACTTAAATAAGTCTTGATCTTACTTTCAAATATAAAACAGTCACTGTGTGACACTGCTGTTGTTCAGTCACTAAGTCATGTCCAGTTCTTTGCAACCCCATGGACTGCAGTATGCCCGACTTCCCTGTCCTTCACTATTTCCTGGAGTTTGTTCAAATTCATGTCCACTGAGTCAGTGATGCTAACTAACTACCTCCAACTACCTCATCCTTTGCTGCCTCTTCTTTTGTCTTCAATCTATAACAGCATCAGGGACTTTTCCAATGAGCCTGAAATTCAAAACAGGTGGTTAAAATATTGGAAGTTCAACTTCAGTCATTCCAATGAGTATTTGATGTTGATTTATTTAAGAGTGACTGGCTTGATCCCCTTGCAGTCAAATGGACTCTCAAGAGTCTTCTCCAACACCACAGTTCAAAAGCATCCATTCTTTGGCACTCAGCCTTCTTTATAGTGCAAGTTTTACATTTGTACAACTACTGGAACAACCCTACGACGTAGGACCTTTGTCAGCAAAGTGATGTCTCTGCTGTTTAACATGCTGTCTGCTGCTGCTGCTGCTAAGTCGCTTCAGTCGTGTCCAATTCTGTGCGACCCCATAGACGGCAGCCCACCAGGCTCCCCCATCCCTGAGATTCTCCAGGCAAGAACACTGGATTGGGTTGACATTTCCTTCTCCAATGCATGACGAGGTTGGTCATAACTTTTCTTCCAAGGAGTAAGCGTCTTTTAATTTCATGGCTGCAATCACCATCTGCAGTGATTTTGGAGCCCCCAAAATACAGTCAGCCACTGTTGCTACTGTTTCCCCATCTATTTGCCATGAAGTTGAAAGGCTGTTGCTGAACGATGCAAAGACCTCTGGATTCTTGGCCTCTGGAGGAGAAGAATTCAATCCAGGGCCAGAGATGGGGCTTGATTACTCAGAGCTTTTGTGAAATAAAATTTTATTAAAGTATAAAGGAGATACAGAAAGCTTCTGACATAGGCATCAGAAGGGGGCAGAAAGAGTAGCCCCCTTGCTACTGTTAGCCATGGAGTTATATACTCTCTAATTAGTTATTACAGTGAATCAAAAGAATGTCTGGAGGTTGTCAAGACCTCACTAGACCTACTCCTATAATTTACACCTTAAGATAACAGGATTAGCCAGAAGCTTTTTTTCCACAGACTGTCCTCAAGCAGGATACATTATTGTTATATAATCCTAAGGAATGCAGAGGGGCACAGAAGTTTGTCCTTTCTTCCTCATTGAGAATTACAGACTCCTCTCTCCTTGGGGACCCCTGGATTTCTTATCAACCTGCCTAGGAAATGACTCTCAAGGTGATGGGACCGGATGCCATGATCTTTGTTTTCTGAATGTTGAGCTTTAAGCCAACTATTTTACTCTCCTCTTTCACTTTCATCAAGAGGCTCTTTAGTTCTTCTTCACATTCTGACATAAGGGTGGTGTCACCTGCATATCTGAGGTTATTGATATTTCTCGTGACAATCTTGATTCCAGCTTGTGCTTCCTCCAGCCCAGCATTTCTCATGATGTACTTCGCATATAAGTTAAATAAGCAGGGGACAATATACAACCTGACGTACTCTTTTTCCTATCTGGAACCAAGTCTGTTGTTTCATGTCCAGTTCTCACTGTTGCTTCCTGACGTGCATACAGGTTTCTCAAGAAGCAGATCAGGTGGTCTGGTATTCCCATCTCTTTCAGAATTTCCCAGTTTACTGTGATCCACACACTCAAAGGCTTTGGCATAGTCAATAAAGCGGACATAGATTTTATTTTTGGACTCTCTTGCTTTTTGGATGATTCAGTGGATGTTGGCAGTTTGATCTCTTATCCCTCTGCCTTTTCTAAAACCAGCTTGAACTTCTGGAAGTTCACAGTTCGTGTATTGCTGAAGCCTCGCTTGGAGAATTTTGAGCATTACAGAGTGAAGTAAGTCAGAAAGAGAAAAACAAGTGTTGCATATATAAGGAATATAGAAAATGGTAATAATGCATGTATTTGCAAGGCAGGAATAGAGATTCAGGCATAGAGAAGAGACTTCTGGACACAGCAGGCACAGGAGAAGATAGGATGAACTGAGAGAATAGCATTGAAATATATACATTACCATATGTAAAATAGATAATGTTAACTTTATGTATAACCCAAGGAGCACAAACTGGTGCTCTCTGATAACCTAGATGGGTAGCATGAGATGGGAGGTGGGAGGAGGGTTTAAGAATGAGGGGACATATGTATACTTACGGCTGGTTCATGTTGATGTATAGCAGAAACCAACACGATACATTAATGCAATTATCCTCCAAATAAAAATGAATATTTTTAATTTAAATTTATTTATTTTAATTGGAGGCTAATTTGTTTACAATATTGTGTTGTTTTTGCCATATATCAACATGAATCCACCACGGGTATACAGGTGTTCCCCATCCTGAACCCCACTCCCACCTCCCTCCCCGTACCATCCCTTTGGGTCATCCCAGTGCACCAGCCTCAAGCATCCTGTATCCTGTATTGAACCTGGACTGGCAATTCGTTTCTTATATGATTTTATACATGTTTCAATGCCATTCTCCCAAATCATCCCACCCTTTCCCTCTCCCACAGAGCGCAAAAGACTGCTCTATACATCTGTGTCTCTTTTGCTGTCTCATATACAGGGTTATCATTGCCATCTTTCTAAATTCTATATATATGTGTTAGTATTTTGTATTGGTGTTTTTTTTTTTTTCTGGCTTACTTCACTCTGTATAATAGGCTCCAGTTTCACCCACCTCATTAGACCTGATTTAAATGTATTCTTTTTAATGGTTGAGTAATACTCCATTGTATATATGTACCACAGCTTTCTTATCCATTCATCTGCTGATGGACATCTAGGTTACTTCCATGTCCTGGCTATTATAAACAGTGCTGCAGTGAACATTGATATACACATGTCTCTTTCAATTCTGGTTTCCTCGGTGTGTAAGACCAGCAGTGGAATTAGTGGGTCATAAGGCAAATAAATAACTTTTAAAACAAGTCCCTTTTAAAATTGCCTGGAAAAAATATACTTAGGAATAAACCTGACTAAGGAGACAAAAGAACTATATGATGTTCTATTTGCAATTTATTTTATTTTATTTTTATTTTTTTAAATACTTTATTCTACATTACAATACTGTATTTGTTTTGCCATACATTGACATGAATCAGCCACAGGTGTACACGATCTCCCAATGCTGAAGCCCCCTCCCACCTCCCACCCCATATCATCTCCCTGGATCATCCCATGCACCAGCCCCAAGCATCCTGTATCCTGTACTGAACATAGACTGGTGCTTTGTTTCTTACATGATAGTATGTATGTTTCAATGTCTTTCTCCCAAATCATCCCACCCTCTCCCTCTCCCTCAGAGTCCACAAGTCCGTTCTATATCTGTGTCTCTTTTGTTGTCTCACACAGAGGGTCATCATTACTATCTTTCTAAATTCCATATATATGTGTCAGTATACTGTATTGGTGTTTTTCTTTCTGGCTTACTTCACTATGTATAATTGGCTCCAGTTTCATCCATCTCATTAGAACTGATTCAAATTTATTCTTTTTAGGGCTGAGTAATACTCCATTGTGTATATGTACCACAGCTTTCTTATCCATTCATCTGCTGATGGACATCTAGGTTGTTTCCAAGCCCTGGCTATTATAAACAGTGCTGCAATGAACATTGGAGTACATGTGTCTCTTTCAATTCTGGTTTCCTCAGTGTGTATGCCCAGCAGGGGGATTGCTGGGTCATAAGGCACTTCAATTTGCAATTTTTAAGGAATCTCCACACTGTTTTCCATAGTGGCTGTACTAGTTTGCATTCCCACCAGCAGTGTAAGAGGGTTCCCTTTTCTCCACATCCTCTCCAGCATTTATTGCTTGTAGACTTTTGGATCGCAGCCATTCTGACTGGTGTGAAATGGTACCTCATTGTGGTCTTGATTTGAATTTCTCTGATAATGAGTGATGCTGAGCATCTTTTCATGTGTTTGTTAGCCATCCGTATGTCTTCTTTGGAGAAATGCCTATTTAGTTCTTTGGCCCATTTTTTTGATTGGATCGTTTATTTTTCTGGAGTTGAGCTGCATAAGTTGTTTGTATATTTTTGAGATTAGTTGTTTGTCAGTTGCTTCATTTGCTATTGTTTTCTCCCATTCAGAAGGCTGTCTTTTCACCTTACTTATAGTTTCCTTTGTTGTGCAGAAGCTTTTAATTTTAATTAGATCCCATTTTCTTATTTTTGCTTTTATTTCCAGTATTCTGGGAGGTGGATCATAGAGGATCCTGCTGTGATTTATGTCGGAGAGTGTTTTGCCTATGTTTTCCTCTAGGAGTTTTATAGTTTTTGGTCTTACGTTTAGATCTTTAATCCATTTTGAGTTTATTTTTGTGTGTGGTGTTAGAAAGTGATCTAGTTTCATTCTTTTACAAGTGGTTGACCAGTTTTCTGCCTTATGACCCAGCAATCCCACTGCTGGGCATACACACCAAGGAAACCAGAATTGAAAGAGACACATGTACCCCAATGTTCATTGCAGCATTGTTTATAATAGCCAGGACATGGAAACAACCTAGATGTCCATCAGCAGATGAATGGATAAGAAAGCTGTGGTACATATACACAATGGAGTATTACTCAGCCCTTAAAAAGAATAAATTTGAATCAGTTCTAATGAGATGGATGAAACTGGAGCCTATTATACCGAGTGAAGTAAGCCAGAAAGAAAAACACCAATACAGTATACTGACACATATATATGGAATTTAGAAAGATAGTAATGATGTCCCTGTATGTGAGACAACAAAAGAGACACAGAGGTATAGAATGGACTTTTGGCCTCTGAGGGAGAGGGAGAGGGTGGGATGATTTGGGAGAATGACACTGAAACATGTATATTATCATATAAGAAACGAAGCGCCAGTCTATGTTCAATACAGGATACAGGATGCTTGGGGCTGGTGCACGGGATGATCCAGAGAGATGATATGGGGTGGGAGGTGGGAGGAGGCTTTGGCATTGGGAGATCATGTACACCTGTGGCTGATTCATGTCAATGTATGGCAAAACCAGTACAATATTGTAACGTAGAATAAAGTATTAAAATAAATAAATTAATTAATTAAAAAAAGAACTATATGCTGACAAATATTAAACATGGAGAAAGGAAATTGAAGATGATTCAAAGAAATGGAATGATACCCATGACATTTGACTGGAGGAATTAATATTGTTAAAATGCACATACTACAGAAAGCAATTCACAGATTCAATGCAGTCTCTGTCAAGTCATCTATGGCAGTTTTCACAGAACTGAAACTAATATCCCAAAATATATTCAGAAACATTAAAAAAAACTGCAAAAGTAATCCTATGGTAAATGATCAAAGCAGGAGCCATAACCTTCACAGACTTCAGTCAATGCTACAAAACTATGTTAATCAGAACAGAATGGTATTGGCACATAAAAAGACATGTGGAACAATGGAACAGAAATAACCCCACATATCTATGGTCTATTAATATTCAACAAATGAGGCAAGAATACAAAATGGAGAAAAGATAGTCTCATACACAAATGATGTTGGGAAAGCTGGAAAGTCACATGTACACTGATGAAGTTAAAAAGTATACCCTCACACCATACACAAAAGAAAATTGAAAATGGCTTAAAGTCTTAAATACAAGACATGACATGATAATCAATCTCATAAGATTTTCCACAGCAAAGGAAACCATAAACAAAATGAAAAACAATCTACAGAATGGGAAAAACATTTGCAAATGGTGTGAATAACAAAGGAGTAATCTCCAAAATATACAAACAGCTCATACAACTCAATAAAAAAAAAAACAAAAAACAAAGAACCCAATCAAAAACTGAGCAGAAGACCTAAAGAAACATTTTTCCAAAGAAAACATAGAGATGACTCATAAGCATATAAAATGATGTCCAACATCACTAGTAATGAGAAACGCAAGTCAAAACTACAACGATATACCACCTCACAATAGTCAGAATGGTTATCATTAAAATGTCAATAATAAATGCTGGAGAGGGCATGAAGAAAATGGAACACCCTCACCCCATACTGTTAATGAGACTATGAATTGGTGAAGCCATTATGGAAAAGAGCAGTTACTTTAAAAACTGAAAATAGAACTACTCTGTTGCTATTGATCATACTTAGTCATGTCCAGCTCTTTGCAACCCCATGGGCTGTAGCACTACAGAATTCCTTGTTTTTCACTATATCCCAGAGTTTCCTCAAACTTATGTTTATTGAGTCGATGATGCCATCCAACCATCTTACCCTCTCTTATCCCCTTCTCCTCCCATTTCCAATCTTTGCCACCATCAAGGTCTTTTCAAATGAGTCAGTTCTTCGAATTGGGTGGCCAAATTATCAAAACTTCAGCTTCAGCATCAGTCCTTCCAATGAATATTCAGAGTTGATTGACTGGTTTGATCTCTTCACTGTTCAAGGGACCCTCAAGAGTCTTCTCCAACACCACAGTTCAAAATCATCAACTCTTTGGCGCTCCGCCTTCTTTACATATGAACTCTCACATAAACACATGACTACTGGAAAACCATAGCCTTCACTGTACGGAGCTTGGTTGGTAAAGTGATGTCTCTTGTTTTCAATACACTGTCTAGGTTTGTCAAAGCATTTCTCTCAAGGAGCTAGTGTCTTAATTTCATGGCTGCAGTCACTGTTTGAAGTCATTTTGGAGTGCTCCAAAAAGCAGAGACATTACTTTGCCAACAAAGGTCTATCTAGTCAAGGCTATGGTTTTTCCAGTGGTCATGTATGGATGTGAGAGTTGGACTGTGAAGAAAGCTGAGTGCCGAAGAATTGATGCTTTTGAATTGTGGTGTTGAAGACTCTTGAGCATCCCTTGGACTGCGAGGAGATCCAATCAGTCCATTCTAAAGGAGATAAGCCCTGGGTGTTCTTTGGAAGGAATGATGCTAAAGCTGAAACTCCAGTACTTAGGCCACCTCTTGCAAAGAGTTGACTCATTGCAAAAGACTCTGATGCTGGGAGGGACTGGAGGCAGGAGGAAAAGGGGACGACAGAGGATGAAATGGCTGGATGGCATCACCGATTCAATGGACATGAGTTTGAGTGAACTCTGGGAGTTGGTGATGGACAGGGAGGCCTGGCATGCTGCAATTCATGGGGTTGGAAAGAGTCGGACACAACTGAGCTGAAAATAAAGTCTCATTGTTTCCATTGTTTCCCCATCTATTTCTTATAGAGTGATGGGACCAGATGGCATTCAGTTCAGTTCAGTTTAGTCACTCAGTCATGTCCAACTCTTTGCTACCCAATGGACTGCAGCACACCAGGCCTCCCCGTCCATCACCAACTCCCAGAGTTTACTCAAACTCATGCCCATTGAGTCAGTGGTGCCACCCAACCATCTCATCTTCAGTCAATGCCTTGTTCCTTTCCCCCTCCGAGATTTAAGGCAAATTAAATTAGACCTAGGAAGCTTTACTGAAGATCCTGACAATTATATAAGTGTTTTCCAGGGTATAAACCAATCTTTGAAATGGCATGGAAACATATTATGCTAATCCTGACTAGTGCCCTTACTGACAATGGAAGAAGTAGTAATTAAAAATGCCCAGGGATGGGGAGATGAGTGGTATGCTATTGGCATGCAGGGGAGACCTGACAGTGACTCAGCCTGGTTACCTACAGGGCTCCAGGCAGTGCCCACAGTCAATCCTAATTGGGCACATGACACAGACAGTGATGACTGGAACAGAGTTCACTTTATCAGTTGCATTGAGGAAGGCTTAAGAAAGTCATGAGCTAAGTTCTTAGACTACTCCAAACTACCTGGAGTGACTCAGGAAAAGGAGGAAATTCACACAGCTTTTCTGGAAAGGCTCAGGGAGGCACTGAGAAAGCACACTAATTTGGACCCAGATGCTTCAAATTTATTCTTAAAGACAAATTTATTAGTCAGCTCCATCTTGTCTGACTCTGTGCGACCCCATAGATGGCAGCCCACCAGGCTCCCCCGTCCCTGGGATTCTCCAGGCAAGAATACTGGAGTAGGTTGCCATTTCCTTCTCCAGTGCATAAAAGTGAAAAGTCAAAGTGAAGTCGCTCAGTCATGTCCGACTCTTAGCAACCCCATGGACTGCAGCCTACCAGGCTCCTCAGTCCATGGGATTTTCCAGGCAAGAGTACTGGAGTGGGGGTGTCATTGCCTTCTCCACCAGATATTCAGAGGAAACTCCAAAACTGGCCTTTGCCTCCCATATAGATTTAGAGGGCCTCATTTAAGGAAAGTAACACTGCTCAAAATAGTCTGAGTTGAAAGTTCCCTTCAGGTCCTCCTTACCATTCTATGCAAAACAAAGAACTCTGACCTGAAGAAAAAAATGGACAATAAGGTTGATCATGCCCAGCTTCCAGCTGGTGCACGGGGATGATCCAGAGAGATATGGGGTGGGAGGGGGGAGGATGATTCAGGATTGGGAGCTCGTATACACCCATGGCTGATTCATGTCAATGTACGGCAATACCAATACAGTATTGTAAAGTAAAATAACATAAAAATAAAATTAAAGAAAAAAAAAAATAACTACTCTGAACACTTCCCTGGTTTCCCTGTGGCTCAGACGGTAAAGCATCTGCCTACAATACACGGGACCTGGGTACAATCCCTGGGTCAGGAAGATCTCCTGGAGAAGGAAATGGCAACCCATTTCCTCCAGTATTCTTGCCTGGAAAATCCCATGGACAGAGGAGCCTAGTAGGGCTCCAATTACAGTCCATGGGCTGGCAAAGAGTTGGAGACAACTGAGTGACTTCACTCACTCCAAACAACCTTGGAGAAAAGCAGGCCCCCTTAACAGTAGATGTCCACATATATGCCTATATACTTACTCTTTTCTTGGGTTAGTGCAGTAGCTCACTAATCTGTCTGCTGCCCCTTCTTGCCTCATTAAAGGTGAATCTGTTCCGTAAAGTGCCGACTCCTCTTTTTCCGAACCTCGTCTCCTCTAACTCCCTTACCCTACACTGGTAAGAGCTGCCACATCAGGATTCTTAAACAGAAATCAGGAAGAACCTAAAGAAAAAGAGAATAGAGATAAGAGAAAGGCCGAAGCGCTCATTTTGGCCCTACAGGGAGTTAACTTTAGGACTACAAAGGTAGGAGTACACAGGCAAAAACCTGAGTCTGTTTTCGCTGCGGCGAGGACGGACACTTTAAGGGACAATGCCCCCAAGGCAAGCAGAGGCCACCACCAAGGCCTTGCCCCACTTGCAAGGGAGATCACTGGAAGAGTAACATCCCCTGGGACACAGGTTTCAGGGTCAGAAACTCAGACACAAGAGCAAGATTCACAGGGCCCAGGGCTTCCCACTTTGGCTTCTGTCCTCATTACCACATGGGAGCCTCAGGTGACTCTAGAAGAGGCCATCCTGTTAAATTCCTACAGGATACAGAAGCCACTTTCTCACCCTCCTGTGTAATCCGGGTCCTCCTTCTATTAAGTCAGCTACTAAAGGTGGCATTTCTGGAAAGCCAATTACAAAATTCTTTACACAACAGTTGTAACTAGGATTCTCTTCTTTTTTCTCATGTGTATATTTACCTGAGCTCAGTCGAGCCCACCTCTCCGGGACTCTGCAACCCCATGGACTGCAGCCTGCCAGGCTCCTCTGTCCAAGGGATTTTCCTGGCAAGAATACAGGAGGAGGTTGCCATTTCCTCCTCCACGGGATCTCCCCCACTCAGGGATCTAATGTGCATCTTTGCAACTGCCTGCATTAGCAGGCTGATTCTTTTCTACTGTGCCAGCTAGGAATACCAAGTGAGCACAGGGTGCCTGGCATGCTGGACTGGGGTGAAAGGCAGTGGCAGCGAAACCCCACGAAGCGAGGAAGGGGTAGGGCATCACCCCAGGCCAGCGGACCCGCTCCTCCCACGGTGAGGCCGAAGGATTTGCCATGCTCTGTGCACGAGGGACGCAGCATGCTGCCCCAAAGTTCTGATGGGGAGATGCTCCTTGAGGGCCTAGTGGGCCGGTAGTGGGCCAAGGACACCAGCCAGGCATATCGGGGACGGCCGTGGAACCCTCACTTCCACCCCCGGCCCAGGCGGGTGGCAGTATAGGCACGGTAGTCAGCAGGTGACCCGTGCACACTCAGAGGAGTGCACCGCCGTGGGCGAGCAGGGGCCCTGGGGGCACAAGCACTCCTCCTCGTCCAGCATGCGACAACATCGGTGGAGTGAAGGCGGCAAAGGTCAGCAAGGTGGGGCCAAGGCGGGCTGGGGAAGCGAGACGCACCAGGGTGCAGCCCCAGGGATCAGAGGACGGGCCGGAAGAGGCACCAACGGCGTGGCCACGTAGGCCCGTGTGGCAAAGATGCGGCAGAGGCACAGAAGCGACGGTTGAGGTGGGGTGGCCGAGAGAGGCAGAGAGGGGCCCGGAAGTCATTCACAACGACCCGGAAGCGAGGCAGCTTCCGCGTCACGCCACGGAATCTCACCGCCAGGAGCCTCCAGCACAAGAGCGGTCCCCTGGCGCCCAGGACGCCTACTACCTTTCCTGGCCCCCATAGGCCTCCCCTCTTGGGCTTGTGCCCACCACCACCCACACCCAGAGCCACAACTGGCCCTGGAGAACACGCTCTCGCCGCGTACCGGCACCTCCACGGCCCTCACGTGCAGCTTGTTCTGCGCAGCTTCCCTGTCGGGGACTGAGGGCACTTCTCTGCCCAGAGACGCCACCGGCCATGGAGGCCAGGGGAGGACACGTACATGAGGCGAGGCCGGTTGGGTCCTAAACAGGGTATGAGGGGGCTGGGCGGTCACCCGTGTGGGGCGGGCGGGAGGGGGGGAAAGCCAGAAGTGACAGGGAAGGGCAACACACACGCACAGGGGAGGGCCGGTGGACAGGGGTACGTGCGCTGTCCGGTGATCAGAAAGACCCAGTCATGGCCGGCCACCTAGTTTTCAAGTAGGAATATTGCTATTTTTAAACAAAAACACGTCCACACCTGTTAAAGGATTTTGAGAGGCAGATTGGAACCGCTCACCCTTATATATACCATCAGCTGACTGAGTAGAATGATTTGAATTTGTTTCATGAATATAAAGATATTTTGCTGCTTTATTTTCCAAAGGTATACTGCAGATTTACACTCCAAACAGTAACAGAGATGAACTTCAGGTGTTCAGGGCATTCATCACCGTTTGGTAATTTTTTTTTTCTTTTATGTTTTATTCATCCTGTTGAATATGTAATGGGTCCTAATTTTCTTGAATACGTATTTTTCCTGATGACTAACGATATTATGCAAGTAAGTTTTTGGGTCATCCCTTTCTTTTGCCAACTTTCTTTGGTTATTTGCCTTATTAGTAGATTACACTTCTTTATTATTGGGACTATGAGTCTTAGAATAATATATATTTCAAATAACTTTCTTCATACTTTGGCCTGTGTATTTACTCACAAAATGCATTTGGTAAGCAGAAGTTCTTATTCATAATATGTTTCAGTTCCTTATCCTGGTTAAGAAATAATTCCTATTCCAAGAGTTTGAAAATGTTTCCTTATGCTTTATCTTCTAAGAGACAATTCTATTTTTATTTGCACTTATATCTATAATCTATCTAGAATATATTAATGTGTTTAGTGTGAGGTTGCTGTTGTTGTTTAGTCACTAAGTCCAACTCTTTGTGACCCCATGGTCTATAACCCTCCAACCTCCTCTGTCCATGTAATTTTCCAGGCAAGAATACTGGAATGGGTTGCCATTTCCTCCTCCAAGGGATCGTCCCAACCCAGGAATAGAACCTGTGTCCCCTGTCTCCTGCTTGGAAGGTGGATAGTTACCAATTAGCCACCTGGAAAGCCTTTAGTATGAGGTAGGTGGTTACATTATTTATTAATTTTTTTTCTGTGTACTTATTTAAACTAACTCATCCAATTTCTTAAAAATAGTACAATTTCCTCTCCCTTCACTGCAGTGGAACATTTCTTACACATAACATAACTTTGTAAAGTATTAATATATGTTCCTCTGGCTTCTGTTTTATTCAGTTTTACTTGCCTTTTTTTTTTCTTCCTATTTTTACACTAATGCTTCACAATCTTATTTACCAATGGTTTATAAGAGTCTTGATATCTGGTGGTAAATGATGATGATACCAGCAATTGAGATACAAAAGGGTTTTGCTTTATGGACTCTTTCCTTATGTTATTAAGTGGAAGAATTACTTGAGTGTTAGTGTTAGTTGCTCAGTCTTGTAAAGACTTTGCAACCCCATGATTTGTAGCTCACCAGGCTCCTCTGTCCATGGAATTCTCCAGGCGAGAATACTGGAGTGGGTAGACTCCTTTCTCCAGAGGATCTTCCTTACCCAGGGATAGAACTTGGGTCTCTTAATAAGCAGATTCTTTACTGTCTCAGCCGCCAGGGATTTATCTCCTTGCTAACATTTTGCCATTAAATAACAGCTATCTCACAAGTAAGCTTTTTGCTATAAAGTTAAGCAAAAGTTAGTTTTACCTTCACTGATTGTTCCCAAATCTGATACTCTTAGGTAGAAAGTTAGGCATAGGCAATGAGAGGTGGCCTAGCTAAAAAGATTCAAGTTGATCTCTGTAAAACCCACCCCAAACAAGCTCCAATGTGGCCCAGGAGTGTTCACAGATATGCTACAAAGTAACCACAAAGACTGATCCAACCCTGTGTATGTGCCCTTGAAACGCAAAGGATACAGAGTAACCACAAGGACTTCTCCAGCTCCTAGACACTTGCCCTTGATGCACAGTTGTGTCCTCAAGTGGCCTTAGGCAGCTAGGAGCCTATTGAATGTTCATAAATATTCTATACATACATGCATCTGATTAAAACAGACTGAATTATGGAAAGATATGAGCAATACTGTATGCTGTTGTGCAACTTGCAACTGTCAGTCAAAACTGCCAGTCCATGCCCACCTAGATGAATATGCAAAAGCCCTTTCTTGAAAACCCTTCTTACCTCATCATTCCAGCAGCAGTGCCTCTCTTGGACTGGCCCACTTCCCCCTTGAGGTGTCCTTTCTGTTCTTTAATAAACTTGTTTTTGCCATGAGTAAGACCTCAGATTCTTCTTTCTTTATCAAGAACCAAGGCCCACAAAGGAGGATGCTCTTTGACCCTTCCCAAGTCTGGTAACGATACCAATAAATGATAGACCTCAACTTGAGGGTGAGAGAGTCACTTGCAAAAATTTTATTGAAAGTAGGGTGCCGTAGGTAACAATATGAAGCCAGGTCATTTTCAAGAGGGGTGATAGATTATTCCAGATCTGTCTGCTTACATCTGACATATTATGTTGCTATCTTCAGAACATATCCTATGGGACTTTTGCAATATCTAGTATCTGTAAAAGAAGAACTTGCTGCTGTCATATTGCTTGGTAAAAATGCATTATCTCTTTTGAGTCCCATCTTTGAGAAATCATTTCTGTTCTTGGGGAGAAAGGTAAAAGAAGGCTCTGAGTTGTTTTTTTCTTATAGCTGTCAAGTATATTGGATGTCTGGTGTTCCATCAGGAGCTCTTTAAATATATGCTGAAAACCTGCTCAGCATGTCATTATTAGTAATATGCATAGTATATTGGATTTTAAAATATCAGCATTACTGTAAGTCAAGGAGAAATCATGTTAAGGTTAAATGGGAGAATATTTCTGTATCACTTTCATAGGTAGATAAATTGACAATAAAAATATATAACAATAATTCTAAGAGTCTCATCTTTCTCATATTAGTCTCAAAGTTCTGTGAATTTTGCTTATAAATACACATCTTCCATTCATATAACTTAACTCCCTCTAACTTTTCATCCTCACGTTTGCCATGCTTTTGTACATATTGGGAACAGAAGTGAATTGTACCACATGGCAAACAAGTACATTTCAAACACCTACATATGATTTGCTTCTTGGTTTTCAATGTCTTTCTCACATTTTCACATGGAATTCTTGGTAACACTTCAAGAATCGGCTTGTGCTCTTTCTTTTTAATCTCACATGTACCCTCCACCTTGTCCTCCATGGCAGAAAAATAATTTCAACATAAAGCGAGTGTCCCTTTCCATTGATTTCTGGATTCTGTTGTCAGATTGTGGAATTTCGCTTAGTCCTTATGATCTATTATTACTAATGAGGATGATTAAATGTCTCATGATGATTACATTACCTGTTATGTGTATAATAGGTTTAGGAATAGAACAAAGTCCTATGTCTATTATATGTCTATTTATTTTATTCTGATATGATTGTTGATTTTTCTCATCTTGCATTTCTGAGATATTATTAGTGCATTAAGGAAGACTCTGACTTTTACATAATCTGTTACTGACAGGTCAGTTTTCATGTACCCTAAACTTAAGGCCATGCCTAGAGCTAAAATTGTGTTTGCTGCTGCTGCTGCTAAGTCGCTTCAGTTGTATCCGACTCTGTGCAACCCCATAGACGGCCTCCTACCAGGCTCCTCTGTCCCCGGGATTCTCCGGGCAAGAACACTGGATTGGGTTGCCATTTCCTTCTCTAATGCATGAAAGTGAAAAGTGAAAGTGAAGTCACTCAGTTGTATCTGAATCTTAGCGACCTCATGGAAGGCAGACTACCAGGGACCTCTGCCATGGGATTTTCCAAGCAAGAGTCCTGGAGTGAGGTGCCATTTCCTTCTCCGAAAATTGTGTTTACTAATCTTTATAATAAACAAACTACTTAATCAGACGGTTGTATTGATGGCTATGATGATGTATGTTAATATTTTTGCAAAATACAATATTTTCTGAAAATGTATGTACGTATATACACTCTTGAGAGTCCCTTGAACTCTCAAGGAGAGCTTGAGAGCTCAAGGGGATTCAACCAGTCCATCCTAAAGGAAATCAGTCCAGAATACTCACTGGAAGGACTGATGCTGAGCTGAAGGTCTGATGCAGAGCACTGAATAATTGGAAAAGGCCCTGATATTGGAAAGGATTGAAGGAGGAGGAGAAGGGGAAAACAGAGGATAAGATGGTTGGATGGCATCACTGACTCGATGGACATGAGTGTGAGCAAGCGCCAGGAGTTGGTGATGGACAGGGAAGCCTGATGTGCTGCACTCCATGGGATTGCAAGGAGTTAGACATGACAGAACAACTGAACTGAACTGATCACTCAGTCCTGTCTGACTCTTTTCAACCCCATGAACCACAGCACGCTAGGCCTCCCTGTCCATCACCAACTGCTGGAGTTTACCCAAACTCATGTCCGTTACACAGGCCTCTAGGGCTTCCCAGGTGCTTCAGTGGTAAAGAATCAGCCTGCCAAGCAGGCTAACCCGCTTCAGTCCCTGGGTTGGGAAGATCCCTAGAGAAGGAAATGGCAACCCTCCCCAGTCTTCTTGCCTGGGAAATCCCATGGACAGAGAAACCTAAGGGGCTATAGTCCATGGGATCACCAATGAGTTGGACATGACTTAGTGACAAAACAAAAATGGAAGGATCCTCTAATCTCCCCAGAGAGAAGGGGTGGAAGAGAGATGGGAGGTAAGCAGGTTGACAGGAGTCTATCAAAGTTCCAACTCATTCTCAGGGCCTTCTTTCCCAATCCCAACTAGAAATTTCAAGTCAAAGAACATTTGAAATTACATTATACTATTGCTACTCTCATGATTAAATTGGAGAACTTAAATTCAGATAGATGTGTTTTCTGCATTCCCAAGAAATTAGAGACTCTGAGCATGCCCACAGAAGAAGTTATTTGGCTCAAAACCAGTAGCATGATTCCAGAAGAGTACAGGGGATAAATTTTGTGGTTGTTGCTATTGTTTGCCACTGAATTACGTTAACTTCCACTCTCCCAGTTCCATGAAGAATAAACCATTGCCATCCTCTAACTTAACCAAATTAGACAACTTGTTCCAGATTCCAGCTTTAAGGATCTCTTTGCCATCCTCTAACTTAACCAAATTAGACAACCTATTCCAGATTCCAGCTTTAAGGATCTCTTTCCTGGAATCACTTCTGTAGCATATGGTTTCTATTTTGTCTCATTTTATCCTTGATTAATTTTTCAAGAAAACAAGTTTTTATATATTTGGTCATATTAATTCTCATATAACTTAACATCCATGTAGTTGTTTAATTTTTCTTCTCATTACTTCTTTAAATATAAATTTAAATGTAAATATTTATGGGGTAACTTCTGAAGAGGAAATGTATGAGAAACACACACACACACACATGCACATATATACAGATGTGTAAAGTGAAAGAAAGTGAAGTCGCTCAGTCGTGTCTGTCTCTTTGTGACACTATAGACTAGAGCCTACCAGGTTCCACCATCCATGGGATTTTCCAGGGAAGAATACTGGAGTGGGTTGCCATTTCCTTCTCCAGGAGATCTTCCTGGCTCAGGCATTGAACCCAGTTCTCCCGCATTGCAGGCAGAAGCTTTATTGTCTGAGCCACCAGGGATAGACAGATGGGTATATATATGTATATATTCACACACAAATATATGAGTTATCCCCTTATATTTGAAGGTGATCTAGTTGATAAAATTTTGATCGTAGCATTCTTTTTTGTGATTTTTTAAAAAGTTAAGTTTTATTGGAATGGGGTTGCTTTTCAATGCTGTGTTAGTTTCTGATGTATAGCAACATGAATCAGCATACTTATACATACATCCCCTCCCTTTTGTACTTCCTTGTTCTTCAGCTCACCACCGAGCATTAAGTAGAGTTCCCTGTACTGTACATAACATTCTCACTATTGATGTTTTTAAAATACATAGAACATTGCATTATATTACTACTGAGCTGTCTGATGGCTAGCCTAATCCTTGTCAGAGTCTCAGATGCGATCCTTGGGAATATCAGCCTGTTGTATCAATTTGTGAGTAGGGAAACAGTTGCAGGCAAGACCCTAACTTGTACATGTCTTTTCTAGTTTATGTACAAATGAGTGCCCAGTTTAAAAGCTACATTATGCCATGAAACTCATAAAGATCATTTTTAATTCCTTCCATGTCCTGCTTTCCCAAAGGGAATTCCACTCATGGGACTGGAGATAGACTGAATTCATGGTGACTTAGAAGGAAAGGAAGAAAGCTGAATGTTCACGGATGTGTGGTTAGTTTAAACCAATATTCATCTCTTCTGATAATGACCTGTGAACATCTAGGCTAGGTGTCAAATATTGTAAAAGAAAAAGATTATAATTATCCTGGGGAACCGGAGAGAAACAGGGGTGAATGGAAGCATTCCACGCTATTCTATTTAATGCATATTCAGTATTCACTGCAATTTTTCTGACCTAAGAGATTCTTTTGTGAACATTTTTGTACTTAAGCCTTTGCTGGTAAGTCGCTTCAGTTGTGTCCAACGCTGTGCGACCCCATAGACGGCAGCCCAACAGGCTCCTCTGTCCCTGGGATTCTCCAGGCAAGAACACTGGAGTGGGTTGCCATTTCCTAAGCCTTTACATTTGAGCAGTTCAAGGGTATATACCTGGAAGTGGTGTTTTGGGATCATGTACAAGCATCTTAAACTTTCTCAGATATTAGCCAAATGAAATCTAAAGTACCATAAAATATTTCTATTTATATGCCAGCAGTATGTTAGAGTTTCCTTTACATTTTTATAAAAGAATAATATTTTAGACTATTTAAAATCAATATTAAATAGGTGTATAGTAGTATCATTGTCATTGTTGTTCAGTTCCTCAGTTGTGTCTGACTTTTTGCAGCCCCATGGACTGCAGCATCTCCCGTAGCTTACTAAAACTCGTGTCCATTGAGTTGATGATACCATCCAACTGTCTTGTCCTCTGTTGTCCCCTCTCTTCCTGCCTTCAGTCTTTCCCAGAATCAGGGTGTTTTCTAAGGAGTCAGCTCTTCATATCGTGTGGCCAAAGTATTGGAGCTTCAGCTTCAGCATCAGTCCTTCCAATGAATATTCAGGACTGATTTCCTTTAGGATTGACTGACTTGATATTCTTGAAGTCTTTTCCAATGCCACACTTCAGAAACATCAATTCTTCAGCACTCAGCCTTAAAAATTAGTATTTTAGACTATATTAAATCCATAATATAGGTGGACAAGGATATCATATAATCTTTTAATTTGAATATTCCTGATCACCAGTGCCATTGATTATTGTTTTGTTTTCTAACTATTTTGATTATTCTTCTGTAGATTACCTGCCAGTCCAAATTTTTCATCAATTATGCTATTGGTCTTTTCCCTTTTTGTGTGTGTACATTTAATATGTATCTTTGAAACTAACATTGGTGACTTAGTTACACTGCATATTTGTCATAGTATTTAAGGTCATTTTTTAAAAAGAAATTCTTTTCTTCTGTGTGCGTGCTTAGTCATTCAGTTGTGTCTGCCTCTTTGTGACCCCATGGACTGTAGCCTGCCAGGGTCCACTGTCTATGGGGATTCTCCAGGCAAGAATACTGGAGTGTGTTGCCATGCTCTGCTCCATGGGATCTTCCCAAACCAGGGACTGAACCCAGCTCTCTCGCACTGCAGGCAGATTCTTTACCATCTGAGCCACCAGAGAAACCAGTGCTAGTTTATATTCTAAGTGTATAGTAGGTTGATTCCCTCTTTTTGGTCGGAATTATGTTTATTTTGGAGAATATTTAGGAAAAATAATTTCTATCAGTGATATTGTTACTGTACCACTTATTACCTTTATTTGTGCATGAGCACATTTTTGTTTTAAACTTCAGTGTTACTTCTGAGCGTTTGAAAAGTGGTATCTTAATGTTTCATGTGTTATATAATTCTTATGATTTTTCATTTTCTTATCTCTTTTTTCCAGTTTTGATATTCAGAATTTATAGAGAACTAACTTGGCATGTTTATTTAGCTAATTTATTTAATAATTTTTTTATTCCTTAACACTATATGTATATATATATATATATATATATATATATATATATATATATAAAACCTTTTGGCCCCGCCAAGTGGCATGAGGGATTTTAGTTACCCAATGAGAGATCAAACCTCTTCCACTTAAGTGGAAGCTGAGAGACCTAACCACTGTATCTCCAGGGAAATCCCTAACACCTGGCATGATTTTAGTTTGCCTATTTATTTAATTAATTTATTTTTAATGAATGATATTTGCTTTAAAGTATTTATTGGTTTCTGCAAACATCAGCATGAATCAGCCATAGGTATACATATGTCCTTTCCCTCTTGAACCTCCCTCCCATATCCCTCCACACCCCACCCCTCTAGGTTGATACAGAGCCCCTTTGTGAGTTCCCTGCGCCATATAGCAAATTCCCATTGCCTGTCTGTTTTACATACGGTAATGTAAGTTTCCATGTTATTCTCTCAATACATCCCACCCTCTCCCTCCTCCCTTCTCCCCATGTCCATAGGTCTGTTCTCTATGTCTGTGTCTCCATTGCTGCCCTACAAATAATTTCATCAGTACTATCTTTCTATATTCCATATATATGTGTTCAGTTCAATTCAGTCTCTCAGTTGTGTCCCACTCTTTCAACCCCATGAATTGTAGCACATCAGGCTTCCCTGTCCATCACCAACTCCCGGAGTTCACTCAAATTCACGTCCATCGAGTCAGTGATGCCATCCGCCATCTCATCCTCTACTGTCCCCTTTTCCTCCTGCCCCCAATTCCTCCCAGCATCAGAGTCTTTTCCAATGATTCAACTCTTCCCATGAGGTGGCCAAAGTACTGGAGTTTCAGCTTCAGCATCATTCCTTCCAAAGAAATCCCAGGGTTGATCTGCTTCAGAATGGACTGGTTGGATCTCCTTGCAGTCCAAGGGACTCTCAAGAGTCTTCTCCAACACCACAGTTCAAAAGCATCAATTCTTTGGCAGTCAGCTTTCTTCATAGTCCAACTCTCACATCCATACATGAGTACTGGAAAAACCATAGCCTTGAGTAGATGACCTTTGTTGGCAAAGTAATGGCTCTGCTTTTGAATATGCTATCTAGTTTGGTCATAAGTTTCCTTCCAAGGAGTAAGCGTCTTTTAATTTCATGGCTACAGTCACCATCTGCAGTGATTTTGGAGCCCCCAAAAATAAAATCTGACACTGTTTCCCCATCTATTTCCCATGAAGTGATGGGACCAGATGCCATGATCTTCATTTTCTGAATGTTGAGCTTTAAGCCAACTTTTTAACTCTCCTCTTTCACTTTCATCAAGAGGCTTTTTAATTCCTCTTCACTTTGTGCCATAAGGGTGGTGTCATCTGCATATCTGAGGTTATTGATATTTCTTTCGACAATCTTGATTCCCGCTGTGCTTCTTCCAGTCCAGCGTGTCTCATGATGTACTGTGCATATAAGTTAAATAAGCAGGGTGACAATATACAGCGTTGATGTACTCCTTTTCCTATTTGGAACAAGTCTGTTGTTCCATGTCCAGTTCTAACTGGTTTCATGACCTGCATATAGTTTTCTCCAGGGAGGCAGGTCAGGTGGTCTGGTATTCCCATCTTCCAGAATTTTCCATTGTTTATTGTGATCCACACAGTGTTAGTATACCATATTTATCTTTCTCTTTCTGACTTGCTTCACTCTGTAATAGGCTCTAGGTTTTTTCACCTCATTAGAAATGACTCAAGTATTCCTTTTATGACAGAATAATCTTCCATTGTGTATATGTACCACAGCCTCTTTATCTATTCATCTGTCGATAGACATCTAGATTGCTTCCATGTTCTAGGAATTGTAAATGGTACTGTAATGAGCAGTGGGGTACATGTGTCTTTTTCAATTTCTCTCACCTGACATGTTTTTAATAAGCTTTATTTGTGGTAAATAGTATCTATTAAAAAATTGACAAAACTTTTCATAGTTTGTTTCTTTTTACAGTATGATTTAACTCTGATGCTATAGATATATATATAAATATAGATAGAAAATTAATATTTACCAGTAATTTCAAGAACTAAAAAATATTATTAGTATTGAATCTGGATGTCTGATCTAGTGTAGTTTAATTTCACTCTATTTTATTCCATAGTTTATTACTCTTCTAAATGTAAGTTATGCTTTCAGATATAATTTTGAACATCTTTTTCAGACTTACTTGAAGACTTTGAAATGTTGCTCTTTACAGATTAATTTTATCAGAAATCAATTTTTATCTGTCAACTTTATTGAGATTTTCAGGATTGCATTTCTTATTATTTTGTTTTACCTTTTGTTGAGAGTTCATTTTCAGCAAGAGCTTTTGGATTTTTTTTTTCTCTTTTCTTCTGTTTGGCGTTTTGAAATTATGTAGCTCATCCGTCTAGTCAAGGCTATGGTTTTTCCTGTGGTCATGTATGGATGTGATAGTTAGACTGTGAAGAAAGCTGAGTGCTGAAGAATTGATGCTTTTGAACTGTGGTGTTGGAGAAGACTCTTGAGAGTCCCTTGGACTGCAAGGAGATCCAACCAGTCCATTCTGAAGCAGATCAACCCTGGGATTTCTTTGGAAGGAATGATGCTGAAGCTGAAACTCCAGTACTTTGGCCACCTCATGTGAAGAGTTGAATCACTGGAAAAGACTCTGATGCTGGGAGGGATTGGGGGCAGGAGGAGAAGGGGACGACAGAGGATGAGATGGCTGGATCGGGTCATGGACTTGATGGATGTGAATCTGAGTGAACCCCGAGAGATGGTAATGAACAGAGAGACCTGGCATGCTGTGATTCATGGGGTCGAAAAGAGTCGGACATGACTGAGCGACTGAACTGAACTGAACTGAAGGAATCACAGCCTTAAGACATGTTTGATCGTGTGACTGCTGAGTCACTCAGTCATGTCCAACTCTTTGTGTCCCCATGAACTGTGCCCACCAGGCTGCTCTGTCCATGGAATTTTCCAGGCAAGAGTACTGGAGTGGGCTGACATTACTTCCTCCAAGGAATTTCCCAATCCAGGGAGATATGTTTAGTAGTATTTACTTATTTTCCCTTCTTTTATTCACTGACAGAGTGGGAATACTGACTTTGTTTTTAAGTTAACCTGAGGTGCTCATAATCCTAACAAGCAAATTATCATACCAACCAATAATTTGTCTATCCCTCATGTGATAGACAAATTCCTTGTTCTCAGGGAGTAATTTCATATATGAACCCAACTGTCTTTTTTAGCTTTCTTCATGTTTATAGTTGCTCTGACTTTAAATAAAGGGAACATCAAAGCTAGAAATAACTTGCTGTACTGTGCCAGTTGTTTGGGCTGAGTTTCAAAACTGCTTCAGAATCAGATCAAAAAAACAATTTTCAATTATTGGAAATAAGTACAATATACCTTGACAATATAATAGGTAACCTAAACTTTTACAAAGGACCATTCTATGTCATATTGCCTTTAAATTTATGATTTTGAAGAACCATCAAGAATTTTTATGTAGCATTAATGACATTTTAATCTATGCTGATTTATTTATTTAGATTAGAAAGTGTTATGTTTTCTAGTTTTGTGGATAACTTCTCAATAACATTGCTTGTGTAATCATATGTACTAGTATGTATAGTATATCAGAAACTTCATATTTTAGTGTGAACTATTTCTGTTACATATATTTTCTTTCTTTTTCTTTTCGAAAAGTTACAATAACATACAAATTAATGTACTTAAATTTACAAAATGCGTTATAGGAGCCAGAAAACTGGTACCTCTCACTTTGGCCTATACAGACACGATTGGAGACTGAAATACTATGAGGAACTGATATTCTTCGAGAAGACTCAGCTTATGCTTCTATCTATCATTAGTGTTTATGGGATAAGTGTATTCAGCTATTCATGAATTCTGATGTTTGTTCCACAGTAAGAACTACCTAGTCAAATACCTTACCTTTATGACTAAGAAAAACAAGGATCAGACTTGTGACATTTTGGAACGCATTCTTAAGATGATAAAAATTCATAACTAAATGGATCCAATTCTTTGACATTAAGCATTGTCAAACTGTACACTTACACTGTAAAACTCCTACATTAACAGTTCAAAAGTATATTCAAGTTTAAGAACTGTGATGTTTTAACCTAATTATTTCTTACATAATAGATTAGCCTGTAATTGGATTACTTCTATCAGATAATTCAGTTTTAAGAAAACATAGTTTAGCAATGGACTGGAATATAGAAAGGCTGCTGCTGTGTGCTGTTCTGCTTGAGTGCATGCTGTATGTTTGATTGTGAGCCCAAGGACTGCATCCCTCCAGGCTCCTCTGTCCCTGGAAGTTTCCAGCAAGAATTCTGAAGTGAGTTGCCACTTCCTCCTTCCGGGGATCTTCCTGACCTAGGGATCAAACCCAATTCTCCTGTGACTCTTGCACTGGCAGGCAGATTCTTTACCACTGACCCACCTGAGAACTTGATTCATTACTTCCAACAGTGCTCATCTATGCAAAACAAATTACACACCCTCATTATCCTAAACAAATGTCAGCCATGAAGTTTCCTGAATAACATCGTTTAACTTTGTTAGTGAAATTAGATGTGACAGCAATGCAGATTTCCCTTACCAAGCAATAAATAATAGCTTGCTTTATTGTGGTTAGGCTATGTGACTTCAAAAAACTAAAGTTAAAAATATTCCATAAAATGATTATTTTTTACATTATATAGATGTTCTGAAATAAAAGTTTTAGTCCGTACTTTTTATACATATCAGAAGACGGGATATAAACCAAATTTCCACTTAAAAGTGGGAGATTATATTAATTTAGACCCACAAAATTTGTTTTCTAAGTGTGAATGAGTGTTATCCAATTTTTATGTTTCTTTCTATAAAAATGAGATTTCTTGTTTTAAAATCTTCTGCTCTTGGGTACATGCCTTAATCCTTTTCAGCAAACTAATGTGGTTTGCATCATTTCTCAGACAGGACTCATGGTGTCTCTTTCTTTCATCTGGACTGGTGTGAGTCCTGACTTTTTGTAAGGTCTGTCTAGACACAGGACTCTTCTAGAAAAGTACACTCTAGCTAGAGAAGCACAAGTGATGTTCTTTCTGTTCTTCTTGGTCACATTTCTGTCTTATATCAGAAAGTTTTGATTCATATTCTGATCAAAAGAAGTGATATTTATTATGTCTTATCAGTTATTTTATTTTTTTACTACAAAAGTACGTTTAATTATACTTACAAAGTTAGTTGCTTACCTTTTTCTGTATTGAAATTTAATTCTATAATTTCTTTTTATGTTTTCCTTTGTGTACAGGAATAATAATTATATTTATACTTGTTAGATGTAGCAGCTCGTTTAAACACACACACATAATTTATTCTTCACGACGGTTTTTTGAAATAGCTGTTATTATGTCTCCGATTAGGAAGACAAGATAGGAAAAGGATGACTAACCACTCCTAGGATACAGACCAAGTAAATGGTAAACGAAGGATTCATACTCAAGCAGCGTAATTTCAGAGTTCATATCTTTTAAAATTTATTTTATATCTCACATAACATTTTTACTACGTTCTTCATTAAAATTCTATATAACGTAAAATAAAACAAAGTAATTGTTCCAAACAAATGATGGTGTACTTCAGTTCAGTTCAGTTGCTCAGTCGTGTCTGACTCTGTGACCCCATCGACTGCAGCTTGCCAGGCTTCCCTGTCCATCACCACCTCCTGGAGTGGGCTCAAGCTCATGCCCATCGAGTCGGTGATGGCAGTGGCACTGCACAACCTCTGTCTGCCAGGAGTGCGTCGCGCTCCATTAGATCTGCTGACCCATGGGACTTAAATGGCAGAGCAGTTGCAGCTGGTGCCCCTGGGCTTCCAGTCTGCTGCAGTCTTCCTGTCTGTAGACATTAAACTGCAACTCGGTGGTGAACATTCTCTGACTCTAAATGAATATTGCTTGTACATGTGAGTAGAAATGGGATGTTAAAGTTATTTTGCATCTTTATTATTATTATGATTATTTATTTTTCTATTCCTGTTCATCTTGAGGCAAGATATTCGGACCTACCAAGGCACAAAGTCAGGCCTGTGTGACAGAATTCCATTATCAAATGGAAGTGGGGATGAAGGAGACAGGGCTTAAGCAGGGCTGAGGGAAAAGGAGCTTGGTGAGGAAGTAGGTCACATGTCCATGGCTCCAACTCATATGTCACATTCTTGAGCCCAGTAAAGACAGTACTGCGGGATATAAAGAGACCACCCAAAGCTGACAGCTGTGGCCATCTAGTTTCTGTCTGGGGGTACCTCTAAAGGACGGGGCTGAATGGAGACTCCACCAGGAGACTTATAACAGAGCACGGCCAAGTGCACATCTCAGCACAGCAGTGCCTGTGAGCTATTCCTCTGCACCCTGTTGCCAGGCAACAAGTCCTGTTCTGCCATTTGCAATGGGCTCCTCCCCTCAAGGTAGCAACTGTCAGTTAGTGACCGTTAGTGGGGACATTCAGCCAAGGTCAGTGGAGCAGCGATCGTCAGGTGAACAGTGAGTTAAGATTCAGCCCTGGCCTCCCCCGACCAGGGTGCTCCAGTTCATCAGCCTCAGACCAGCGGTGATCTGGGGGCCCAGGGGACATGTGGGAGGCTGTGTCCTGCTGACCTCCAGAGCCCTCACTGTGGCCCCTGCTGGCCAGGCCCAGGCCTGGAGGAGGCAGTGACCCTCCCTGGGATGCCATCTGCAAGGCCTGCTCCCACACCCCCACCACATGGCCCGCCTGAGGAGCCTGAGGGCCAGCTGGGTTTGGCGCCCGGGGCTCCCTCAGCGCTGACGGCTGAGCAGGGTCTGAGAACCCAGCCCTGAGGGCACTGCCAGCTGAGCTCTGACTCAGCTGGGACTGGACCCTGGAGGGTAAGTCGTACCTCAGGACCTGCCATTTCTTGTCAGAACAGAGACTAACACTCATGAGAGATTTGCGGGGAACACTTACTGACCATGACCTGATCCCCAGAACAAGGGCTCTGACACCAAGATGTTTAAACAGCTCCCCACGCCCCTGCCTCAGCTTCCTAGGAAAGGGCTTCACAGAGCTTTCAGGGAGTTTGGGGTCTTTAAGGCATGAGCCACTCCTCTCCTTGCAGGGTCCTCAGTACCTCTTTTTGGGCTCCACGCCTTGACCATCTGTTGTTTAGCCTCCCTGTACGTTGGGCATCTGGACTTGTTTTTCAGTAAAAAGCAGAGCTTCAGTCAAGGTAATTGCCTGTTTGCTTTTGCCTATAAGGAGAAATGCCAGATGAGCAGCTCAATACCAATTCATGAAATGTGGCCAATGGTTTGGTGGAATGATCAGGGCACAATTGTAAGATTCATGAAAAAAGAGTCTTGAAGATGGTGTGTAGATAGATGCCTTTGGAAACAGGATAGGAAGATATTTGTGTTTCACGTGAATTAGTAAAAACAAAACTAAAACAAACCAAAAAAGGGACCCTAGCAATCAGGTGACTAAGCTGGCCTCTACTACGAATGTCTGTCAGCATCCTGCGCAGCCACCTGTCTTTGCTCAGTGACTCATGAGCAAAGCAGCCCTGGTGACAAGGATGGGATCAGCATGAGCTTAGCAATGCTGAATTCCACCCCCGAGGCTGGCCTGGCTGTAGACACTGTTGAGTGTCCATACCCCAACAATGGAGCCTGACCCTGACTTCTCTGAGGTGATCAGCCAGCTACCTGGTGGCAGGCTGACTACATTAAATCCCATTCTTTATTGAATTGGGTAACATCTCGCTTTTACTGGAAAATACACTTACTCAGAAAATGAATTTGCTTGCCTTGTCCACAGTGCTTCCCCCAGACTACCATGACTGCTATACCAACCGTCATGGTTTCCCACACAGCTTTGCTTCTGAACTAAAGCCTGCAGAATTCCCTTTCTAGTGTGTTTCTACATCGGGTAGGCTGCAAGAGCTACACTCCTGTGAAACTTCAAGGAGGCTTTAAAAGAACTATTTTATAGTGCACACACACACACACCTCCTAATGACCTAGTTACACGCTCATCTTTGCACTGCTGTGTAGGAATTTTTAACATGTAATGAAATTGATTTAATGAATCAGGCCTAAGTAGTCAATTGTATTAAAAGATATATCATCTTGGGTGGGCCGAATTTAATTAATAAAAGGCCTTTAAAGGAGGGTGTGTGCATGTTAGTCGCTAAGACGTGTCTGAGTCTTTTGGGACCCCATGGATGGAAGCCCACCAGGCTCCTCTGTTCATGGGTTTTTCCAGGCAAGAATCCTGAAGCAGATTCCCATTTCCTTTTCCAGGGGATCTTCCTGACGCAGCAGTCAAACCCAGGTCTCCTGCATCAGCAGGCGGCTTCCTTAGCATTGAGCCACATGGGAAATTCTGTTCAAAAGGATAGATCCTTTCTATGTCCAGAGATTCCAGGCTTCAGTTAATATAGTTTCCAGTCATGATATTTAGCTCCTGACTGTATTCCTTGCCAAATTCTCTTCTTTAATCAGCCACCAGAAATGGGTGAACAAATCCTTTGTAAAAGTACTGCTTCTTTTATTGAATTTCTGTGCACAAAAGTAATTCATGTTATTAGAGATTATTTCTAACAACACAAGAACATTTATTAATTACATTTCTTTATTTTTGATTATAATTTTTACAACTGATGGACCAATGTTGTCACATGATTATTAAGTAAGCACCATCATTTATGTTAGGCATCACTCTTCCCGTTGTACAGTTTTGTGGGTTTTGACAAATGCATCATGCCATGTGTCCACCATTGTAATATTGTATAGATAGTTTTAGGACCCTAAGGATCCCTGGGCTCCACTTATTCAATCCTCTTTCTCCTCCCCTTCCACCGAACTCTTCCAGCAAACTTCTGGCAATCCCTGATCTTTTCAACACCTGTAGAGCTTTGCTTTTCCAGAATGTCATATAGGTGAAAGCATCCCTTTTTATTCAGGATTTTGAGAATGACTTCTTTCACTCAGTAATAGCTCTTTAAAACTTCTCCACTTCTTTCAAGGCTCAGCAACCCATTTCCTTTACTTACCAAATAAGAGTCTACTGTATGAATGCATCACAGTTGATTCACTTACTGAAGGACACCTTGATTTCTTCCAATTTTTGGCAAGTATGAATAAAGTTGCTCTGAACATCTGTGTGGAAGCTTTCATGTTTTCACTATATTTGGATAATTAACTAGGAGTGTGATTACTGTATTACATGATAGGTAGCCTATATTTAGCTTCATAAGAAGCCTATAAAGTACTTGTACCGTTTTACATTCCAATAGCAGGTAATATTGAGTTCCTGTTGCTCTGTATCTTCACCAACACTGGGATTTTCTTTTTATTGGAGTTTAGTCACTGTGATAATTGACGTAGTGGCATCTCCTTTTAAAATAAATGAATTTTTCATTCTTTCTTACTTTACTGTAGACCTTATTTTTGTATTTATTTATTTAGTAGTGTAGCTATATTGTAGTACCTGAAAACTTTAATCCTAGAACCAGGTTTCTTAGATTCAAATTCTAACTCTACCTTTTACTCCTTGGTGACATAGGTTAGCTATTTAACACGTGCTTCAGTAACTTCCCTGGTGGCTCATATGATAAAGCGTCTGTCTACAATGTGGTAGACCCAGGTTCTATCCCTGTGTTGGGAAGATCCGCTGAGAAGGAAATGGCAATCAACTCCAGGACTATGCCTGGAAAATCCCACGGACAGAGGAGCCTGCTAGGCTACAGTCCATGGGGTTGCAAAGAATAGGACACGACTGAGCGACTTCACTTTTCAGTAACGTTATGGGTTTCCACAGTAAAGAGCTCTGATGCTAAAGATTCCACCTGCAGTGCATGAGACCTGCGTTTGTATCCTGGACTTGGAAGATCCCCTGGAAAAGGGAATGGCAACCCTCTCCAGTATTCTTTGGTGAATCCAGTTTACAGAGGTTTCAGTCCATGGTTCAGAAGAGTTGGACAGGAATAAGTGACTTTCACTTTTCAGGAGCCTTAATGATAAGATATACCTCATAGAGTTGTTACAGTAGTTAGGTAGGTGAAGTCGCTCAGGTGTCCGAATCTTTGCGACCCCATGGACTGTAACCTACTAGGCTTCTCTGTCCATGGGATTATCCAGACAAGAATACTGGAGTGTATTGCCATTTCCTTCTCCAGGGGATCTTTCCGACCCAGGGATCGAACATGGGTCTCCCGCATTGGAGGCAGACACTTTAACCTCTGAGCCACCAGGGAAGCCCTTAGATTATTATGGAACATATAAATAGCAATGAGTATCTGGCCTGTACTAAACTCTTTTATTATTTAATTGTATAAAATAACTTCATTTTTTGTCAAGAGGAAGCCATTTAGAATGTAAATAATTCCAAATATAGGTAGAATAATGATAATTATTTTAGTTTTAAATTAATGTAAGGAAAACTTTCACATAATGATAACATTCCTCCATTGCTGCAGTATTAACCATATTCAGCTATCACTACACTATTTAAATTGTAATTCAGTAACTTCACAGTTGTAGGTCTTTTCATAAACCTTCAATATTGAGAAGGGCAGCCTAAAGAGTTCTGATTTATTTATTTGATGAATGGCAGAAGGATACATTTTAGCCACCACTATTTTGTAATTTTGTTTTGCCATGGCTTTGACTTGATGAAACTGAGTTTAGTATAATAAATGAAATTGCAAGTTCAAGATTTTGATCCTGTATTTATTGTTAACAATTCAGTAAACTGAATTCTTAAAATTTCCATTCTCTCTAGAAGATGCCATAGCTGCTGCTGCTGCTGTTGCTAAGTCGCTTCAGTCATGTCCGACTCTGTGCGACCTCATAGATGGAAGCCCATCAGGCTCCTCCGTCCCTGGGATTCTGCAGGCAAGAGTACTGGAGTGGGTTGCCATTTCCTTTTCCAATGCATGAAACTGGAAAAGGAAAGTCGCTCAGTCGTGTCCGATTCCTAGCGACCCCACGGACTGCAGCCTACCAGGCTCCTGCGTCCATGGAATTTTCCAGGCAAGAGTACTGGAGTGGGGTGCCAGTGCCTTCTCCAGATGCCATAGCTAAGCATCTTAATTTCAGTATATAAGCAGATTGTTCCTGGTACTCTGGTTAATCTACCACAACTGAATAGCCTGTGGCTTGACCCTAAGAGGGCACAAAGTTCAGAGAATTAATTATTACATAGAGTATGTCTTCTGTTTTAATTTTCTTTTTTCTTTCTTTTAGTTTTATTTTATTTTATTATTTTTAAATTATCTAATGGAGAGTAACGCTAAGACACTCACACAAGGAACTGACTTATGTTTCATGGCCTTGAAAAATGTTGCCACCTCAGTTAAATTAATGGTCTAACAGCTTTGACCATTTTGGGAGAACGGTCAGCAGCCAGTTTCATATGAGCCTTGTTAAGACATTACAGGACTTCCTCAGTGGTCCAGTGGTTAGGACTCTGAACTTCCACTGCCCAGGCCCAGGATTCGATCCTTGGTCAGGAAACTAAGATCCTGCAAGCCAGAAGGTGTGGCAAAAAAGAAAAGAAAACAACCCCACCTCCCTTCCGAAACGCTGTTAAACCTCAGAACTAAGTTGTGCTTATCACGGACATCATATTTAGGGGTTTTTCTATTTTCATTGACACTACCAAATTTAGAGCTAATGGATTTTTTACTGTTTATATATTTACCACATATATAGTTTTGCTATATGTATCATAAATGGCTTAACTTTTTCATAGAATTTGTCCTGTGAATTATCAGCCCCATCATGACACTGAGTAATGCTATGTGTCTTCAATAATGTTATTTTTGGTTGTGGAATGTGGGGCATAATTTTTCTCCCACATTCAAGAGACAATACCTCATAAAGTCTCCATTCATAAAAATTTTAATGAACAGAGGACATTTTTAAATCCCTATGCAATTGGATTTTATAGAATAATTATTATATTTTTAATATTGACATTTTATAAATCTGGGGACTTTCCTACTATGCTCAGGAATACCACTGGAAAAAAACAAAAGGAAAAAAAATCAAATAATAATTCCCTGTACTACTCTGGGCTCTTATATTGGCAGTGAGAAGCACATTTCTAAGAAAAGTTAATTTCAACAACAATAATATCTTTAAGGTAAATATTTCCCTTAAACTTGCCTATCATATGACCATATAAAAAGTAGAGATTAAAAAAAAGTCAGATATTTTATCTGATTGGTCAGAGCCAAAGGGCCAGTGATTCTTTTTTAATATTAAACTAATATATAAAATAGGGTCAAACATATTTTTGTGGTTTATTAAATCAAAGCCATCTCTAAAATATTAAATTTTATTTTTTATGATATACTTTCCAGTTTATTTTTAAAATTTATTTATTTTAATTGGAGGCTAATTACTTTACAATATTGACGTGGTTTCATCAAACATTGACATGAATCAGCCATAGGTTTACTTGTGTTCCCCATCTTGAACCTCCTCTCCCACCTCCCTCCCCATTCCATCCCTCTGGCTCATCCCAGTGCACCAGCCCTGAGCACCTTGTCTCATGCATCAACCTGGATTGGCAGTCTGTTTCACATATGATAATATACATGTTTCAATGCTATTCTCTCAGATCATCCCCCTCCCTCCCCCACCTTCCCCCCACAGAGTCCAAAAGACTGTTCTATACATCTGTGTCTCTTTTGCTGTCTCACATATAGGGTTACCATTACCATCTTTCTAAAATCCATATATATGCATTAGTATGCTGTACTGGTGTTTTTCTTTCTGGCTGAATTCACTGTGTATAAAAGGCTGGAGTGTCATCCACCTCATTAGAACTGGTTCAAATGTATTGTTTTTAATGGCTGACTAATATTCCATTGTGTACATGTGCCACTGCTTTCTTATCCACTCATCTGCTGATGGACATCTAGGTTGCTTCCATGGCTTGGCTATTATAAACAGTGATGCGATGAACACGGGGGTACACATCTCTTTCAATTCTGATTTCCTTGATGCATATGCCCAGCAGTGGGATTGCTGGGTCATATGGCAGTTCTATTTCCATTCTTTTAAGGAATCTCCACTCTGTTCTCCATAGTGGTGTACTAGTTTGCATTCCCACCAACAGTCTAAGAGGGTTCCCTTTTCTCTACACCCTCTCCAGCATTTATTGTTTGTAGATTTTTGGATAGCGGCCACTCTGACCGCTTGAGATGGTACTCCATTGTGGTTTTGATTTGCTTTCTCTGATAATGAGTGATGTTGAACATCCTTTCATATGTTTGTTAGTCATCTGTATATCTTCTTTGGAGAACTGTTTAGTTCTTTGGCCCATTTTTTAATTGGGTTATTTATTTTTTTGGAATTGAGCTGCAGGAGATGCTTGTATATTTTGGGGATTAGCTGTTTGTCAGTTGCTTCATTTGCTATTATTTTCTCCCACTCTGAAGGCTGTCTTTTCACTTTGCTTATCGGTTCCTGGGTTGTACAAAAGCTTTTAAGTTTAATTAGGTCCCATTTGTTTATGTTTGTTTTTACTTCCATTACTCTGGGACATCGGTCATAGAGGATCCTGGTATGATTTATGTGGGAGAGTGTTTTGCCTATGTTTTCCTGTAGGAGTTTTGTAGTTTCTGGCCATACGTTTAGATCTTTAATCCATTTTGAGTTTATTTTTGTGTATGGTGTTAAAAGGGTTCTAGTTTCAGCCTTTTACAAATGGTTGACCAGTTTTCCCAGCACCACTTGTTAAAGAGCTTGTCTTTTCTCCATTGTATATTCTTGCCTCTTTTGTCAAAGATAAGGTTTCCATATGTGCATGGATTTATCTCTGGACTTTCTATTTTGTTCCATTGATCTATATTTCTCTTAAAATTTCAAACCCTAGCTTTCAAACAATATTGAAAACAGAGAGATTAAAAAATTACCAACACCTTTTTGGATATTTTCTTTATTTAAAAGGTAGCGAATGGTAGTTTATTTTTTTAATAAATTGTGTACAATTTAGAAATATTTTCCATATACACTATTCTTGGGCATTTATTTATAATGGTAAATATTCAGAGCACTTCACGATATTCCACAATGACATTTTTAAGTTTATTTTCCAGTCTATTCTGATCTATTGTGTACATCTGTTTTTGTGCACATTAAGAAAAATGTCAAAGTGGTTTAGTATTATTATTTCATTACAAAAGGTAAACTGTGAAAAGATCAAACAGTATCAATTTTCTATTTTATTGCCCTCCAGAGCAACCTGTGGAGTTAAATAATTGCAATTGCAAATGATCAATCAGCTGAGACATATTAAAAACTCTAAATATGACTAACAAAAGAACATACAATTGGCCAACAAAATGGCCAGAGATGTATTGATCTTAGTTTTAAAATCATTATTTGCTCAATGACAGATATAAATATTCAACTCTTTCATTAAATGTATTCAGTAAATACTTATGGTCTTCCCAGTGGTCATGTATAGTTTGAGACCTGGACTGTAAAGAGGGAAGAATGCCAAAGAATTGATGCCTTTGAACTGTGGTGCTGGAGAAGACTCCTGAAAGTCCCTTGGACAGCAAGGAGATCAAACCAGTGAATCTTAAGGGAGATCAACCGTGAATTTTCACTGAAAGGACTGATGCTGAATCTAAAGCTCAAGCTTCAATATTTTGGTCATCTGATGCGAACAGACAACTCATTGGAAAAGTCCCTGATGCTGGGAAAGATTGAGGGCAGCAGGAGAAGAGGACATCAGAGGGTGAGATGGCAGGACAGCATCACTGATGCAATGGACATGGGCAACTTGGGAAAGCTCTGGGAAACAGTGAGGGTCAGGGAAGCCTGGGGTGCTGCAGTCCATGGGGGTCACAAAGAGTTGGATATGACTGGGCGACTGAACCACAGCAGCGAATATTTATTTAGCAGCCAACAGGTGTTAGGCACTAGTCATTTGGGATCTAGAGTGAGACATTTTAATAGCATAATGAAGGGTGGCTTATGTAATAAAGTTACCTTCAGAGGCCTCGGAAGAAAGTAAATGAATAATAAGCCAAGCCATGGGGATGAACTCGGCAGGCAGAGAAGATGCCTAAAGCAAAGGGCCCCCTCTGTGGACTGTGCCAGCCAGGAACAGTGAGGAAGTCACGGAAGTGGACATAAAGTGAGGTGTTAGGTGGTGAATTTGCAGGAGTCAAAAGAGCACGCATGGCCTGACCTGACTTACTGTGTGTGTGTGTGTGTGTTTAGATCTGTTTAATCAGAAAGGGGGTAGGAAAAGCAGCAAGGTGTGTATGTGTGTGTGTTCTTATTCTTGCCTACTAACAATGCTAAATTCTTTCTGATTCTTGGACTTCCCTGATAGCTCAGCTGGTAAAGAATCCACCAGCAATGCAGGAGACCCCAGTTGCATTCCTGGGTTGGGAAGATCTGCTGGAGAAGGGATAGGCTACCCACCCCTGTATTCTTGGACTTCCCTTGTGGCTCATTTGGTAAAGAATCCACCTGCAATGCGGGAAACCTGGGTTCACTCCCTCCGTTGGGAACATCCCCTGGAGAAGGGAAAGGCTACCCACTCCAGTATTCTGGCTTAATTAATTCCATCGTCTGTATAGTCCATGGGGTGACAGAGTCTGACATGAATGAGCCACATTTACTTTCAATTTGATTTAGTTAAAGAACTCTCTGTGTTAGAAATTTTCTCTTTTACATGTGAAGATGTGGTCTTCAGATTCTGTTTTTTTTTTTTTTCCTGCCTCCTAAACACATCCTCTTACTACCTGCCAAAACAGTCCTTCTAGGATCTCAGGGAGGCCAATGAGAAGTGCTAAATAATGCCTCCAAGGCAGCATGGTGTAGACAGGGTGTGAAAATTGGCCCCAGATGTATCTGGGTTTGAATCCCAGTGTCGCTACTAGTTAGCTAAAATGACACTTACTCACAGAGCTATACAAATATTTCAGATGATCATAGGTTTCATTGTCTATGAAATGAGTGTAGTAATTTCATGTATGTAAAGATGGGCTTCCCAGATGGTACAGAAGTAAAGAAGCGGCCTTTCAATATAGAAGAGGCAAGAGACACAAGTTCAGTCTCTAAGCTGGGAGGATCCCCTGGAGAAGGAAATAACTGCCCACTCCAGTATTCTTGCCTGGAGAAATCCATGGACAGAGGAGCCTTGTGGGCTACACTCCATGGGACCGCAAAGAGGTGGGCCTTATGGGCACACAAAAGGGAGCTAGCCTAGAATCGCTAGATGTAGATAATATCAATTCATTTCTTCTCCTTACCTTAATTAGAGCTAACAGACATCAGTTGATTTGACCAACCTGCTTTGGGGAAATTGATGGAGAAAAAGAGCATGTGTGAGACTGCCTGTGAGGCAAAGCCCCCTTGCTGGAGGAGAGTTGAGGTATGTGGTCTGATCCTTTGCAGGGTTTGTGGTTCAAGGACTGAAAAGAACTAATGTAAGGGCAGATTTGATTCAGGATTGGTGGACGTGGAGGTGGGGGTGGGTGGTCACATTCTGAAGGTTGAACTAGCAGATGTGAAATGAGAAGTGAAAGAAAGTGAGCGATTAATCATGATTATCAGCTTTTTGTCAAGAAAAACCTGTAAGGGGTCTATGGGACTCTGAAGTGAGGCAGATTGCAGCAAAGAAAGATCCCTTCTCTGGAGTTGATGGCACCCTTGAATATGATTCACACGTTCCAGGCAGAAGATTTGGGAGCCGCAACAAACTGGCATTTAAATAGGAAACCAAAACGCATGAATTGCTTATAGAACAAGATGAAGTCATTTTCATTTTCTATTTACTCAGGTTGTAATACTGTAAGAATATCTAAGGGTGTTATTCATTTAAAATGTTTCATTTCAAGAAAAACAATAATATTCTACCAGACATATTCATGAAGAATAGTATTACGGGAATGAGAGGAAAGTAAAACTAAAATAGGATATTATTTGAATAATATTTTGTAAATTTTATGTAAGCACACTTTCTCTAGATGTCTTGGACTATTAACTTCTTCTCTTTTCACTTTCTTTGCACTTATATTTATAACATGAACCACTGACAGGATTGAGTTTATTGTTGTTTAGTTGCTAAGTCGTGTCCAACTCTTTGCGACCTCAAGGACTGTAGCCCACCAGGCCTTTCTGTTCATGGGATTATCCCAGGCAAGAATACTGGGGTGGGTTGTCTTTTCCTTCTCCAGGAGATCATCCTAACCCAGGGATCAAACCCACATCTCCTGAATTGGCAGGTGGTTTCTTTACCTCTGAGTCTCCAGGGAAGCCCTGAGAATGAGTTCAGTGAGTAGTTCATTGGAATTGGAAGTCACAGGAAAAACATACCAAAAATAATAATAATAATAATAAGATTTATAGGTATGTACACCATTGTCTCTAGATTATTTCACTTGTTATATTCATTGTAAATATAAACTATATAAATAGCTAAAGTAATTTAGATTCAAAGATGTTTTCGAGTCTTGTCTTAGTTTACTAAGACTGTCATCACAGAATACCACAGACCTGGTTGTTTAAAAAGACCGAACACTATTCTCTCACCTTCTGGAGGCTGGGATTTATGGTCGAGTTGGATTTTCATGAGCAGTCCATCCTTGGCTTTGAGATGACTGCCTTCTCCTTGGGTTCTCGCATGGCTTTCTCTCTGGGTAGATACAGAATTAAAACTGCAACAAAAAAGTGTAGGATGATAATATTAAGTTCAGAACACTCATATGGATATTAAACAATAAAACTGGGATTTTCATTCTCCCAGACTCCACAAATCAAGCTGTGCTTGTGTAGTGTTTGACATCAGACTGAGGTCTGAGACTAGAGATAAAAGTAGGAGCATACAGTGGGAGGGGGAGCAGGGGAGACTTGAACAGTCTTATGTAATGGAGATAAATAAATGCTGATACTGAAATTATTGCTTGGTTTGCTTTGAGTCAAATTACCTGTAGACCATTGAAAAACGTGATTATTTTTTGAATTAATATTTAACTTTTATTGAAGTATACTTGATTTGCAATGTTGTGTTAATTTCAGGTATACAGCAAAGTGATTCAGTTTTACATATATATATATATATATGTATATATATATATATCTTCATGCATATCTGTGGGCTTTCCTGGGCTTTCCTTTAGAAGTAAAGAATCCGCCTGCCAATGCAGGAGATGAGGATTCAAGTCCTAGGTGGGGAAGGTGCCGTGGAGAAAGAAATGGTAACCACCGATAACCACTAGTTTGGTCTCTCTACGTATGAGTCTGCTTCTTTTTTGTTACATTCACTAGTTTGTTGTGTTACTGATATTTCACACATAAGGGATATCACTCAGTATCTGTCTTTCTCTGATTTATTTCACTGAGCATAATACCTTCCAAATCTATCCATGTTGCTACAAATGACATATTTTAGTTTTTATGGTTAAGTATTATTCTATTGTATGTCTGTGAACACACACACACACACACACACACACACACACACACACACACACACACACACAACATCTTTATCCGGTCATTGGCTGATGGATACTTAGGTTACTTTCATATCTTAGCAACTGTAAATAATACTGCTTTGAACAGTGGTCTTCATGTACTTTTTTGATATAGTGGTTTTGGTTTTCTTCAAATATATACTCAGGAGTAGAACTGCTAGATCATATGGTGTCTCTATTTTTATTTTGTTGAGGAACCTTTATACTGTTTTCTGTAGTGTCTGTTGCAATTTACATACCCACCAACAGTGTGGGAGGGTTCACTTTTCTCAGTATCCTCACCAACATTTGTTTTGTGTATACCTCATTGATTGTTTGGGTTTTTTTTTTTTTTAATCTGCATTTCCCTGATGGTTAATGATGCTGAGCATCTTTTCATGTGTTGCTTTTGAGTATTTTTAAACTGATATGTACAGGTATAAATCTTAACACCTATGCAGTTTCTTTTATGTTTCACCCACTTAGATGTGGGTCTAGGCCCTATCCTTTAACAAGAGTTGATACAGAGTGATGAGGGCTTACTTACCACTGACAGATGTCCTGGAAATAACACTGTGTAATGCCCACAGTTAAGCCTGAAAAGGCCATGAGTCGCTCAGGTCAATCTCCTGTTGGAGCCCTCCACCACCCTCAGTGACCTCTGTGGTTCTGCCCTGAAGGAGGAAGCCCAGGCCTCGTGGGGAGGCTTCCTGAAGCTTTGACAACAAACCCAGCTTCAGCTGCAGATGTGGCAGTGACGTCACCTCCAGAGGAGTCCAGTTCCTAGTGTTAGTATCAACCCCAACTGGTGAGTCTCCTTTCCTGAGACCCCAACATCCTAGAGCAGAGATAGCCATCCCGACTGTACTGTCTGAATTCCTCACCTTGGGACCAAAGTGGGTGTCACATGCCATGACATCGGGGTTAGTTTATAAAAATATTTTATATTAAAAGCAACAAGAAAAACACACTTGTGGATAATTCACAGGTTACAATAGAACGTACATTAAAATCTGTTTCCTTCCTTCCCTATTATGTAGCCTTCTAGATGCTTTCTCTGGAAGTAATGTTATTTTTTCCAGACTTATTAATGGAACTAACAGATAGTGCTGACACTCTGACATGCATGTTTCTAAGAGCTTTACCTACATCTACTCATTTGCTCTTCATTCACTATGAGTTCTCAGGGTGTAGCTGGAAGGGAAGTCTTCTGCTTCATTCTGATTTCCTTCTAAAACCGGGTGTCTGACTGCTGTCCTTTACTCCTTTTTGAATTATATTCCTCCAATATATTTGAAAATACAGTCCGTAGGGATTTGCCTGGCAGTCTAGTGTTTAGGATTTCCCCTTCCAAAGTAAGGGGAATAGGTTGTGGGTACAATCTCTAGTCAGGAACTAAGATCCCACATGCCTTGGAGCCAAAAATCTGAAAACATAAAAAACAACTAAGCAATATTGTAACAAATTCAATACATACTTTAAAAATCTTATTAAAAAAGAAATAGATTCCCTAATTCTTTTTTTTTAAATTTTATTCCTGAGTTTCCTTATTTATACACACACACACACACACAGATTTTCCATCAAGCCGGGAAGCACTAAAATTGTTGATTTAGAATAACAATATTACCTGTTATTTTCCACCCTTGGTTCATATCTCAGTTGGGTAATTTTTGGAAATAATTTGACACCATATTAATTATTGTTTCACTTCATCAAGGACCCACTTAATCTGTTAGTTCAGATATTTGGAGGTGAGGTGAGTCAGCAATCAAGGACTTCCCTAGTGGCTCACACAATAAAGAATCTACCTTCAGTGCAAGAGACACAGATTCAATCCCTGGGTTGGGAAGACCCCTGAGGAGGGGAATGGCTACCCACTGCAGTATTCTTGCCTGGAGAATCCCATGGACAGAGAGACTGGCCGGCAGTAGTCCACTGAGTTGCAAAGAGCCCAACATGACTGAGTGACTAACACTTTCACCCTTTTTTTTTTTTTCCAGTAATGATAAGGCTTTGTACTACACCTGGGCCTCCCAGATGGCTGAGTGATAGAATCCGTCTGCCTGCCATTGCAGGACACACAGGAGACATGAGTTTCATCCCTGGGTTGGGAAGATTCCCTGGAAAGGAAATGGCAACCCTCTCCAGTATTCTTGCCTTGAAAATCCCATGGAAGGAGGAACCTGGTGGGCTAAAGTCCATGGGTTTCAAAGAATCAGATGCTATTGAACAGAGAGGTACATACACACAATACAGGATTCCATACCTTGTAAAGGCACCTACTTTGTTTTAAATGGGGTAACTTTTGGAGGAGGAAATGGCAACCCTCTCCAGTATTTTTGCCTGGAATATCCCATGGACAGAGGAGCCTGGTAGGCTAGAGTCCATGTGGTCGCAAAGAGTTGAACCTGACTGAGTGACTTCACTTTCACTTTTTCATCTTTCTCTTAAAGTTTTCACTTCTGTATTGTAAGGGGCTGGTCACTTGTCATCCTATAGCCACTGTTCATGACCATGAGAATGGGGAGTGATTAGGCGTTGAATTGTGACCCAGAACACACATTGAATCCTAGAGTTTTGGGTTGTCTAAAATTCTTCATGTAGAAAAACAATACACTTTCACCTAACCTATAGCTGAAAAGACGGTGAAGTGTTTTTTGTTACTTGTTCAGTGAATAGCCAGGCTTTACACACAATAACAGATAAATTATTAAATGAATTAGCAGATATTGAGAGAGAAGTAAGTCTGTACATGTAGGTGCATATGGAGAAAAGGAAGTAATATATGTAAAGGAGAGAAGGATTTACATAATTTGAAAAGTATATGCATTTTACAATAAGAATATGACATTTTGCAATTGAATTTCAATTAATGCTTTTATTTCAACTGGAACATATTTTAAATTATTTCATCTAGAAATAGCTGGTTACTTAGAAATCTTAGAAATGATTGGAAATGACATATGTACAGGAATAGAATTTATTTTATTTTCAACATGTTAGCCTTGTTCCTCTTCACCCTGAGATGTTCACAAACAACTACTATTTGGGGGCATGCATTTTTCTCTCATATACATTATTTTCTTAATCAGAGAGGAATCTGTGAACCTAGGATTCAATTTTTGAAATAAAATATTTACTTTGAAAAGCCCAGTTTGTCCATAGAAACACCGTCTCTGGACAGTAGCAGTTGGACTCATCCTGTGCAGAGTCCAGTTCACTCTGAAGTTCTGTGATGAATCGTCTCCACTCTAACGTGATAATGCACATTCTGCACCAGGTGTCGCTTTGTGAGCTGAGAGGTTCAAATATGGCGTCAAGTGAGAAGAGCTCACCTTCAACTTTGAGAGTGAAAATGGGCAACCTTAACTGTTGTTCTGGAGATAGGATCAGAGAAGAAGTCACCTTCAACCTTAAGAGGGAAAATGGGCTACCTGAACTGCTGTTCTGGAGGTAGGTTCCTACTGATCCTCTGTAGGCTGTTTCTTCAAATGGGCTGGTTAACTGTAGTTGACTTTTTTTCCTCTTTTTTTTTTTTCATTTCCATCACTTTATAGATATATAAATGTATTTTATAGTTTTGGTTATTCCTTAATTTATATATTTTTTTCGTTCTGCTGTCAGATTAAATATCTTCCTAAATTGCCACCTTAAATATCTTCCTAAATTAGAAAAACGTACAATTGCCTAGTGACAGTTTTGTACACAATTTTCCATAGGAAAAAAAATGGAAAGAACAGAAGCAGGAGAACCATGAGGTCTCCCCAGGAATGGATATTGCACCAAAATGGGATTACAGCTCCACAGACAGGAGGGTCATAGGTCTCTATCGTTGAAAGCTGACATGCATTTTAGTGTTTCTTTTTCCCCATCTGTTAGGTTATCATTGGTTAATATGTAGAAGCTGTACCTCATTTCTTTCCTGCTCCTCTCCTTTGCTCTCCTTCATCCAACAAAGAGAATAATTCAATGGCAGCTCAGTATACAGTTACTAACCTCCCACATACATAGGCGCCACCTTGTGTCCCCATGAAAATAAAAGAAAAACAGAACACTGAGGGATTGGTGAGCAGCCTCACTAGTGTCCTCACAGCTACTCTGTGTCTCACTAATTCCCCGGGAGGACCTGGTGGAGGAACCCCACCGGAGCTGGAATGAGGAACAGGAACTGAGTGCCCTGAAGGCATGGTCACCTCTCTTTATCTGGGATAAGACCGTTGCTTCACTTCTTTCTTTTTTATTGAGTCAGATACAATTATGGTAGTCTGACAATGTACATTATCACTGATGCATACAGTTTACTTGGTTGCTATAATATTGAAGATATATCAATTGTCAACACAGACCTGATTCAAAAGGACATTTTAAAACAAAAGCATCAGTACTACTGTATAACAGTAGGTAATTTCCTCAGCAGAAATTTTTCCTCTTTGAAAAAGAATTTTGTAATTGTTGGTCAAATGGAAACTGAGAGATCTTGCATGAAATAGGTCACCCTTCTCAACAGGGGAGACTTTCTATTTTCTCTTAGGGCCATTTACTTAAGGAGTTTTAGTTTTCTGAGAAGAAAAATCAGAGAACAGAAGACGTAGTACAGAGAATAAAAGATGCTGACACCCTCACACTGTTTTCTTGTCTCTCATCACAGGTTTATGAAACAGCCAAAGAGATGTCTTCATATTCAGGGATATACATCCCTCTGCTCAGATACAGTCTAATTGGTGAAGGTGGGCTCTAGGCTCCCTCAATTTGAGGAAGAGCCCTGAATTTGGGTCTTACAGGTGGTAAGATGAAGAGATTGACCTTGCAGAAAAAAAGTGCTGGCCCAGTTCTAGTGTCTCCAGAAGAAACTGCATCATCTAGATGGTGTGGGATTTTGTGAAGCAGGGTGTTTTGAGGCTGGCATGTGTTGAAACCACATAGTGTGACTGAATCTGCCTCTCTGTATTTTCTCAGTTCATTCTTGAATGAACTTAATGAGAAAATTTCCACAGTACCTTCAGTTAAAATGTGCACTGTATTATGTGTCCAGCAACGGAGTCTCTTCATCCAGCTGGTTCTTGACATCTCAGGGCTGTTTCTTCTTGCATTCTGGATAAAACTTCCTGTGAAATGCATTATAATGGTGAGAGCTGTCGACATCTTGCTGGCAGAAAACCACCTGGGAACTGAAAATAATTGATCCACAATTCAATCCTCTGGTCCCCTTCCTCACCAGATGCCTAGCAAGGCCTCCTGAATCCAAGGTGGACCTAGGAAGATCTGCAGTTTGATGGGCACTGAAAACCCCCAACAGACTGGCTGTGTGTGCAAATATCTCTATTTAACTGAGACCTAGAAGCTCAGCAGAGCATGGTGACCATGCCTGATGGACTGGATTCAAATCGCATTTAGGAGAAGCAGGTATTTGGGAAAGACATATGGATCCCTCTTTGCCTCAGTTCCCTGTCCTGAGTTGGAGAAACATTAACATGGCCTAGTTTTAGTATCATGAGGCCAAGAATGATTAAATACAGGGAAAATATTAGAAAAATAAAGGAGGGACTTCCCAGGCAGTCCAGTGGGTAAGAATCTGCCTTGCAACCCAGGGGACGGGATTTGATTTCTGGTTGGCAAACTCCGGTCCCACATGCCTCAGAGTAACTAAGCCCACATGTTGCAACTACTGAGCTCAAGCACCACAGCTAGAGAGTCAGTGCCCTGCAACAAAAGATCTTCATAATGTGATGAAGATCCCGTGTGCCACAGCTAAGACCCGATGCAGCCAAATAAATGATAGAGAAATAAATGAATAGAAAAGTAGAAGACTGGTGCTTCATAATTTCTCTGTAACTGTTCAACACTGAATGATGGCAAGAAGAAGATGGAACTTCAATAGTGGTTGAAAGCAGAGAGGGAAAGCCACCTGATGCGGAGCACTGACTAATTGGAAAAGGCCCTGATACTGGGGAGGATTGAAGGCAGGAGGAGAAGGGGACAACAGAGGATGAGATGGTTGGATGGCATCACTGACTTGATGGACATGAGTTTGAGCAAGCTCCAGGAGTTGGTGATGGACAGGGAAGCCTGATGTGCTGCACTCCGTGGGATTGCAAGGAGTTAGACATGACAGAACAACTGAACTGAACTGATCAGTTCAGTCACTCAGTCGGGTCTGACTCTTTTCAACCCCATGAACCACAGCACACTAGGCCTCCCTGTCCATCACCAACTGCTGGAGTTTACCCAAACTCATGTCCATTACACAGGCCTCTAGGGCTTCTCAGTGGTTCAGTGGTAAAGAATCAGCCTGCCAAGCAGGCTGACTCGCTTCAGTCTCTGGGTTGGGAAGATCCCTGGAGAAGGAAATGGCAACCCTCCCCAGTCTTCTTGCCTGGGAAATCCCATGGACAGAGAAACCTAGGGGGCTATAGTCCATGGAATCACCAATGAGTTGAACATGATTTAGTGACAAAACAAGGAACGAAAGGGTCCTCTAATCTCCCAAAAGGAGGGAGAAGGGGTGGAAGAGAGATGAGAGGTAAGCAGGTGGACAGGAGTCTATCAAAGTTACTACAACTCATTCTCAGGGCCTTCTTTCCCAATCCAAACTAGAAATTTCAAGTCAAAGAGCATTTGAAATTACATTATAATACAGCTACTCTCATGATAAATTGGAGAACTTAAATTCAGATAGACATATTTTCTGCATTTCCAAGAAATTAGAGACTGAGTGTACTCACAGAAGAAGTCCTTTGGCCCAAAACCTGTAGCATGATTCCAGAAGAGTACAGGGGATAAGTTTAGTGGTTGTTGCTATTGTTTGCCACTGAATTACATTGACTTCCACTCTCCCAGTTCCGTGAAGAAGAAACCATTGCCATCTTCTAACCTAACCAAATTAGACAACCTATTCCAATTCCAGCTTTAAGGGTCTCTTTCCTGGAATCACTTCTGTAGCATATAGTTTCTATTTTGTCTCATTTTATCCTTAATTAATCTTTCAAGAAAACAAATTATATACTTGGTCATAGTAATTCTCATATAACAACATCCACGTAGTTGTGTAATTTTTATTCTCATTACTCCTTCAAATATAAATTTAAATGTAAATATTTATGGGGTAACTTCTGAAAGGAAAGTGTATGAGAAACATAAAATACACACACACACACACACACACACACATACACACATATATATATATACAGATGTGTAAAGTGAAAGAAAGAAAGTGAAGTCGCTCAGTCTTGTGTGACTCTTTGCGACCCTATGGACTGTAGCCTACAAGGTTCCACAGTCCATGGGTATTTGCAGGCAAGAATACTGGAGTGGGTTGCCATTTCCTTCTCCAGGAGATCTTCCCAGCTCAGGCATTGAACCCAGGTCTCTCACATTGCAGGCAGAAGCTTTATCGTCTGAAGATAGACAGATGTGTATATATATGTGTATATTCACACACACACATATATGAATTATCCCCTCATATTTAAAGGTGATCTAGTTGATAAAATTTTGATTGTAGCATTCTTTTTTGTGATCTTTTAAAAAAGTTTTATTGGAATGTGGTTGCTTTTCAATGCTGTTAGTTTTTAATGTATAGCAACATGAATCAGCATACTTATGCATACATCCCCTCCCTTTTGTACTTCCTTGTTATTCAGCTCATCACAGAGCATTAAGTAGAGTTCCCTGTACTGTACATAACATTCTCACTATTGATGTTTTTAAAATACATAAAACATTGCATTGTATTACTACTGAGCAGTCTGATGGTTAGCCCAATCCTTGTCAGAGTCTCAGATGTAGTCCTTGGAAATATCAGCCTGTTGTATCAATTTTTGAGTGTGGAAACAGTTGCAGGTAAGACCCTAACTTGTACATGTCTTTTCTAGTTTATGTTCAGATGAGTGCCCAATTTAAAAGACAGCTACATTATGCCATGAAACTCATAAATATCATTTTTAATTCCTTCCATGTCCAGCTTCCCCAAAGGGCAGTTCCACTCATGGAACTGGAGATATACTGAATTCATGGTGATTTAGAAGGAAAGGAAGAAGAAAGTTGAATGTCCACAAATTTGTGGTTAGTTTAAACCAATATTCATCTCTTCTGAAAATGACCTGTGAATACATAGGCTAGGTGACAAATATTGTGAAAGAAAAAGATTATAATTATCCTGGGGAACCAGAGAGAAATAAGAGGTCAATGGAAGCATTCCACGCTATTCTATTTAATGCATAGTCAGTATTCACCGCAACACTGATGCATATTTTTCTGACCTAAGAGATTCTTTTGTGAACATTTTTGTACTTAAGCCTTTGCTGGTAAGTCGCTTCAGTCGTGTCTGACGCTGTGTGACCCCATAGACGGCAGCCCAACAGGCTCCTCTGTCCCTGGGATTCTCCAGGCAAGAATACTGGAGTGGGTTGCCATTTCCTAAGCTTTTACATATGAGCAATTCCAGGGTATATACCTGGAAGTGGAGTTTTGGGATCCTGTACAAGGGCATCTTAAACTTTCTCAGATATTAGCCAAATGAAATCTAAAGTACCAAAGGGGGAGAAAAGATGGCGGAGGAATAGGACAGGGAGAACACTTTCTCCCTCACTACTTCATCAAAAGAACATATCAACGCTGAGTAAACCCCACAAAACAACTTCTGATTGCTGGCAGAGGACATCAGGCATCCAGCAAAACAGATCACTGGCTTCAAAACCAGGTAGGGATAAATATATAAGACGAAAAAGGGACAAAGGAGGTAGGGAGGGCGCCCTGTCCCGGGAAGGGAATCCGTCCTGGGAAGAGACTCTTAAAAAGAGAGGTTTCCAAACATCAGGAAGCATTCTCACAGCAGAGTCTGTGGCGAGCCCTGGAAGCACAGAGGGCAACATAACAGGAAGGAAAAATAAATAATTAAAGCCAACAGATTACGAGTTCAACAGTAAAACCCCCAGCGGATAAGCAGCGCAAACGCCTGCATCCGACAACAGCAAGTGGGGTTGGGCAGGGAGCAGCGCGAGGCACCAGTGACAGTGCTTTCTAAGAATTGAGCTGTGGGAGACGTAGGCTTGCAGGGCTTTTCTCAAGAATCGGGTCGTAACATGGCCAGAATTGGGTCTGCGCATGGCCAGACGAACTATCTTGGACTAGCAAACCAGACTGTGGGATAGCTAACACGTGAAACGCTCGAACAGAAGACACCGACAGGCCCGCTCACAGAACAAAGGACTGATCGGAAATAGCTGGCTGCAGACCATCCCCCTCCAGCGACAGGCAGCCAGAGCCTTAGGGGCTGGAAGGGGGCAATCGCAGCTCAAGAGAGACGTTACCTACCAAATTGCAAGCAGGTTTCTTTGCTAATTAAGACTTCTGGGGGCTCTGGACAGTCATCATCTGCCTGAGAAAGAGCCCCAGCGGCACTCCCAGAAAATTGGGTGGCACGGAAAGGCCAGAAATAGCAGCAATTGTGCTCGCCAAACTCCCTAACTACTCGGACCTGGGAAGGGCACGAAGTGTAGGCTCAAGCAAATCTGTGCCTTGGAGGGCTTCCTGAGTGATGAGCCAGAGTGGCTTAGACCGGGGAGGTGCATGAAGCCTAAGGCAGGCCTCAGACAGTTATCCGCGAGAAGGGGCAAGCCCAGCGCAGACTCCAACACCACCCTCCCTGTGTCAAGATGGAAATCAGACACCAAAGAGACCAGCAAACAGAGGAAGTCAAGCAGAGGGTACTGCCTTGGTAGCGACCCCACACAGCCCACAACGCCAGAGAAAGCGCCAGATATACCTTTACTACTTTTATGATCAAATTTTTTTGGGGGGTGGGGGTTGATGTGGAAGCGTGGTTTTTTTAAGAATTACTTTTTAAAATTTTTTTTGAAAAAATTTTTTTCTTCTTTCTTTTTCGTCTTTTTTCTAAACTTTCTTAAATTTTAAGTCCTCTATATCTCTATTTATTATTTTTATAACCTATTATACTTTTCAAAAAAAAAACCCTATTTTTAAAGCAAACGCTGTATATAGTCTTTTTGGTGGTGGAAGTTGTTGTCTTTTAATAATTCTGGAGTCTTTTATTTTTTTTAAATTTTTTCTCTTTCTTCTTTTCTTTAATAATTTATTTTTGAAAATCCAATCTCTACTCCAGATTTTTAATCTTTGCATTTTGGTATTTGTTGCCATTTTTGTACATTTAAAAACCTAATCTTGGGGAATTCCCTGGTGGTCCAGTGGCTAAGACTCTGAGTTCCCAATGCAGGGGGCCCAGGTTCAATCCCTGGTCAGAGAACGAGATCCCACATGCCACAACTAGAGAGCCCACATGCCACAACTAGAAAGCCCACATGCCGTGATGAAGATCCAGTGTGCCTCAATGAAGACTTGGTGCAGCCAAATAAATAAACATTAAAAAAATAAAAATAAAAAAAAAAATAAAAACCTAATCTTCAGTACCCAATTTTACATGAGTGCGAGATTACTGGCTTGACCACTCTCTCCTCCTTTGGACTCTCTTTTTTTCTCCACCAGGTGGCCTCTGTCTCCTCCCACCCCCTCCTCTTCTCTACCCAACTCTATGAATCTTTGTGTGTTCCAGAAGGCGGAGAACACTCAGGGAACTGGTTACTGGCCGGACCTGTATCCATCCTTTTCATCTCCCTCTTTTATCCTCCTGGCCACCTCTGTCTACTTCCTCCCATTCATCTTCCAGGTATAACTCTGTGTCCACCTCTAAGAGGTCCAGACTTTGGAGCACACACAAGAAAGTGGTTACGGACTAGCTTGCTCTCTCCTCTTTTGATTCCACCTCATCCCATTCCACTCACCTCTAACTACCCCCTCCCTCTTCTCTCCTCCCAGTAACTCAGTGATCCTCTAGGGGCGACCCTCAAGGTGAAGAAGCCTATCATCTTTAACCTAGATGTTTTAACATTAGTGCTGTATAGATGGAGAAATCATGAGGCTATTGTAAAAAAAAAAAAAAAAAAAAAATCTGAAAACCAGAAACAGGAGGCTTAAGTCCGAATCCTGAAATCATCAGAGAATTCCTGAATACAGGGAACATTATCCAATAGGAGCTCATCAAACACCTTCATACCTACACTGAAATTGAGCACCACCAGAGGGCCAACAAGTTCCAGAACAAGACACACCATGCAGATTTTCCAGCAACACAAGAACAAGCCCCTGAGCTTCAATATACTGGCAGCTCAAAATACTCCAAAACCATTGACGTCTCATAACCCATTACTAGACACTTCACAGCACTCCAGAGAGAAGAAATCCAGCTCCACCCACCAGAACTCCAACACAAGCCTCCCTAATCAAGAAACCTTGACAAGCCACTGATACAACCCCGCACACAGTGAGGAAGCTCAATAATAAAGAGAATTCCATAAATTCCCAGTATATAAAAAGGCCACCCCAAACGCAGCAATATAACCAAGATGAAGAGACAGAGGAATACCCAGCAGGTAAAAGAACAGGAGACATGCCCACCAAACCAAACAAAAGAGGAAGAGAGAGGGAATCTACCTGAGAAAGAATTCCAAATACTGATAGTGAAAATGATCCAAAATCTTGAAATCAAAATGGAATGACAGATGAATAGCCTGGAGTCAAGGATTGGGAAGATGCAAGAAAGGTTTAACAAGGACCTAGAAGAAATAAAAAAGAGTTAGCATTTAATGAATAATGCAATAAATGAGATCAGAAACACTCTGGAGGCAACAAATAGTAGAATATCAGAGGCAGAAGATAGGATTAGTGAAATAGAAGATAGAATGGTAGAAATAAATGAATCAGCGAGGAAAAAGAAAAATGAATTAAAAGAAATGAGGACAACCTCAGAGACCTCCAAGACACTATGAAACGCTCCAACATTCGAATTATAGGAGTCCCAGAAGAAGAAGACAAAAAGAAAGACCATGAGAAAATACTTGAGGAGATAATAGTTGAAAACTTTTCTAAAATAGGGAAGGAAATAATCACCCAAGTTCAAGAAACCCAGAGAGTGCCAAACAGGATAAACCCAAGGCGAAACACCCTAAGACATATATTAATCAAACTAACAAAGACCAAACACAAAAAACAAATATTAAAAGCAGCAAGGGAAAAACAACAAATAACACACAAGGGGATCCCCATAAGAATAACTGCAGATCTCTCAACAGAAACTCTTCAGGCCAGGAGGGAATGGCAAGACATACTTAAAGTGATGAAAGATAATAACCTTCAGCCAAGACTACTGTACCCAGCAAGGATCTCATTCAAACATGAAGGAGAAATCAAAAGCTTTACAGACAAGCAAAAGCTGAGAGAATTCAGCACCACCAAAGCAGCTCTCCAACAAATGCTAAAGGATAGACTTTAGACAGGAAACACAAAAAGGGCATATAACCTGAACCCAAAACAATAAAGTAAATGGCAACAGGAGCATACTTATCAATAATTACCTTAATGTAAATGGGTTGAATGCCTCAAGCAAAAGGCAAAGACTGGCTGAATGGATACAAAAACAAGATCCCTATATATGCTGCTTACAAGAGACCCACCTCAAAACAACAGACACATACAGACTGAAAGTGAAGGGCTGGAAAAAGATATTCCATGCAAATAGAGACCAAAAGAAAGCAGGAGTAGCAATACTCATATCCGATAAAATAGACTTTAAAACAAAGGCTGTGAAAAGAGACAAAGAAGGCCACTACATAATGATTAAAGGATCAATCCAAGAAGAAGATATAACAATTATAAATACATATGCACCCAACATAGGGGCACCACAATATGTAAGACAAATGCTAAAAAGCATGAAAGGGTAAATAATAACACAATAATAGTGGGAGACTTTAATACCCCACTCACACCTATGGAAAGATCAACTAAACAAAATTAACAAAGAAACGCAAACTTTAAATGATACAATAGACCAGTTAGACCTAATTGATGTCTATAGGACATTTCATGTCAAAACAATGAATTTCACCTTTTTCTCAAGTGCACACGGAACCTTTTCTAGGATAGATCACATCCTGGATCATAAATCTAACCTTGATAAATTCAAAAAAATCAGAAATTATTCCAAGCATCTTCTTAATGCACTAAGGTTAGATCTCAATTACAGGAGAAAAACTATTAAAAATTCCAACATTTGGAGGCTGAACAACACCCTTCTGAATAATCAACAAATCACAGAAGAAATCAAAAAGAAATCAAAACAAGCATAGAAATGAATGAAAATGAAAACAAAACTACACAGAACCTGTGGGACACTATAAAAGCAGTGCTAAGAGGAAAGTTCATAGCAATACAGGCATACCTCAAGAAACAAGAAAAAAGTCAAATAAATAACCTAACTCTACACCTAAAGCAACTAGAAAAGGAAGAAATAGAGAACCCCAGAGTTAGGAGAAGGAAAGAAATACTAAAAATTAGGGCAGAAATAAATGCAAAAGAAACAAAAGAGACCATAGCTAAAATCAACAAAGCAAAAAGCTGGTTCTTTAAAAGGATAAATAAAATTGACAAACCATTAGCCAGACTCATCAAGAAACAGAGAGAAAAAAATCAATAAAATTAGAAATGAAAATGGAGAGATCACGACAGACAACACAGAAATACAAAGAATCATAAGAGACTACTATCAGCAATTATATGCCAATAAAATGGACAACTTGGAAGAAATGGACAAATTCTTAGAAAAGTACAACTTTCCAAAAGTGAATCAGGAAGAAATAGAAAATCTTAACAGACCCAGCAAACAAAAGCCCAAGTCCAGACGGCTTCGCAGCTGAATTCTACCAAAAATTTGAGAAGAGCTAACACCTATCTTACTGAAGCTATTCCAGAAAATTGCAGAGGAAGGTAAACTTCCAAACTCATTCTATGAGGCCACAATCACCCTAATACCAAAACCTGACAAAGATGCCACACACACACAAAACAAACAAACAAACAAACAAAAAAAACTACAGGCCAAAATCACTGATGAACATAGATGCAAAAATCCTTAACAAAATCCTAGCAATCAGAATTAAGCAACACATTAAAAGATTATACACCATGACCAAGTGGGCTTTATCCCAGGGATGCAAGGATTCTTCAATATCCACAAATCAATCAATGTAATTCACCACATTAAAAAATTGAAAAATAAAAATCATATGATTATCTCAATAGATGCAGAGTAGGCCTTCGACAAAATTCAACATCCATTTATGATAAAAACTCTCAAGAAAGCAGGAATAGAAGGAACATACCTCAACATAATAAAAGCTATATATGACAAACCCACAGCAAACATTATCCTCAATGGTGAAAAATTGAAACCATTTCCCCTAAAGTCAGGAACAAGACATGGGTGCCCACTTTCACCACTACTATTCAATATAGTTCTGGAAGTTTTGGCCACAGCAATCAGAGCAGAAAAAGAAATACAAGGAATCCAAATTGGAAAAGAAGAAGTAAAACTCTCACTGTTTGCAGATGACATGATCCTCTACATAGAAAATTCTAAAGACTCAACCAGAAAACTACTAGAGCTAATCAAGGAATATAGTAAAGTTGCAGGATATAAAATCAACACTCAGAAATCCCTTGTATTCCTATACACTAATAATGAGAAAGTAGAAAAAGAAGTTAAGGAAACGATTCCATTCACCATTGCAACAAAAAGAATAAAATACTTAGGAATATACCTACCTAAAGAAACTAAAGACCTATATATCGAAAACTATAAAACACTGATGAAAGAAATCAAAGAGGACACTAATAGATGGAGAAATATACCATGCTCATGGGTCGGAAGAGTCAATATAGTGAAAATGAGTATACTACCCAAAGCAATCTACAGATTCAATGCAATTCCTATCAAGCTACCAGCAGTATTTTTCACAGAACTAGATCAAATAATCTCAAGATTTGTATGGAAATACAAAAAGCCTCGAATAGCCAAAGCAATCTTGAGAAAGAAGAATGGAACTGGAAGAATCAACTTGCCTGACTTCAGGCTCTACTACAAAGCCACAGTCATTAAGACAGTATGGTACTGGCACAAAGAAAGAAATATAGATCAATGGAACAAAATAGAAAGCCCTGAGATAAATCCACACACCTATGGACACCTTATCTTCGACAAAGGAGGCAAGAATATACAATGGAATAAAGGCAGTCTCTTTAACAGGTGGTGCTGCGAAAACTGGTCAACCACTTGTAAAAAATGAAACTAGACCCCTTTCTAACACCATACACAAAAATAAACTCAAAATGGATTAAAGATCTAAATGTAAGACCAGAAACTATAAAACTCCTAGAGGAGAACATAGGAAAAACACTCTCCGACATAAATCACAGCAGGGTCCTCTATGATCCACCTCCCAATATACTGGCAATAAAAGCAAAAATAAACAAATGGGATCTAATTAAAATTAAAAGCTTCTGCACAACAAAGGAAACTATAAGCAAGGTGAAAAGACAGCCTTCTGAATGGGAGGAAACAATAGCAAATGAAGCAACTGACAAACAGCTAATCTCAAAGATATACAAGCGACTTATGCAGCTCAACTTCAGAAAAATAAACGATCCAATCAAAAAATGGGCCAAAGAACTAAATAGGCATTTCTCCAAAGAAGACATACGGATGGCTAACAAACACAGGAAAAGATGCTCAACATCACTCATTATCAGAGAAATGCAAATCAAGACCACAATGAGGTACCATTTCACACCAGTCAGAATGGCTGCGATCCAAAAGTCTACAAGCAATAAATGCTGGAGAGGATGTGGAGAAAAAGGGAACCCTCTTACACTGTTGGTGGGAATGCAAACTAGTACTGCCACTATGGAAAACAGTGTGGAGATTCCTTAAAAATTGCAAATTGAAGTGCCTTATGACCCAGCAATCCCCCTGCTGGGCATACACACCAAGGAAACCAGAACTGAAAGAGACACATGTACCCCAACGTTCATTGCAGCATTGTTTATAATAGCCAGGACATGGACACAAACTAGATGTCCATCAGTAGATGAATGGATAAGAAAACTGTGGTACATTTACACAATGGAGTATTACTCAGCCCTTAAAAAGAATAAATTTGACTCCGTTCTAATGAGATGGATGAAATTGGAGCCGATTATACAGAGTGAAGTAAGCCAGAAAGAAAAACACCAATACAGTATACTGACACATATATATCTAATTTAGAAAGATAGTAATGATGACCCTGTATGTGAGACAACAAGAGACACAGAGGTATAGAATGGACTTTTGGCCTCTGAGGGAGAGGGAGAGGGTGGGATGATTTGGGAGAATGGCATTGAAATAGGTATACTATCATATAAGAAACAAAGTGCCAGTCTATGTTCAATGCAGGATGCAGGATGCTTGGGGCTGATCCAGAGAGATGATGTGGGGTGGGAGGTGGGAGGGGGCTTTGACATTGGGAGATCGTGTACACCTGTGGCTGATTCATGTCAATGTATGGCAAAACAAATACAGTATTGTAACGTAGAATAAAGTATTTAAAAAAATCTAAAGTACCACAAAATATTTTTATTTATATGCCAGCAGTGTGTTAGAGTTTCCTTTACATTTTTATAAAAGAATAATATTTTAGACTATTTAAAATTAGTATTAAATAGGTGTATAGTAGTATCATTGTCATTGTTCATTCCCTCAGTTGTATCTGACTTTTTGCAACCCCATGAACTGCAGCACGCCAGGCTTTCCTGTCCTTCACCATCTCCCATAGCTTACTAAAAGTCATGTCCATTGAGATGATGATACCATCCAACCATCTCGTCCTCTGTCGTCCCCTTCTCTTCCTGCCTTCAGTCTTTCCCAGCATCAGGGTCTTTTCTAAGGAGTCAGCTCTTCACATCATGCCAAAGTATTGGAGCTTCAGAATCAGCATCAGTCCTTCCAATGAATATTCAGGACTGATTTCCTTTAGGATTGACTGGCTTGATATTCTTGAAGTCTTCCCCTATGCCACAGTTCAAAAACATAAAGTCTTCAGCACTTAGCCTTAAAAATTAGTGTTTTAGACTATTTTAAATCCATAATATAGGTGGACAAGGGAATCATATAATCTTTTAATTTGAATATTCTTGATTATCAATGCCACTGATTATTCTTTTGTTTTCTATTTTGATTATTATTCTACAGATTACCTGCCAATCCAAATTTTTCATCAATTATGCTATTGGTCTTTTCCCTTTTTGTGTGAGTACATTTAATATGTATCCTTGAGACTAACATTGGTGACTTAGTTACACTGCATATTTGTCATAGTGTTTAAGGTCAAATTTTTTAAAAGAAATTCTTTTTTTTCTGTGTGTGTTCTTAGTCATTCAGTCGTGTCTGACTCTGTGTTGCCCCATGGACTGTAGCCTGCCAGGGTCCACTGTCTATGGGGATTCTCCAGGCAAGAATACTGGAGTGTGTTGCCATGCTCTGCTCCATGGGATCTTCCCAAACCAGGGACTGAACCCAGCTCTCCCTCACTGCAGGCAGATTCTTTACCATCTGAGCCACCAGGGAAACCAGTGCTAGTTTATATTCTAAATGTATAGTAGGTTGATTCCCTCTTTGTAGTTCCCTCTTTTTGGTTAGAATTATGTTTATTTTGGAGATTATTTAGGAAAAATAATTTCTATCAGTGATATTGTTACTGTACCACTTATTACCTTTATTTGTGCATGAGCACATCTTTGTTTTAAAATCAGTGTTACTTCTGAGCATTTTAAAAGTGGTATCTTAATGTTTCATGTGTTATATAATTCTCATGATTTTTCATTTTCTTATCTCTTTTTTCCAGTTTTGATATTCAGAATTTACCAATGAGAGATCGAACTTGTGCCACTTTGTGGAAGCTGAGACACCTAACCACTGGATCTCCAGGGAAATTCCTAACACCTGGTATGTTTTTAGTTTGCTTATTTAATTAGTTTATTTTTAATTTATTTTTAAAGAAGGATATTTGCTTTAAAGAATTTATTAGTTTCTGCAAACATCAACATGAATCAGCCATAGGTATACCTATGTCCTTTCCCTCTTAAACCTCCCTCCCATCTCCCTCCCCACCCCACCCCTGTAGGTTGATACACAGAGCCCCTTTGTGAGTTCCCTGCGCCATATAGCAAATTCCCATTGCCTGTCTATTTTACATACGGTAATGTAAGTTTCCATGTTACTCTCTCAATACATCCCACCCTCTCCCTCCTCCCTTCTCCCCATGTCCATAGGTCTGTTCTCTATGTCTGTGTCTCCATTGCTGCCCTACAAATAATTTCGTCAGTACCATATTTCTAGATTCCATATATATATGTTCAGTTCAGTTCAGTCAGTTGTGTCTGACTCTTTCAACTTCATGAAATGTAGCACACCAGGCCTCCCTGTCCATCACCACTCCCGGGGTTCACTCAAATTCACGTCCATCGAGTCAGTGATGCCATCCGCCATCTCATCCTCTACTGTCCCCTTTTCCTCCTGTCCTCAATCCCTCCCAGCATCAGAGTCTTTTCCAGTGAGTCAACTCTTTGCATGAGGTGGCCAAAGTACTGGAGTTTCAGCTTTAGCATCATTCCTTCCAAAGAATGCCCAGGACTGATCTCCTTTAGAATGGACTAGTTGGATCTCCTTGCAGTCCAAGGGACTCTCAAGAGTCTTCTCCAACACCACAGTTCAAAAGCATCAATTCTTTGGCAGTCAGCTTTCTTCATAGTCCAACTCTCACATCCATACATGAGTACTGGAAAAACCATAGCCTTGAGTAGATGACCTTTGTTGGCAAAGTAATGGCTCTGCTTTTGAATATGCTATCTAGGTTGGTCATAACTTTCCTTCCAAGGAGTTAAGCGCCTTTTAACTTCATGGCTGCAGTCACCATCTGCCATCTGCAGTGATTTTGGGGCCCCCAAGAATAAAGTCTGACACTGTTTCCACTGTTTCTCCATCTATTTCCCATGAAGTGATGGGACCAGATGCCATGATCTTCGTTTTCTGTATGTGGAGCTTTAAGCCAACTTTTTCACTCTCCTCTTACACTTTCATCAAGAGGCTTTTTAATTCGTCTTCACTTTCTGCCGTAAGAGTGGTGTCATCTGCATATCTGAGGTTATTGATATTTCTCCTGGAAATCTTGATTCCAGCTTGTGTTTCTTCCAGCCCAGTGTTTCTCCTGATGTTCTCTGAGTAGAAATTAAATAAGCAGGGTGACAATATACAGCATTGCTGTACTCCTTTACCTATTTGGAACCAGTCTGTTGTTCCATGTCCAGTTCTAACTGTGGCTTCCTGACCTACATATAGTTTTCTCAGGAGGCAAGTCAGGTGGTCTAGTATTCCCATCTCTTCCAGAATTTTCCATTGTTTATTGTGATCCACACAGTGTTAGTATACCATAATTATCTTTCTCTTTCTGGCTTGCTTCACTATGTAATAGGCTCTAGGTTTTTTCACCTCATCAGAAATGACTCAAGTGTTCCTTTTACAATGGAATAATCTTCCATTGTGTATATGTACCACAGCTTCTTTATCTATTCATCTGTCGATTGACATCTAGATTGCTCCATGTTCTAGCTATTGTAAATGGTACTGTAATGAGCAGTGGGGGTACATGTGTATTTTTCAACTTCTCTAACCTGGCATGTTTTTAATAAGCTTTATTTGTGGTAAATAATAACTATAAAATAATTGATAAAACTTATTCAGAGTTTGTTTCTTTTTGAAGTATGTTTTTAACTCTGATGATATATATATATATATAAAGCATAGATGGAAAATTAACATTTACCAGTAATTTCAAGAACTAAAAAGTATTGTTAGCATTGAATCTAGATGTCTGATCTAGTGTAGTTTAATTTCACTCTATTTTCTTCCATAGTTTATTACTCTTTTAAATGTAAGTTATGCTTTCAGATATAATTTTGAACATCTTTTTCAGACTTATTCAAAACTTTGAAATATTGCTCTTTACAGATTAATTTTATCAGAAATAAATTTTTAGCTGTCAGCTTTATTGGGATTTTCAAGATTGCATTTCTTATTGTTGTGTTTTACCTTTTGTTGTGAGTTCATTTTCAGCAAGAAGTTTTGGATTTTTTTTTCTTTTCTTCTGTTTGGCGTTTTGAAATTATGTAGCTCATAAGGAATTACAACCTTAAGACATGTTTGAGCGAGTGAGTGCTGAGTCACTCAGTCATGTCCAACTCTTTGTGTCCCCATAAACTGTGTCCACCAGTCTGCTCTGTCCATGGGATTTTCCAGGCAAGAGTACTGGAGTGGGGTGCCGTAGCCTTCTCCGACAAACCATGATACCTCAACCTAATTTTGTCACTGACTTTTAAAAGTTGACTTTTGAAAAGCCCTTTATCTTTATTCACCTCTCCCACTACAGACACAACATATTGGAAAGGGCTGTCCAGGTAGGAACATCAGGGTCTGACTCTGTTCTGCCCAATACTTGGCCTTGACCGAGTTTCTACTTCTGAACCTCAGCTTCCCCACTGATAAACTGGAGACAATCCTCCCTAATTTCATGATACCTTATATTTCTCACAAATTATAAGACTGGGACTACAACACAGCTAAAGGAAGATGGGATCAGAGTCATTTTGTCTGATGTATTTTGAAGGACTCAGGCAGGTGTGTCCTAAGCCTTTAAACTATGGCAAATTGGCAAACATAGAAGAGGAGGAGAAGGAAGCTCATGGTAAATTCCTAGAAAGACTGAGAGAAGCCCTTCACAGATTCACTGAGATTGATCCCAAAAGTGAAGAGGGAAAAGTGATGTTAAAAGATACATTTCTCACTCAGTTGGATCCAGATATCTGCCGTAAGCTATTAAAATGGGTGTATGGACCAAATCAGTCTTTAGATAATCTGTTACAACTGGCTCAGACAGTCTATTATGGTAGGGAATATGAAAAATAGAAAGAAAGGCAGATAAAGGAACAGGCAGAAGCCCTCATAATGGCTATCAGAACCATCCTGAAACAGTTTGAGAAAAAAGCCCAGAGGGACCCAGGTGAAAAGGGAGGAGCTTGCTATTACTATGGAAAGGAGGGGCACCTCAATTAGGGATTGCCCTCAGGCATCTAAGCTGCTCCCAGTTCCATGTCCGGTCTGCAAAGGACCACACTGGAGGAGAGACTGCCCCCAGATGCATAGGTTTCAGGAGTCAGACTGTCAAGATAATCAGGACTGAAGGTGCCCAGGGGTCCCCACACAAGCTCCCGTCCTAATTACACCTGAGGAACCCCGGGTATTAATAACTGTGGGGGGCCAATGTGTCGATTTCCTTTTAGACACTGGGGCAACTTACTCTGTGCTTACTGAAGCCCCTAGCCCACTTTCTTCCCGATCCGCTTCATTAATGTGACTGTGTGGATGAGCCAAAAGGTATTATTTCACTTGTTCTTTAAGCTATAAGTGAGACTCTGTGCTATTTTCACACGAGTTTCTGATCGTGCCAAATCTCCCTCACTGCATTTGGTGGAGGGATATACTGAGCAAGGTCCATGCTTCTGTTTTCATGAATATGGAGCCCTCCCTCTCTCTCCCTTTAATTGAACAAAATGTAAATCCTAGAGTGTGGGCTGATGGAAAATCTGTGGGTCAAGCACAAAATGCTATTGCTGTAGTTGCCAAGTTCAAAGATCTGTAAGACCTCACGGCCTTTTCTCGGGAAGCGTCGCCACAAAGACCACAGTGACTCGAATTCGATGCCATCAGCAGGAGGATTTATTTAGCCAGCGCGCCGGGGTTCGAGCTCCCGTTTCCAGGAGTGAACCCCGAACACTCACCGAAAGGGATTTTTATGCAGAAAGATCAAAGACAACTGGGAATGAGATCGGAATGTAGGGAACAATGCGATAAGGGGGTCTTAGGATGAAGTGGAGACATTTGATTGGTGGGGATGATTTACAGGTAATTTAGTAGAGACAGTTGACTGACCACCCAGCGGTGCCTGGTACGGGGAAATGCATTTTTGAGGAAAGGTCAGTTACACAGTGGAAACTAAGTCACAAGTTATCAGTTAAGAATAGGGAGCAGTCAGGAGGCTCTGAGTCATCAAGATAAGGGGGAAAGCTATGCGGCGCATTCTGCCTTCCAGGTTTAACTCTTAACCTAGGAGTTTTCCAGTGCCCTTTTCAGAAAGCACTAAATGAAGTTACATTTTTACAGAAAGACGAATACAATGATTTACAACAAAGAGAAATTCATTATCCCAAAAAGCCTTGTTTTGCTAACATCAAAACTACTATAATTCCTCAATCTAAAAGTTCTTCAGATCCATACTTATTTCCACATAAGAAGTAGTATCCACTGAAACTTGAGGTTAAAGAAGGGTTAAAACCCATCATTGAAAAGGAGCAAGGACTATTAATTCCCTGTAACAGTCCATGCAACACTCCTATTTTGGGTATAAAGAAATCAAATGGTAAATGAAGACTTGTTCAAGATTTAATAATAAATGAGGCTGTAGTTCCTTTATACCCCATGGTGCCTAATCGTTATATTGTCTGAAATTCCTGAATGAGCCAAATATTTCTCAGTAATTGATTTGAGAGATGCCTTCTATTCAGTGCCTTTGGTGGAGGAAAGTCAATTTCTGTTTGCCTTTGAAGACCCTATGCAGCCAGCTTCTCAGTTAACCCGGACCATTTTTCCCCAGGGATTTTGTGACAGTCCTCACTTATTTGGACAAAGTTTGTCACGGGATCTTCAAAACTTTAATACCTCTGAAGTGTTGGTGTTACAATATGTAGATGATATTCTGCTCTCTGCTGAGACAGAGGAAGCGTGTTCAGGAACCTCAGAAGATTCTTAAACTTTCTGGCACACTGCGGTTACAAGGCATCTATAGAAAAGGTTCAGCTTTGTCAAAGAATCCCTTAGATATCTGGGCCTAATCATATCAAAATTGACTAGGGACATAGAGAATTAAACATATACTAAATCATCCCCTACCTATGACTTTAAGACAACTGAGAGGATTTTTAGGAATCACAAGCTACAATTGCATTTGGATTCCAGGTTATGGGGAACTTGTCCAGCCTTCATATAGACTTATAGCTGAAACTCAGCAGGCTCAAACCGACAAACTGATTTGGTCTCCAGATACTCAAACGGCTTTTAAGGTTCTTCATACTGCTCTCCTGCAAACTCCCACTTTGAGTTTGCCCACAGGGTCAGATTTTAATTTGTCACTGAAAGAAAAGGTATGGCCTTGGGAGTTTTGACACAAGCCCGAGGGCTTCACCAGCAACCTATTGCTTATCTAAGCAGAAAATTAGATGTAATTTCACGTGGGTGGCCCCACTGCATAAGAGTAATTGGGGCATTGGGTTTATTAGCATCTGAAACTTTAAAAATAATTAATGGAAGAAACCTTACTGTACTGACTTCTCATGATGTGAGTGGAATCTTAAATTCTAAGGTTAAATATTTGGATGATGGACAGTAGGCTTCTTAAATATCAGTCATTGTTGTTAGAAGGACCAGTAACTAAGCTTAAAGTTACTGGTCACATCCCATATATATACATATATACTATATATATATACTATATATATATAGTATATATATATATATATATATACTCCCTCTACTTTGGTGCCCTTACAAGGTATGGAATCCTGTACTGTGTCTGTTTGGCCACCAAGATTCTCAGAGCTCTGCTGCTGCTAAGTCACTTAGGTCGTGTCCAACTCTGTGCAACCCCATAGATGGCAGCCCACCAGGCTCCCCCGTCCCTGGGATTCTCCAGGTAAGAACACTGGAGTGGGTTGCCATTTTCTTCTCCAATGCATAAAAGTGAAAAGTGAAAGTGAAGTCACTGAGTCATGTCCAACTCTCAGCAACCCCATGGACTGCAGCCTACCAGGCTCCTCCGTCCATGGGATTTTCCAGGCAAGAGTATGGAGTGTGGTGCCATCTCAAAACCATCTAAACCAAAGGCCACATGATGGCTCTACAAGGAATTAGCTTCCCTTCTATTGACCAAGTCTGGATGAGCAGTTAATGTGAGTTAACTGGGGAGGTGGCCATCTGTGCTGTGCTTCGATGGCTTAATTAAGTCTGTGATGCTCAAAGTCTCACAGCTGATCTGAACACTTATTTGAGCAGCCTGGAACTGGTGCTATGTAAGAATGGGCAGGAGTTTAAGTCTGTCCTCACTAAAATTCTGACACTTATCAACTCATCATGCTCTAGATCCTACAGCAGAAGACAATAAAGCCCAAAATTTTTTTTGAAAATCATCTCCATACTCACAACCTGGAGACCACAACCCAAGATTCTTCTTGAGGATCAGCAGAGACCCTCCTTCCCTCAGTGACCAAAAGTTCGTCCTACTAACCTGACAGCACTGCGTGGTCTCACCAAACTCCCTGGCAACAGCCAAACAGTGATCCTGTCCACATCAACCCACAGAAATCCCACAAGTAAATCCCAGTTTCTTTCCTTTTTAAAACACTCTGGATTTACAGTGCTAGTACTTGTAGATTTGGGAAGCTACATTTAGAAGTGTTGAGCTGTAATTCCCTTTTCCTTTAATGTCCCTTGTTGGGGAGACCTCACAGTTCTCGTTTCACGTCTTTCCGTCTTTTCTCTGGTAAGATGTATACAAAACTGGCACTGGGAAATTGTACATTCTTCTAAATTTTGGAAGATAATTAAGGCAGTCAGCAGACAGAAGATTCAAAATATAACTTAAAGAATAAAACAAAATTATAAGACATACTTATCACTCTGCAGATAAATTAGAGTGATGGAAAAGAAATAAAGAAGAAAAGATGGGGAAAATTCATTAATAAAAGTTAACCAGCCCATTTGAAGGAACAGCCTTCAGATGATCAATGAGAACCTACCTCCATAACAACAGTTCAGGTTACCCATTGTCAGACTCTCAAGGTTGAAGGTGAGCCCTCACTTGCCACCGTACATGAACCTCTCTCAGCTCACTAACTGGCACATGGTACAGAATGCAAAATGTGCATTACCACATTACCGTGGCAGTGATACACCACAGAATTTCAGAGCGAACTGGACTCTGGACAGGATGAGTTCAATGGCTACTGTCCCCAAAGTGTGTTTCTATGGTCAAGTTTGGCTTTTCAGAGCAAACATTTTATTTCAAAAACTGAATCTCAGGCTCACACATTCCTCTCTGATTAAGAAAATTCTTTATGTGAGAGAAAATAGCCTGCCCCCAATTCGTTGATAGTGAGCATCTCGGGTTGAAGAGGGATGAAGCTAACACACTGAGAATGAAAAAGATTTTATTCTTGATTAGAATATCATCTTGGTACTGATCACAAGTGTGTGTTCCTAGCACACAGTGAAGCCAAGCAATAGCAAAACTTCAGGAGCCTGGAGCAGAGAAAGCCTTACTTCAGGACCAAACATGGAGAAAGGACAAACAGAGAAACCTGAGCTTCTAGAAAGCTTTCAGCAAAGCCCTTTTCTAGGGAAGCTGAGGGAGGGGCCTGGTTACTTCTGGGGTCAGAGTCTTTGTTCTTGAGGTCAGGTCATGGTCAAGTCATGATGTTCCTGTAAACCAAATGCTACTCTCAGTTCTGAGTAGAAAGGGTCAGGTCCCAAGGCACCACCCTCTACCTCCGAGGTCCAGGCCCAGGCCAGGAGGAGGGGTCCTGGGCGGGCAGGTTATCCTGCTGGGGTTCAGGAGGGCATCCATCCAGCACCTAGTCTGCATCCTCCTGCCAGTGCCCAGCCCTGGCTGAAGGGGGCAGGTCTCAGCTGGCAGCAGCTGCAGAGCCAGGTCCCAGACCCCACCCAACCAACTAACTTGCTCTTATTACAAGGGTGAATGCTGGTTGCAGGCAAAAATACCTTGACTTAGATCAGGTAGAGAGAGACTTCTATTCTGCTAGGCAGGCCTATGCCCACGCACAGCAGGAAGAAGTTACAGAAGAAAGAGACCCCCGCCCCAATTCCCAGGAAGTATCTTGAGTATGAAGTCTCTCAAGGGGTATTTGTTAGGGGAAGCACACTGATTGAAACCTCCCACCCTGGCCAGGCACCACAGTAACCATTTGCATGAGTTGTTTTACAACAGGAGGTCCTGCTAAGGAACATGGAACTAATAAGCCACCACCAACTGGAAGAGTTCGGGAAAGGTCAAAAGGAGACATGACATGTCCGACACCTCCCAGTATCCTTCTCTCTGGCATCCATCTTGGCTTAACAAGGCGTGTGCCACCAGGAAGGACTCTGAGTCAGAATGATTTCTAAGGACAACCTGGAAACTAATTCCATCACCATAAAACTCAAGACTGCAAGCCACATGGAAGAGCTGTTCTCCTGGGTTCCCTTACCCTACTACTCCCCACCAGGGTGCCCTCTCCCAATAAAATCTCTTGCTTTGTCAGCACGTGTGTCTCCTTGGACAATTCATTTCCGAGTGATAGACAAGAGCCCAGTTTTGGGCCCTAGAAGGAGTCCCTCTTCCTACAACAAATGGCAACTCTGGCAGGGACTCTTCTTCACTGCAACTGACCATCCTGACCACTCAGGTACTCAGGGGCCAGCTTGTCTGCCAATGGACCAGACTCAGTGGCCGCAACTGGGATCTTTTTGTCCCTGGTCTCCTCCTGACGTGGACAAATGGCCAGAGTGCCATGACCAGTAAAGAACAAGAGACTTTATTGACCTCTCTCCCCTTTTCTCTCCTTACTCTCCTTAGCCCTTCCTATCCTTCCCCTTTTTTCTTGTCCCTCAGTCCTGGATGCAGAAATCTGATGGTCGAAGGGCCTCACCCTGAGCTGAGGATTGGAAACTGATCACCTCCTCTTGGCAGAGAACTCGAATTCTGGTTCTCTTCTGGTCTGATTTTTGGAAGGGCAAATTCCAGTCCTCCCATCTCTGGAGGCCCAGGCATGGGTATCTGCAGGTGGCAGGAGACGTCTCTAAGGCCACCCTTTTGCCCCCCCTCTCCTTCCTCCTCCCTCTTCTTTCAATCTGGCTTCCTTTCCACCCTTTGAAATCTTTGCAGACCTGAGATATTTTCCTTTACTCTGTTAGTACTTGGATCTGAAGTTCTGTGTCACTATAGGACGTTTTCTGAGAGACTGTTTTCTTGTATTTAAGGGAGTGTCTGATGAGGACTGCCAGGTTTATATGTGTCTGTTTTAACTTTGTGTTCCATGTTGCGATTTTTGATGGTCATTTTGCTTTGTCTGGCCACCATTTGGTTTAGACCTGCTGCCATTTTGTTAGAAATTGATTTTTTTTCCCCTGTGCCTTGAGACCAGGGCTCTGGCCCTGTTCTTAGGAACACTTATCTAGATTATCTCTAACTCCTGAGACTGAGGAAAAATGGGGAAAAGCCTTTAAAAGTTTTATTTATTCCAACGTTTTTTTTTTAATAAACTAGTAGATTTTGTATTGTAATATCCAATTCATGACTAAGCATAGAAAATAAAGCTAGATCTTGCGTTGTGTCTGTCTAAATATGTCTTAGCATGTCTTTGTCTCTGAATAATATTTCTGAGGTTAATTTGTAAATGAGCTTTATTTAATTGGCTTAAAGAAAAGTAAGTGCTTACAAATCAAATAATTCTAAATTAAAAAATAAATTCTAGAATCATGTGAAGTGGGAAATATTCAGTATTAAATACCTGATATTAATGTTTGTTTGTTGACCTATCTAATATAAACAATTCTTAGAGTCATTAACTTTAAGTAGAATATTTTCACTGTACCTACTAAGTTAAATATTATATCTGTTACAAGTTTGTCAATAGGGAAATTACCTCTAGTGAAAAAACTTCTAAAAAATGTAAATGAGATATGAGCTTTTGGATAAACTCTATTAGGAATATTCTTTAGAAATATCTGTCTAAAATAGTCTCTCCAGATGGGCATAACTTGAAGTTCTAAGGGTTGTGCTAAACGAAGTGTTGGAAGTATATTGAATAGTTAGATTATTTCCAGATAAAATAAGATTTGGAAACATTTACTACTAAACACTAATTTCGTTTTACAGAGAAACAAAGAGATTCGGGACTATAAATGAATAATGTTTGTTGCCATCCTAAAATGTTCTAAGAAACAAGGGTTTTAGAGACTATCACTGGTATTTATGCTCACCAATCTATAAAATGCTAATATAAAAGTTAGTTTCTGGTTGCTAAAGGAAAATAGGAAGTGTGTTTTCGGTTAAAAAAAAAAAGGAAGGATGAAAAAATACTAAAAAGAGTTATGCATGCATGACCAGGATTTTCTAAAATTGGATTACAATTAGTTAGATAAATGGCTTTTGTTAGGAATGACACAGCCATAACAAAACTGGTTAGAACCAATTAGGTCCAAGATGGCAGAGCTGACTTTCAGTAGACCTTGAGCCTTGGTATTTATGCCCACTGTGACATATCAACAAGCTAAATGACACACCCATCAACGTTGACTGAATCTGACCTAATGTTCTAAAACTTTTTAATTGATCTTTTCAATAAAACTTAGTAAATCGAATTCATTTTAAGTTCCTTTGACCTCTAGCTAGCTTTGAGGTGCATCAGAGGGCCCCTGAAACATCCCAAAGAGAGATATTAAACTATGTTTATTTGGTTGGTTAAATTATGTGAAACAGATTATCAAATGAGGAATAAATGTGCTCATGTTACAATATATGGTAAAATTACTGATACAGATATCCTAGAAATTATATCTGTTCTTAACATTCTTTATATGTCCTGGTATTCTAATGGAAAACCTGATGACTTCACAAAAGTTAACAAAGGACTGAATGAATCAGGGAATATGCTAATAGCTTTTATGGTTTCTATCTGAAAAATTATGGGTTTGAATCTTAAAATTATAGGTTTGAATCTTATGTTTTCTGGGAGTAGAGAAAATCTTCTCCTCAAACTAATTATGATAATACTTTGATAAAAGTATATATTATAAATGAAACAGTTATATTTTCTCTCTATCTGACTCCTCTAGAAATTGGAAACTCTTAGGTTTCCAGTAAGTTTATCAAATGAGTTAGGAAGGTTATCTCACTAACAGGTACAAAAATCTCAAGGAATTTTTGAGACTTTAAAGAGGCTAGAATTCACCTAGATTTGTTAGGCAAAATCTGTGATAAGCCTTTGGTGTGAGTGTCCCAGCCCTGTTTTATTTTGAAAGTTCATTCTGAGACTCTATAAGTTTCAGCAAAATAAAAAGTCTGTGATCACTTATGGTTATATAAATCATCAGACCAAAATTAGTGGGAACAGACCTATTTTGCAAACAAACTAGCCTTAATTTGGTTATTATTTAATAAACATGAGGGTACTTTTAGGGATAAAAAGATGGTTCAATAAATGTTAAATCCCAGTTTGTTAAAGGAGGTCTGCATCTAGTAAGAATCATTTCTTGGATAGTTTTTGCTGTTATGTGATATTAATGTAAAATTTAATTGAATTCTTAAAGAGCACCCTAAGTTTGTTTCTGAAGCTTATCTCAGTAGGCGTGCTGCAATTCACAGGGTCACGAAGAGTTGGACACGACTGAGCGACTGAACTGACTGACCTTTGGATGAAGATCTGCTGCCTCATGACCTGCAACCAGAACTGGAAAAAGACATAATTTAAGGGACTGTCTCCAACCCGGATGGAAGTACTTTTTATCAGGTACTCTTAACTGGCTCATGCATGAAACTGAAGGGACATTAACTTTTAGATTAATTCCCACTTCCAAAGGCCCCTACACTGGACTGACCTATAGAGAAGACAGCTGACCTGATCTCACCATAAAATGATGCTCAAACAGAGGAGAAACTACATGATCGTTTATAATGTTTTCTTGACTTCTTAGACCTCTGCATATAAATCAAATGCTTTTATATCATAGGCCTGATCCTACGCTAGTTTTAGAAATCAATCCAATTGGTGGGTTTGTGGCCAATTACCTGTATCTAGTTCTGGATTACCTTGGTAAATTTCTCTACCAGAAGTCTCTAACTGGTTGGCCCTGAGAAAATTTACTTAAAAAAAAAAAATTGTCATATTCAGGTCACTGTGATATTACTAGATGGGATCCCCTCACCAGGTCAATTAATAATGCCTGCTCTGACTCTGGCCATAAATTTGAGCTTTCTTCTATTACTCAAGCTCAATTAGAGCAACAAGCAAAATTTCAGCAAAGGAGGAAAGAATCTCCCACAATTATGGGATGGATTTATATAGATAACGCCAGGCTATGGTAATTTAGGTTTAAAGTCTCCTCTATGTTGGAAACAATTAAATCATACTAAGGATAATCAGTCTAGTAACACCAGAAAACTGGGCTATGTGCCTTATAGACAGTGCCAATATATAATTTCCCTGGAAGATAAAGATTCGTACAGAGTAGACTCAGTTGATGACCTGGGATATACTGGGCTACATCTAATGGAAGCTCTTAACTTAAGTCTTACTTGTGTCTTTACTAATACTGCTGGCTATGTTATTTGTATTTCACCTGTTTTACAAAATTGCTGTTTCTTACACTGCCAAATGTGTGACTGAGGCCTCTGATAAAATAATATATAGTTCCATATGAGATTGATGATGGTAACAGTGTAACTAGATATGCGAAGAGGCAACAAGAGGGGATGTTTTCCTGGACCAAGAGGCTAGTAATACAGGTGGTCCAGAGAACTTTGGATACTGTTTTATGGCCTAGTCCAGTAAGAGGACATTGAGTGGCCTGTCAACAAAATCTCTGCCAAACCTGAGAATGGACATTCTCAGCACCATGGGATAAAATGGTCAAGAAATGCACCCCTCAGAATCATGATCAAGTTTATGAGCAAAAAAGGGCTCTGCCAACTGAAAACTGACACTTGATACCTACATCTACAAAGATTAAATCATAGCCACTGCAACTGCTGACCTTCAATTCCCCTGAAAGGAGTTCAGGATGAAAATCAGGAATGAGGCATTCTGTGCTCTGGGAAAAAACTGGCAGAACAGGACTTCAGATATGAGTCCCAATTCTTGCATCTTCTCATACCTAGAGAAACACTGATGCCATTAACAGTGAAATCTGCTTTGGCTCTTAAGGAAAAGTTTACAATTAAAAGTCCAAATAGAGTAGGTACAGTTCAGACATCTTGGGAAATAACTAGGTGATGCTATGGGTGTACTTTCAGATTAGACCTTGTATTGCTAAACACTTGAGATTTCTGAGTCGTGTCCAGCTTGGATGCCACCAATCTCAAAACAAATGTATGCTGGAAGGTAGTAACTGTGACCTTACTTTTTATAAAACTAGGAAACTGGCTACCTGGCTACAAGTCTCCCTGAAGTGCCAGGTCCAGACTGGGTTTCAGGCCTATTCTTCTAAAAAGAAATGAGATTTATTTTGTCTACTAAATTCCAGTTATCACTCCTCCAACTACTTGTAACTGGGTCTGTTACACCAAAATGGCAGACCAAGGGATTGAGATTTTAATCATACAAGACTCAGATCTAGAACTTGGAACTCAGGAACACTTCCAAGTCAGTGTCTTTTCTCCAGGCTGAGGCAGTCCTCTGCCCCATTTTCACAGGAAGTTATCACAATCATTGTTGCCTCGTTCCCTAAATTAAAACTGCTCAGAACTCTGTGGGGTTCTGGAGTATGGATCTGTTCTTTGTTCTCCATTTCTTGTCTGTAGGATATAGGCTTCATTCAGCCTCCTTGACCTTCCCTGAGCTCCAAAGGGTGGATTCAAACGATTGCTAATCAGGGAAGGGAGGGGATGCAGAAACAGAGGAGAAACAATTAAATGGTGGTACAGCCTCCAGACAGGATCCTAGTTCCTACTCAAAGAAATATACATAACAATGTCTTTGAGTTCCTCTACAGAACTGGAACCCCAACCTAAGTGGAGGATGGTAACTTCAGACTAAACACAAGATTCCTGGAGCACAGCTCTTTTGCCTCACCAGCAACCAATTAAAAAAAAAAACAACTCACTAATTCTGCAGCCCTCACTCCAAATATTGCCTCCTGTTTCTGGGGACCAGTGATGACCATCTTGTTAGGTCTTCTGTTTGGCCCCTTTCTATTTCATCTCTGAGAGGAGCCAACAGTTTCAAACTAAATTGCTATTATTACCAGGGTGAATGCTGGTTTCAGGGAAAAAATATCTTGACTTAGATCAGGTAGAGAGAGACTTCTATTTTGCTAGGCAGGCATATGCCCATGCACAGCAGGAAGAAGTTACAGAAGAAAGAGACCTCTGCTCCAATTCCCAAGAAGTATCTTGAGTATGAAGTCTCTCAGCGGGGAGCTACTAGGGGAAGCACACTGATTGAAACTGCCCACCCTGGCCAGGCACCACAGTAACCATTTGCATGAGTTGTTTTACGACAGGAGGTCCTGCTAAGGAACACGGAACTAATAAGCCACCACCAACTGGAAGAGTTCGGGAAAGGTCAAAAGGAGACATGACATGTCCGACACCTCCCAGTATCCTTCTCTCTGGCATCCATCTTGACTTAACAAGGTGTGCACCACCAGGAAGGACTCTGAGTTAGAAGGATTGGCCAAGGGCAACCTGGAAACTAATCCCATCACCATAAAACCAAATAACACCTAAGACTGCAAGCCATGTGGTAGAGCTGTTCTCCTGGAGTCCCTTATCCTACTGCCCTCCACTGGGTCCCCTTTCCCAATAAAATCTCTTGCTTTGTCAGCATGTGTGTCTCCTCGGACAATTCATTTCCAAATGTTAGACAAGAGCTCAGTTTTGGGCCCTGGAAGGGGTCCCCCTTCCTGCAACAACCCCACTGTGGATAGAAGGTGGCAGTCATCTGTTCTCTGTACAGTCAGAGCCCTTCAGTAAGACACTGATCTCAGTTGCAAACCTAAATATAGGGATGCTGAAAGAGTTCTCAACCTCTCACTTCTAGAGACCCATTAGAGCTCTCACCTTCATGCTAACCAACCTGAAATCACAAGTGTTTTGACACATGTATAACAAGTTTTTAAGCAGCAGGAGGAAACAAACTTGTAATATACATATATATATATATATACACACACAAATTTCTATATAAATTTAAAAGGAGGTTTCTCTTAAAATACTGTGCTGCCATAATGACACCTAGTTTTACCTGAAGTTAACTATTCTCAAACCTTGAGTTAACCAACGCATTCTTCTCATGGAAATGTTTGTCTTAAGCTATGTTAATGTACTATGCATTTACCTAAACTCTGTCATCAAGTCGGTTCTGCCTAATGGCTCAGAACCTACTTGACAAACCATTATATTATACTCAGACATTGTTCCCCTAATCTATGTAAACGATGCTATTTGTATGATAATCTGCCTTTCTACAAGATTCAAGTCAGTCGTTTTATGGCCCAGGTTGACTAGTCTGGTGCCAGGATTATCCCAAAATACATCTTACGAATGAGAGGCCTGGTGCTATTCTGGGTTTTAAAACATTCTGTTTTTTCATTAACAGACTGCTAGTGACTATATAACATCCAGCTGAAGACTAGCAGGGGGGTACTCTTTCTGCCCCTTTCTGATGCCTATGTTAGAAGCTTTCTGTATCTCCTTTATAATTTAATAAAACTTTATTACACAAAAGCTCTGAACGATCAAGCCTCATCTCTTGCCCCGGATTGAATTCTTTCCTCAGGAAGCCAAGAATACTGACGTCTTTTCATGGTTCAGCCACAACCTTTCATCTCCAGGACCCTTTTACTTCAGATATGTAAGACATCCCATCTATTAAACATTTGATATCTTTGTCAACTCTGGAATCTTTCTTTGGTCTCAAGTCCAGGCAAAGTACAGGGTTTGCAGGCCTGTAAAGTGTAGCTCAACAGCTTCTGCAGAGTATTTGGCTGGCCTGATTTGATGATTCATTTGTAGGTATTTCCTGGGCTCATCCATACATTCCAGGTACTCATGAGCCTTTGAGACACTGAAACAGCAATGTCAACACCCAGATATTAGAGGATTTCCCAGTAGGTGTTCCACTTGAGGGGACAGGTATGGACACGGCCCAGGGCATCTGTGCTGAGCATCATCAGAGAAGAGGTGAAGAGGGAAGGAGGGACATTGCATCCCCTCATGAACCCATCCTTCTGCCACTGACTCTGAGATCAGGGAGGGAGGGACACAGGGCCTTCAGAGAAAATGACCAGCACACTGAGCACTACACACCCCACTGACAGAATGAAATAAAGCACGAGGAATTGAAATGACAGATCATGCTCATAGACTGGAGACTTGGTACTGTTGAGGTTTCTACACTACCCAAAGCTAAGTAAAAATTCATTGCAACACCAATTAAAATATTAACATCATTTTCATAGAAATGGAAAAAAAAAATCCAAAAATATATATGGAACGACTAAGGACTCCACATAGACAAAATAATCTTGAAAATAAAGATCGAAGTATCTCACCTCCTGATTTCAAAACACATTACAAAGATATAGGAATCAAAGCTGTATGATACTGACATGGAAATAGATACATAGCCCTAAAGACCAGAATAAAGAGCCCCAAGAAAACTCATGGATACATGGTCAAATGAAAATTCATCAAGGTTCTAAGACAATGAAATAGGAAAAGGGAAGTGTCTTGCATAAGTCAGTAGGATGAAAAGATAACCTATAGAAAAATTATAAGCCATATATCAGATAAGGAGCTCATACTCAAAATACATAAAGTACCACAGTTCAAATGCAAAACAAAATATTAAAAAGAGTAAATAAGGGAGTTGAGGAATGTGGAAAGAATTAAACTGATGTTTCAGGAACAACAATACAAATGGCTAGCATACAAAGGAAAAGGTTTTCAACCTCACTAATCATCAGGGCAAAGTAAATCAACACCTCCTGCCTGTTAGGTTGTATATTATAAAGGGAAAGAATTAACAGGTTAAGGCCATGATGTGGGGAGCTGAAACCTTTGTACACTGCTGCTGGTGGGAATGTAAATTGTGTGGCTATGTTTTGAAAAACAGTAAAATGTTCCTTATAAAAATATGAAAAGAATATCATGTGACTCAGCAAACACGGTTCTTGATATATATACAAAGGAAATTAAATCAGTATCACAAAGATATATCTGGAGTCCTAAATTCACTGCATCACTTTCCACAACAGCCTAGATACACAAACAACTTCAGGTAATAAGTATTCTGTGCCTGAGGTAAGTTTAGAAAACTGGGAGAATCTTAATTCTCAAAATAACTACTTAAGTCTCTTAGCCCCTTCAGTTTAGTTCAGTACAGTCGCTCAGTCATGTTCAACTCTTTGTGACCCCATGAATTGCAGCATACCAGGCCTCCCTGTCCATCACCAACTCCCGGAGGTCACTCAGATTCATGTCCATCGAGTCAGTGATGCCATCAGCCATATCATCCTCTGTCATCACCTTCACCTGCTTCCCCCAATCCTTTCCAGCATCAAAGTCTTTTCCAATGGGTCAACTCTTTGCATGAGGTGGCCAAAGTACTGGAGTTTCAGCTTTAGTATCATTTCTTCCAAAGAAATCCCAGGGTTGAACCCCATCAGAATGGACTGGTTGGATCACCTTGCAGTTTAAGGGACTCTCAAGAGTCTTCTCCAACACCACAGTTCAAAAGCATCAATTCTTTGGCACTCAGCCTTCTTCACAGTCCAACACTCCCATCCATACATGACTACTGGAAAAACCATAGCCTTGACTAGACGGACCTTAGTCGGCAAAGTGATGTCTCTGCTTTTGAATATGCTATCTAGGTTGGTCATAAATTTCCTTCCAAGGAGTAAGCATCTCTTAATTTCATGGCTGCAGTCACCATCTGCAGTGATTTTGGAGCCCCCCAAAATAAAGTCTGACACTGTTTCCACTGTTTCCCCATCTATTTCCCATGAGTGATGTGACTGGATGCCATGATCTTCGTTTTTTGAATGTTGAGCTTTAAGCCAACTTTTTCACTCTTGTCTTTCAGTTTCATCAAGAGGCTTTTTAGTTCCTCTTCACTTTCTGCCATAAGGGTGGTGTCATCTGCATATCTGAGGTTATTGATGTTTCTCCCGGCAATCTGGATTCCAGCTTGTGTTTCTTCCACCCCAGCGTTTCTCATGATGTACTCTACAAATAAGTTAAATAAGCAGGGTGACAATATACGGCCTTGACATACTCCTTTTCCTATTTGGAACCAGTCTGTTGTTCCATGTCCATTTCTGACTGTTGCTTCCTGACCGGCATATAGGTTTCTCAAGAAGCAGGTTAGGTGGTCTGGTATTCCCATCTCTTTCAGCATTTTCCACAGTTTATTGTGATCCACACAGTCAAAGCCTTTGGCAGTCAATAAAGCAGAAATAGATGTTTTTCTGGAACTCTCTTGCTTTTTCCATGATCCAGCAGATGTTGGCAAGTTGATCTCTGGTTCCTCTGCCTTTTTAAAACCAGCTTGAACATCAGAAAGTTCACGGTTCATGTATTGCTGAAGCCTGGCTTGGAGAGTTTTGAGCACTACTTTACTAGCATGTGAGATGAGTGCAATTGTGTGGTATTTTGAGCATTCTTTGGCATTGCCTTTCTTTGGGATTGGAATGAAAACTGACCTTTTCCAGTCCTGTGGTCACTGCTGAGTTTTCCAAATTTGCTGGCATATTGAGTGCAGCACTTTCACAGCATCATCTTTCGGGATTTGAAATAGCTCAATAGGAATTCCATCACCTCCACTAGCTTTGTTCATACTGATGCTTTCTAAGGCCCACTTAACTTGACATTCCAGGATGTCTGACTCTAGATGAGTGATCACATCATCATGATTATCTGGTTCGCAAAGATCTTTTTGTACAGTTCCTCTGAGTATTCTTGCCACCTCTTCTCAATATCTTCTGCTTCTCTTAGGTCCATACTATTTCTGTCCTTTTTCGAGTCCATCTTTGCATGAAATATTCCCTTGGTATCTCTAATTTTCTTGAAGAGATCTCTTCCCATTCTGTTCTTTTCCTCTATTCCTTTGCATTGATCGCTAAAGAAGGCTTTCTTATCTCTTTTTGCTATTCTTTGGAACTCTGCATTCAGATGCTTATATCTTTCCTTTTCTCCTTTGTTTTCCACTTCTGTTCTTTTCATAGCTATTTGTAAGGCCTCCCCAGACAGCCATTTTGCTTTTTTTTACATTTCTTTTCCATGGGAATGGTCTTGATCCCTATCTCCTGTACAATGTCACAAACCTCATTCCATAGTTCATCAGGCACTCTATCTATCAGATCTAGGCCCTTAAATCGACTTCTCACTTCCACTGTATAATCATAAGGGATTTGATTTAGGTTATACCTAAATGGTCTAGCAGTTTTCCCTACTTTCTTCAGTTTGAGACCGAATTTGGTAATAAGGAGTTCATGATCTGAGCCACAGTCAGCTCCTGGTCTTATTTTTGTTGATGATATAGAGCTTCTCCATCTTTGGCTGCAAAGAATATAATCAATCTGGTTTCAGTGTTGACGATCTGGTGATGTCCAAGTGTAGAGTCTTCTCTTGTGTTGTTGGAAGAGGGTGTTTGCTATGACCAATGCATTTTCTTGGCAAAACTCTATTAGTTTTTGCCCTGCTTCATTCCACATTCCAAGGCCAAATTTGCCTGTTACTTCATGAGTTTCTTGACTTCCTACTTTTGCATTCCAGTCCCCTATAATGAAAAGGACATCTTTTTTCGTTGTTCTAAAAGGTCTTGTAGGTCTTCAAAGAACCGTTCGATTTCAGCTTCATCAGCATTACTGGTTGGGGCATAGACTTGGATTACTGTGATACTGAATAGTTTGCCTTGGAGACAAACAGAGATCATTCTGTCGCTTTTGAGATTGCATCCAAGGACTGCATTTTGGACTCTTTTGTTGACCATGATGGCTAGTCCATTTCTTCTGAGGGATTCCTGCCCGCAGTAATAGATATAATGGTCACCTGAGTTAAATTCACCCATTCCAGTCTTAGAATGTTGATGTTCACCCTTGCCATCACTTGTTTGACCGCTTCCAATTTGCTTTGATTCATGGCTCTGACATTCCAGGTTCCTGTGCAATATTGCTCTTTACAGCATCGGACCTTGCTTCTATGACCAGTCACATCCACAGCTGGGTATTGTTTTTGCTTTGGCTCCGTCCCTTCATTCTTTCTGGAGTTATTTCTCCACTGAACTCCAGTAGCATATTGGGCACCTACTGACCTGGGAAGTTCTTCTTTCAGTATCCTATCATTTTGCCTTTTCATACTGTTCATGGGATTCTCAAGGCAAGAATACTGAAGTGTTTTGCCATTATCTTCTCCAGTGGACCACAATCTGTCAGACCTCTCACCCATGACCCGCCCATCTTGGGTTGCCCCACGGGCATGGGTTAGTTTAATTGAGTTAGACAAGGATGTGGTCCTAGTGTGATTAGATTGACTAGTAGTCTGTGAGTATGGTTTCAGTGTGCCTGCCCTCTGATGCCCTCTTGCAATACCTGCTGTCTTACTTGGGTTTCTCTTACCTTGGGCATAGGGTATCTCTTCAGGGATGCTCCAGCAAAGCGCACCTGCTGCTCCTTACCTTGGGTGAAGGGTATCTCCTCACCGCCGCCCTTCCTGATTTTCAACGTGGGATGGCTCCGCTTAGCCCCTTAGGGAGGTTGAAAACAATATTATAATTAAAGTAGCATGTCCAAATTATCTTAGTCTGAAGTGATGCCACAAAGGTTTTAAGATAGGGAAGCCTCCTATACACAGAGCACCATCCAGGGTTTACCCCAACCTTGGAAGGACTGGAGGAATGAATCCTCGGAAAGCTTGAGTAAAGGTCACAGGGTGGGCAGGACTGGAGTATGGGGACCAAGGGCAGGGCTGTCTGGATGGAGCATTGGGTTCTACAGAGAACAGTGTTCCTGGGTCCTGCTGCTCTGAGTCTCTGACCTCGGTCTGGTCAGTCCCAGGAGGCCAAGTCAGCAGGCTGTGAGAGCAAATGTGTTAAGAAAGCCAGTGGCTCCTTCACATTTTCTACAATCTGTGGCCATGCTGGTCTCTAGGGGCAACTGGACATGGACTGCTCTCACTTGAAAGCACCATCAGCACAGCATCCTTGGGTTGGAAGCTGAGATGAGCTCCAGGAGACTCAGTCCAGGCTGTGATGCCAGAACCTGTGTGCTTTGACTTATCCAATCCCAAGAACACCCTTTACATAAGGAATAAACAATGAAGACAAATGTGAGGGGAATCTACAAGTCTGGAAAATGCAGAGGTAGAAAGTTCATGTCTCACCCAGAACCTGACACTCAATGCAAGAACTTGGTCTGCAGTGTCAAGTAACTATTAGACTTTTGGTCCCATTAGGATATGGTCTCATAGGAGAATTTAAACATGAACCTGAAGTCCCTTATATAAGACCCTGAAGGCAATGACCATAAGCCACTCTTTCATATTTGTCAATGGAGGGACAAAGATAGAGCAGTCTTGTGGGAAAGGACATTTCTAAACGTAAAAGCAAGAATAGATGTCTATAACAAGAGATGACTATAGGCACAACACAACAAAACTCATGGACACTTAGTTCTACTATTTCATTAAAATATGGGGAACAAACCACAACTTTACACATATTCTCTTCTTCTTCTTCAGTTTATATCCACCTTCTTTTATCTCCTAAGTGGTCCAGAAACCCTCTCCCCCAATTTAAATCTTCAGTTCATATTCACCTATTTTATCTCCACAGAAGCAGGTATAACCTGAGTGGTTCAGGAACCCTCTCCCTCTAAACCCTACTCTCCCTGAGAACTGTGCCCTACCTAGTTCTTTTCTACATCACTGCTGCTAGTACTCTCTAGGATACATCCTGTAGAAAGACAACCATGAGCAATAATACAGTTATTAAACAAGTAGACCCATCCATCTCTCCTCCTCCTCTTGGCTTACAAAACATCTCCCTGGTTTTCCCTCCAGGTTCACAGACCTTCCTGTGCTTGGTGGAGTCAGAGCCCTTCCACAGGATGTTTTGATTTCAGTTGCCAAATTTCACATGACAGAGAGATGCTGAGAGAATCACTTTTCAACCTTATATTTCGTAATTCTTACTTTTAAGCTTATGAAACTGAAATTGAACATTTATGGACAGACTTGAAATATCACTAGTGTGACAAAGTAATTGTGTGATTTTTGTGGGTTTTTTAAGATAACACTTTAATTATTGTTTTTTAAGATAACACTTTAATTATTGTTTGAAGTATGTTCATTATCTGAGTAGTGGTTACTACACTGAAACATTCAGCTATAAGAGCTCCAAAGATAAGAAAAAGACACTGAACTGATGTTCTGTGTTTTTTTTTTTTTTTTTTGCAGAAGATTTGAAGTCTGATATGCTCATTCATATGTATACCTGAGGCTCTTGGACACAGGCCAGGCATTGGGAGAGTGCTTGTGGACTTTTCAATAGTAAGGTGAACACTCAGATCCAAATAAAATTCCCAGTAGGGGGCTCGCTTGTAGGCAGAGGTGAAGGGCATGGCCCCGCACACCTGTACTGCAAGTAACCAGAGGGCAGGTACAGAGGGGAGGGAGGACATTCCCTCTTTTCATGACCCCATCTTCCCATCCCTGACTCAGGTGACTCAAACAAGGCAGCACAAAGACACTTAGAAAGTGAAAGAATTGTGCACTGAAAACCACAGGACACTGTTGAAAGAAAGAAGAGACAAGTCAACGGAATGACATACCATGTTCATAGACTGGAATATATAGTGCTGTTGACCTTGTTATACAACTAAAAGTGATGTGCATATATATCGAAACCACTCACAAAATCCCATTTCAATTTTATATATATAAAAAATACTAATACTTATGGAACCTAAAAGAAACCCGAAGAAAAAAAAATCTTGAGAGCAAGGAACATAGGACCTTCAGGCTTCCTGAATTCAAAAAATATAAGAATGCCACACCAGTCAAAACAGTGTTGTACCAGCAACAAAAGAGGAAGAGAGGCCAATGAACCATAAGAAGGGAATTCCAAATAAACTGACACTTGTGTGGCCAAATGATCTTTGCCAAGGTTCTAAATTTACCAAGTGAAGAAAGGACAGTCTTGACAGTCAACAACAATGCAACCTATAGAATGAGAGGAAGTATCTGCAAAATTTGTATCTGAAAAAGGGGCCTATATCCAGAATATCAAAGAAACTACTACAACTCAACTTCAAAAGAGCAGCAAGCAAATACTTGAATTTTCAGTCAGTTAGTTCAGTTGTTCATTCGTGCAGACCCCATAGACTGCAGCATGCCAGGATTCCCTGTCCATCACTAACTCCTGGAGTTTATTCAAACTCATGTCCATTGAGTCAGTGATGCCATCCAACCATCTCATTCTCTATCGTCCCCTTCTCCTCCTGCCTTCAATCTTTCCCAGCATCAGGGTCTTTTTAAATGCGTCAGTTCTTCGCATCAAGTGGCCAAAGTATTGGAGCTTCAGCTTCAACATCCGTTCTTTCAATGAACATTCAGGACTGGTTGGATCTCCTTGCCGTCCAAGGGACTCTCAAGAGTCTTCTCCAACACCACAGTTCAAAAGCATCAATTTTTTGATTCTCAGCTTTCTTCATAGTCCAAATCTCACATCTGTAAAAAGCTTCAATATCATTTCTTCATGGAAGTGATCAATATGCATAAGAAAATTGCTCAACATCACTAAGTATCAGTGAAACAGAAGTCAAGTCCAAAGGAGATATCACCTTTCAGGATGTGTATTATAAATAGAAAATAACAGATGTTAGCAAGGATGTGGAGAAGTGCAACTTTTGTACCCTGTTGGTAGGAATGGAAAATGACATACCCATTATGGAACAGTTTGGAAGTCCCTTCAAAAATTATTAAGACCCCAAAATTATCGTAAGATCCAGCAATCACTTATTTGAGTTTAGGTACAAAGGATATAAAGCTAGAATGTTCCAGGATATATCTATAGTCTCATATCGATTGCTGCATTGTACACAACAACCAAGATAGAAATAGTGTCCAGTGTCCACGGGCAGATAAATCAATAAAGAAAATGTGATGTATACATACACTGTGATTCAGTCTGTAAAAATGAAGAAAATCCTGTCCTTTGCAGCAGTAATGGAAGTGGAAGGATATAGTTTAGAGTAAAATTAGCCAGTCACATTAAGACAAACAGCACACGATTCCATTTACCTGTGGTATCCAGAGGAAAACTGAGGAGAGGCAGAGAGTAGAAGGGTGATTCCAAGAGCTGGAAGGAGGTTGACACTGGGAGGGTCTGTTAAATGGTTATAAAATTTTAGTTGCCAGGTGCAAAAGTTCTAGAGACATGCAAAGCAACATGTTGCATTGAGTTAACAGGCTGACTGGACACTACAAAGCTGTATTGAACTTCCTCCATCTATGCCTGGAGGCTCCTCCTTTCTGATTCCTCTAGAACTGGGTGTGTCATCTGGGTACCACCAGGGGCTCCCAGCAGAAGGAAGGAGCCTCCCCAGTACCACTGGGTGCCTTAGGTGAGGGGGAAGGACTGATTCTGAGGCTGGAATAGGAAAGAGTTTGAATGAGGGAAGTGGCATAGTAATGAATCATGACCAATCAAAACGCCAGAAGACCTACTAAGAGATCAGATTTACTATTAAATGAATGTGTGATTGACCCAGTAAGGGGGCTTCTAAAACACAGTTTTGCTCATTAAGAAGCCTGGTGGCTCAGGGGTTAAGAATCTACCCGCCAATGCAGGAGATACAGGCTCAATCCCTGGTCTGGAATGATTCCACAGGCCCTGGAGCAACAAAGCTGGTGACCCACAACTACTGAGCCTGTGCCCTAGAGCCCAAGAGCTGCAGCTACTAAGAATACATGCCAAAACCACTTTAGCCCGAGTCATGTACTGCAGCAAAAGAAGCCTCCAAAGTGGTGTCTATGCACCACAGCTATAGAGTTGTCCTTGCTCTCCACAAGTAGAGAAAAGCCTGTGCAGCAACAAAGACCCACAAGGGACAGTACAAATATTAATAAAAATGAAAAATCCTAAAATATTTTCCTGGGTAATGATCTAATTTGTCTTCCAGGTTAAAGGATTTCTCTTGCTATAAAATCAAATCCTACAGCAAATGTGTATACTTTGTTTAATTTCTTATACACATATGCATTCATGGTACAATGGTGAAGGGAATTTTTAGGGGGAAGATGATACCAGTAACAGTGATGTTTCAGTTCAGTTCAGTCGCTCAGTCGTGTTGGACTGTTCGCGACGCCATGAATCACAGCGCGCCAGGCGTCCCTGTCCATCACCAACTCCGGAGTTCACTCAGAGTCACATCCACTGAGTCAGTGATGCCATCCAGCCATCTCATCCTCTGTCGTCCCCTTCTCCTCCTGCCTCCAATCCCTCCCAGCATCAGAGGCTTTTCCAATGAGTCAACTTTTCTCATGAGGTGGCCAAAGTACTGGAGTTTCAGCTTTAGCATCATTCCTTCCAAAGAATGCCCAGGGCTGATCTCCTTCAGAAGGACTGGTTGGATCGCCTTGCAGTTCAAGGGACTCTCAAGAGTCTTCTCCAACACCACAGTTCAAAAGCATCAATTCTTCGGTGCTCAGCCTTCTTCACAGTCCAACTCTCACATCCATACATGACCACTGGAAAAACCATAGCCTTGACTAGACAGACCTTAGTCGGCAAAGTAATATCTCCGCTTTGAATATGCCATCTAGGTTGCTCATAACTCTTCTTCCAAGGAGTAAGCGTCTTTTAATTTCATGGCTGCAGTCACCATCTGCAGTGATTTTGGACCCCCAACAATAAAGTCTGACACTATTTCCAGGGTTTCCCCATCTATTTCCCATGAAGTGATTGGACTGGATGCCATGATCTTCGTTTTCTGAATGTTGAGCTTTAAGCCAACTTTTTCACTCTCCTCTTTCACTTTCATCAAGAGGCTTTTAGTTCCTCTTCTCTTTCTGCCTTTAGAGTGACATAAATCGAGAAAAACACAACACAAAAAAATCACACACACACACAAAGAATCACACTATTTATTACACATAGAGATATACCTAGTCCCATGAACACAAACCTATGCCATTAGCCATAATACAGCTTCTTCCTGGAACTATAGTACTGGCCACATTATTCTACTTGCAAGCTACTTTTACCACTAGGGCTCCTATACTCATTCCCAGCAGGAATTTGGAATCAGTGTGCATCTGTCCTAAAATCAGTGAGAAAGCCCCAAATTTTCCAATTTCCCGAGGTGGAAAAATAAGTAATGTGAGAAATAAAGTGGCATCCCACTCCTGTACTCTTGCCTGGAAACTCCCACGGATGAAGGAGCCTGGTAGGCTGCAGTTCATGGGGTCGCTGAATCAGACACGACTGAGCGACTTCACTTTCATGCACTGGAGAAAGAAATGGCAACCCACTCCAGTGTTCCTGCCTGGAGAATCCCAGGGATGGCGGAGCCCAATGGGCTGCCGTCTGTGGGGTCGCACAGAGTCGGACACAACTGAAGCGACTTAGCAGCAGCAGAGACACAGCGGGGCTTCTCTAATAGCTCAGTTGGTAAAGAATCCGCCTGCAATGTAGGAGACCCCAGTTTGATTCCTGTACTGGAAAGATCCACTGGAGAAGGGATAGGCTATCCATTGCAGTATTCTTTGGCTACCCTTGTGGCTCAACTTATATAGAATCTGCCTGCAATGCGGGAGACCCAGGTTCGCTCCCTAGGTTGGAGAAGATCCCCTAGAGAAAGGAAAGGCTACCCGCACTAGTATTCTGACCTAGAGAATTCCATGGACTATACAGTCCATGGGATCGCAAAGAGTCGGACACCAGTGAGCGGCTTTCACTTCACTTCGCTTCACTTCAGAGACACATTAGGGATCACAGTACATAGATAGAGATCCCAGGCAGAGGGCAGTGATATCACTGAGCTAAGTGTACAGGTGAAGAATCCACCTGTGATGCAGGAGATGCAGGAGGCGCGGGTTCAGTCCCTGGGTCGGTAAGATCTCCTGGAAGAGAGCATCACAATCCACTCCAGTCTTCTTAACTGGAAAATCACATTGACTGAGGAGCCTGGCAGGCTACAGCCCTTAGGGTCACAAAGAGTCAGACATGACTCAAGTGAATGACTGTAGGTATGGAACATATAGAGATTAAAGTTTAGGCGCACTGAGGTAGTTGTAAGTTGCAAAGCAGAGTTCAACATAAGAAGAATCTATATAAAAAACTGCATAGCAATTGCTCTGAGTCTTCAAAGAATACTAAACTGCATATGTGTACAATGAAAGTTTATGAGACTAGGAAAAAAATGATGGGGTGTTGATATAATCTAAATAATTCTCAGATTACATGAGGTGCAGAGATATTAAAGATGCAAATAACATTACAGGAAAGTCAACTGTCAGTAACCTATGGCATTCAGTAAGGTTCCCTGGAGGTTAATATTTTAGTAGTAAAACAATGACAGTAGTATGCCTAATTTGTCTAGTCTAGAAGCAAGATAATAATAATATTAATAATAATAAGCCTAAATTTTCTCCAGAGAAACGTCTATTTTATACTCAAAATACCAGCCCTTAAAAGTAAGTCTAGAGAAAAATCAACCTGATGTGAGAATAATTTAATTGACTTCTAGAACAAAAGTCAGCACTATTTTCAATTAAAAAAAAATAAATTCTAGACTTTCAGCAATGTAGTAGGTATACTGTCAACACCCAATTAAGAGTTTCCCTGGTGGTCCAGAAGTAAAGAACCTGCCTGCAATGCAGGAGAGGCAGGTTTGATCCCGGGTCAGGAAGATTCCCTGGAGGAGGCCATGGCAACCTACTCCATGGGGTCATAGTAATTGGACATGACTTACTGACTAAACCACCACACCATCCAATTAAGAAAATTTCTACACATGCCCAGAGACAGGAAAATGTGACTCATTGGCAGAAGAATAATGGTAGAAAAAATGAAAGTACCAAAACAGTTGTTTTTGTATTTCTGTGATATAAGATTTAAGAAATTAAAGGAAAAATAGAAAGATAAAAACGTAGCTGTAAAGAAGTCACTGTCAAAGAGAAGCTATTTAATGATAGCTAAAAGCAGATTAGATACTGCAGCAAAGATGAACACACTGAAAAATATCAATAGGGATTATCCAAAATTGAGTGCAGAGACAGGGCTTCCCCAGTACAATAGCTCTGTGGTAAAGAATTTGCTTGCTGTGCAGGAGACATATGAGATGCAAGTTTGATCCTGGGTTGGAAAAATCCCCTGGAGGAGAAATGGCCACCCACTCCAGTATTCTTGCTTGAGAAATTCCATGGACAGAAGAGCCTAGTGGGCTACAGTCCAAAGGGTCACAAAGAGTCAAACACGACTGAGCATAGACCAGAGTGCAGACAGGAAATATAGGATAGTGGTTCCTAGTGGGTAGGTGAAGGGATAGTGGGAAAACACTGCTAGTGGGCACTGTCTAAAAGTAAACTAATGTGTGAAGGGCAAAACTTAATAAGGCTTGGGATTTTAATGTCCATGAGAAGGGCAAGTTACTAAGTTACTAATGAGAATTATATCAAACATGCCAGTGGACACTAACAATTATTTCTATTTTGAAGAGACACTATTACAATATCAAATTACAATATTTTTCTGATAAAAATATTGCATGATTATGATTGATCCATGTTTTCTGCAGCTAAATGCATAATGTTCATTATTTATATAAGTTGTTCTGAGAATGTATTTTAGACTAGGTACAGGTTTAGTTAGGTTTACAGTAACATAGTTTGAATAAAAATCTGTATTACTCACCACCTTGTGAAAGAGCTTAGATGATGCACTAGCTCTCACGTTATAATTAGCCCACACTTTAATAATTTCTAATTATTGCCTGAGTGTATGCACCAGTGGATTTGGACTCTGTGGGGCTGCAAAGAGTTGGACATGGCTGAGCAACTAACATAATGTTAAGGAGACTATAATATAGCTACATTTAAAAAATAAATGCAAATACAACTTTGGTAGATTTACTCTGTGGAATAGAAACAATACCAGAAGTTATACATATATTTATATGATTATATATTTTCTTTCATTCAAAGACATGCAAATAACTTTAAAAACAACCTTTATTTATCATGGGCCCTATACACAGAATTCGGCTTCCCAGATGACTCACTCGCAAAGAAACTGCTGCCAACACAGGAACACAGGAGCCACAGGAGACCAGTGTTCAAGCTCTGGGCCAGGAATATTTCCTTGGAGGAGGAAATGGCAACCCCCTTCAGTGGGATATCCCATAGACAGAGGAGCCTGGTAGACTACAGTCCATGGGGTCACAAAGAATTGGACAGCTGAGCAACTGAGCAGGCAGCAGAGCATACATAGAATTAGGTAAAAATGAAGATTTGGAGGAAGTCAACAGTATTTGTCAAGAGCAAAGGCAGTTTGTAATTCTCTAGGAATTCACCAGATGCCAGAGAACTAAAATTATAGTTTAATTTTATGCATTTTTATACAATATTTTTGGATTTCCTAAAATTACACACTTATATCATTGAGACAGTCTCACAGAAGTCTTCTAATACCTAGCCTGTATGCAAATAAAAGGAAAATAATGATCATTGTCATAAGCAACACTATATAGACATATACATATATATATACACACACACATACACACATATATATATATTAAAACAAAGGAATCAAGTACTCAGGAGTGATATATACCATTAAAACATATAATTGTTGAAAGTTGATTGGATAAGTTTTAGCCTTTTGCCCAGTTCCTTTAACAAAAGCTTAGGTATTAGTTGAACCAAATATGCAAGGTGTGTGTAGAACAGCCGGATAACTTATTAACTCTTAAACTGAGCCATCAGTCTCAAAGGCTAATTAGACCAATCTGAGAATGTACCAATCACATAATTGCTCAAAGTAACTATATTAGTTATATATAATATATTCATGAGAAACTGCTAATGTCTGACCTTGTGGTTTTGCAATGATGTTAGTTCAATGAGGAAATGAAATCCATGTATGATTCACTGAATCAGACAGAATAGGGCTTCTTAAAGAGCATGCATAGATAAAGCACATATAGAGACCTTTTAAAGCACATATAAGCCCAAACTTGGTGAGGTGAAATGAGTTTTAAAATATCTAATTATCAAGGTCTTGACCCAAATAAACAGTACTAGATATGTCTTCATTAGGAGGTAATGAATGATGATGTTATTACTTGGTGATTTCTTTCTTCAGAACTCTGTGTCTATTGATGTGTGCACGTGTGCATACGTGTGTGTGTGTGTGTACATGTGCATCTGAGAAGTTACATATGCATGTGGATAATTAATTTTATCAGCAACATGTATTAAATTCAGATGAATTCAATACATTTATTTAAAGGGCCTGTGATACACCAGGCATTAATATTGCTGTTGCTTAGTTACTTTCATGTCCAACTCCTTTGCGACTCCAAGGACTGTACCTGCCGGGCTCTTGTGTCCATGAGATTTCCCAGGTAATAATACGGGAGGGGGTTGCCATTTTCCTCCTCTCTAGGGGTCTTTGCGACTCAGGGATCAAAACACATCTCCTGAATCAGCAAGTGGATTCTCGACCACTGAGCCTTCAGGGAAGCCCAGAATTAATATTAAATGGTGGGAAATTATGGGTGAAAAAGAAGCAGTTGTTTGAGGACAGCAATAGAAAACTACATAATAATAAGATGCAAAATAATTTAAACACCCTAATTCTACTCACATATAAAAGCAATATTCATTAAGAGTCAGAGAATATTCAACAACGAGCCGAAATTTAATGTCTATAGGCAGCAGTCAGATTGGGAAGACTGCTGCAGACTGGGAGCCCAGGGGCACTAGCTGAAATTGCTCTGCCACTGAAGTCACATGGGTCAGCAGATCTAATGGTTCTTGAAGCATTATTGGCAGATAGAGAGGTTGTTTGGCACCACTGGCAGGTCCCTATAGATGAATTGAAAACCCCAACCTTAGGATTTTGAAGCAAAGCCCAGACATCATCTATGGAGAACGAGTGTCCTTTTGAACATAGCTTTTGGCTTGTTTCTGGGTCTTGGTAAAGACTAAAGCTTAATCATGGGCCACCGATTTACCATGCGTCTTAAGCTGTCCATCATGAGGCAAGATATTCTGACCTACCAAGGCACAAAGTCAAGCACGTGTGACAGTGCTCCATTATCAAATGGGAGTGGGGATGAAGGAGACAGGGCTGGAGCAGGGCTGAGGGAAAAGGAGCTTGTGTGAGGCAGTAGCTCACATGTCCATGGCTCCTACTCATATATCACATTCTTGAGCCCAATAAAGACAGTACTGCCTGATAAAAAGAGACCACCCAAAGCTGACAGCTGTGGCCATCTAGTTTCTGTCTGGGGGTACCTCTAAAGGACAGGGCTGAATGGAGACTCTCCTGGTAGACTTATAACAGAGCACGGCCAAGTGCACATCTCAGCACAGCCGAACCTGTGAGCTATTCCTCTGCACCCTGTCACCAGGCAACAGGTCCTGTTCAGCCATTTGCAATGGGCTCCTCCTCCAAGGAAGCAACTGTCAGTGAGGGACCATTAGTGGGGACATTCAGCCAAGGTCAGGGGAGCAGGGATTGTCAGGTAGACAGTGAAGTAAGAGTCAATACTGGTCTTTCCCCCAGGGTGCTCCAGTTCATCCAGCCTCAGACCAGCGGTGATCTGGGGGCCCAGGGGACATGTGGGGGACTGTGTCCTGCTGACCTCCAGAGCCCTCACTGTGGCCCCCATTGGCCAAGCCCAGGCCTTGAGGAGGCAGTGACCCTCTCCCCTGCCTCTGCCACCTCCTGGCAGCACCGTCTGCCTGGGATGCCATCTGCAGGACCTGCTCCTACACCATCACCATATGGCCTGAGGAGCCTGATGGCCAGTTGGGTTGGGCACCCAGCTTCCTCAGCACTGATGGCTGAGCAGGGTCTGAGGACCCAGCCCTGAGGGCACTGCCAGCTGAGCTCTGACTCAGCCGGGACTGGACCCTGGAGGGTAAGTCGTACCTCAGGACCTGCCATTTCTTGTCAGAACAGAGACTAACACTCATGAGAGATTTGCGGGAACACTTAGCTGACCATGACCTGACCCCCAGATCAAGGGCTCTGACACCAAGATGTTTAAACAGCTCCCCACGCCCCTGCCTCAGCTTCCTAGGAAAGGGCTTCACAGAGCTTTCAGGGAGTTTGGGGTTTTTAAGGCTTGAGCCACTCCTCTCCTTGCAGGGCCCTCAGTACATCTTTCTGGGCTCCACACCCTGACCTTCTGTTCTTGCTTGGCCTCCCTGTAAGTTGGGCGTAGGGACTTGTTTTTCAGTAAAAGGCAGAGCTTCAGTCAGGGTAATTGCCTGTTTGCTTTTGCCAAGAAGGAGAAATGCCAAATGAGCAGCTCGATACCAGTTCATGAAATGTGGCCAATGGTTTGGTGGAATGATCAGGGCACAATTATAAGATTCATGAAAAAAGAGTCTTGAAGATGGTATGTAGATCGATGTCTCTGGAAACAGGATAGGAAGACATTTGTGTTCTATATAAATTAGTAAAAACAAAACAAAACATAAAGAAAAGAAGGACTTTAGCAATCATGTGACTACTATGAATGTTTGTGAGCATCCTGGCCAGCCACCTCTGTCTTTGTCATCCAGACACCTCCCAATGACTCAATTATTCTCAGCAATGCTGTGTGGGAATTTTGCAGCTGTAATTAAATTAATTTAAGTAATCAGCTATTTGTAAGGTCTCCTCAGACAGCCATTTTGATTTTTTGAGAAGAGTTTACAGGGCACTAAATACAGAATATAAGTTTATAAGCACATAAAGAATATTTTGTTTATAAGGAGATTAAGTCTTATAGTGATAGTTAAGTCACTCAGTCTTGTCTGACTCTTTGCAACCCCATGGACTATAGCCTAGCAGGTTCTGTCCGTGGGATTCTCCAGGCAAGAATACTGGAGTGGTTTGTCATTTCCTCCCTAGGAAATCTTCCCGACCCAGGGTTTGCGTCTGGGTCTCCGGCATTGTAGGCAGATACTTAACCATCTGAGCCACCAGGGAAGTCTTAAGTCTTATACTTAGTATCATTTAGGGAAGTCTGGTAACTCAGGAATGGTAGAATTGTGTGGAGATTATAATGGTTTGGGGCAGGATAGAGTCAGTATTGCAAGACCTTTAGTGAGAAAGTCAGCCCAGGGGTTAGAGGTCATGTTCCTCCAAAGGGCAACCTGGAAGCCATCCTCTGGAGACTGCAGCGAATGTTGGACAGAGGTCTTCTCCATGCCTTATCCAGGCCTGCAGGCCTCAGGGCAGGTAGATGAGATGGGGGCCCAGGACAGTTTGAGGGCTGTGTCCCACAGAGCCCCAGAGCCCTCGCATGGGCACCCACAGTCCAGGTCCAGGCCTCAAGCCTCTCTCCAATCACCATCTCTGTGACCTATAAACTACAGAGGTTGATATGGGCATGGTCCCCAGAGCCCTGGGCAGCTAGAGGATATGACCCTGGCTCATAAGTTAAGAGTTCACCAGCTTTTGTCTCTCCATTCATGTTTCCACACTTGGTCCAGTGTTGACTGGTTGTTCACCACCAGGAGGTGGCAGGAGGTTAGGTTTGTGTACAAGGATCTTAAACATCATTACTTCAGGCTCGCCTCTGTGGTTGGGACCTCTCTCAAAGAGGGTAATTTTTGTGAACTGGGGATTAACCCAATTGGTATTTGCTACAAGTGCATCTCTCCAGTTTAAATGAAAAGCCTGAGGCCTGGCTGGGTCCCGGGTGCCAGGCTCCCTCAGGGATGAAGGTTGGGTGGGGGTCTGGGACCTGGCTCTGAGGCTGCTGCCAGCTGAGACCTGCTCCCTCAGCCAGGGCTGGGCACTGGTGGGAGGACCCAGACTGGGTGCTGGGTGGGTATCCTCCTGAACCTCAGCAGGATAACCTGCCCGCCCAGGACCCCCTCCTCTTGGCCTAGGCCTGGATCCCAGAGGTAGAGGGTGGTGCCTGGGACCTGACCCTTTCTTGTCAGAACTGAGAGTAGCAGTTCTGGTGGAGGTTTTGGTGGAGGTTTACAGGAACACTGTGACCTGATCATGACCTGACCTGAAGAATAAAGACTCTGACCCCAGAAGTAACCAGGCCACTCCCTCTGCTTTCCCAGAAAAGGGCTTTGCTGAAAGCTTTCTGGGAGCTTAGGGTTTTTTGTTTGTTTGTCTTGTTTCCTTGTGTGGTGCTACAGTAAGACTTTCTCTGCTCCTGTTCTGGTGTTGTCTGGCCTCACTGTGTGTTAGGACACAAACTTGTGATCAGTACTAAGATGATAATCTATTCAAGAATAGAATCTCTTTTTAGTCTCAGTGTGTTAGCTTTGTCCCTCCTCACCATGAAATGTTCACTATCAACTATATTTTGGGGGCAGGACATTTTCTCTCATATTAATTATTTTCATAATCAGAGAGGAATGTTTGAGCATGAGATTCAATTTTTGATATAAAATGTTTACTCTGAAAAAGCAGACTTGTCCGTGGAATCACTTCCTGCACAGTAGCAGTTGGACTTTCCTGTGCAGAATCCAATTAATTCTAAGTGTCCCTGTGATGAACTGTCACCACCAAATGTGATAGCATACATTCTGGATTCTGTACCAACTGTCACTTTGTGAGCTGAGAGGTTCACATATGATGTCAAGTGAGAAGAGCTCATCTTCAACCTTGAGAGCTTCAAATGGGCACCCTAAACTATTGTTCTGGATTTAGGTTCCTACTGATCCTTTGAAGGCTGGTCCTTCAAATGGTCTGGTTAACTCTTACTGATGTGTCTTCCTCATTTTTTTCCATTTCCATCACTCTGAATTGTATACAGAGTTACAACTCTATTTTATATTTTGTTTTATTCCTTAAGTTTTATTTTTAATTCTTCCATCATCTTGCTGTCTTAAATATCTTCCTAAATTTAGAAAAATATACAATTTCCTAGTGCCAGTTTTGGACACACTCTACCAGAGAATGGGCTTTCTTTGTAGCTCAGTCGGTAAAGAGTCTGACTGCAATGCAGGAGACTTGGGTTCGATTCTTGGGTAGGGAAGATCCCCTGGAGAAGGAAATCTCAATCCACTCCAGTATTCTTGCCTGGAGAATCCCATCGAGAGAGAAGCCTGAAAGGTTATGGTCTATTGGGTCGCAAGACTTGGACACAACTGAGCGACTAAACACATCAGAGAATAGATAGAAATCACTCTAGTTTACCTACAGAGTTATAAATGTATTTTCTAGTTTTGTTTTATTCCTTAATTTATGTTTTTGATTTTTCTGTTAGCTGGCTGCTGTAAACATCTTCCTAAATTTAGAAATATGTACAATTTCCCAGTGCCAGTTTGGTACTCACCCTACCAGAAAACAGATGGAAAGACCTGAAGCAGGAGAACTGTGAGGTTTCCCCAACAATAGACATTACAGGAGAAGGAAATTACAGCTCAATTCTTCTAAATGTAGCTACCAAAATCTACAAGTACTAGCAGTGTAAATCCAGACACTTTTCAAAAAGAAAGACACTGGGATTTTCTGGTGGGGTTGCCATGGGTAGGTGTGGACAGGATCACTGTTGGGCTGTTGCCTGGGCTTCCGTGGTGACTCAGAGAGTAAAGAATCTGCCTGCAATGAGGAGACCTGGGTTCAACACCTGAGTTGAGAAGATACCTTGGAGGAAGGCATGGCAACCCCCCAGTACTCTTGCCTAAAGAGTCCCCATGCACAGAGGGAGCCTGGTGGACTACAGTCCATGGGGTTGCAAAGAGTCTGACACAACTGAGCAACTAAGCACAAACTTACATGTTCACATGTCTAGGGAGTTTGGTAAGACGGGTCAGTGTTGTCAGGTTTGTAGGACGAACATTTGGTCACTGAGGGAAGGAGGGTTTGTCTGTTGATCCTCAAGGAGAATCTTGGGGTGCTGTCTCCAGGCTGTGAGGATAGAGATGATTTTCAAATGAATCTGGGACTCTGTTGTCTTCCACTACAAGATCTACATTATGATGACTAGTTGATAGAGTCAGAATTTTAGTAAGGAAAGACTTGAGCTCCTGCCCATTTTTAGCTAGTGCTTGGTCCAAGCTGCTCAACTCAGTGCTCAGATCAACTGTGAGACTTTGAGCATCACGGACTTAAGTCACCAAAGCCCAGCACAGATGGCTACCTCCCCAGTTAATGCACATTAACTGCTCATCCAGACTTGGTCAGTGGAAGGGAAACTAATTCTTTGTAGAGCCATCACGTGGCCTTTGGTTTAGAAGGTTCTGAGCTCTGAGCCAACTTGGTGGCCTAACAGACCACCAGTCACTCAGCAAGGTGACCTGGGCTTTGAGAAGGCTGCTTGTAAGATGGTTGAACATGCGAAGAGGTTGAGGAGGATGGATAGAGTTGGAATCTTGTGGTCTTTATGAGAGGCTTTGCTCAGAAGAAACGTGTTTTGGATCAGGAATTGAAATGTAGAGACAAATGGTAGGAGGGGGATTGGAGCTCTTTTAGACTCAGACATCTTCCCCAGGGCATCACTCATCCACAGAAAACTAGGGGCAAGAGAATTTGAAGGGGGAAGCTCCTGGCTCAGGGGTTCAGAACAGGTCTCAGGGGTGCAGGCATCTGTGTCTTCAAGGAACTATCTACAATCCTGTCCCATAGCCACCACATCACTGGAAACTCTTGGAAAGTCACTTGATCTCTCTAAATTTTAATACCCTCTACTGTAATATATAGGTTACAGCCCCAACTGTGTCACCACTTCCTCCACAGCAAAGCTGGATGTCAGAGGACGTGATGATAGATACTCTCCATGAGCTGTAAAGTCTTGTTTCTGTGAAAAAGCTGAAGAGTAAGTTTCCGTCCCCACTTATGGTGCCATCCAAAATTCCCCCTCTGCCTTCAACCATCAGATGCACCTTATTCTTGCCATCATTCAAGACTGAACACTTACGGAGCACTTATGAAGCACAGGCCTTTACTTTTCTATTTATTTATTTGTCTGTCTATATTTATTTATTTGTCTGCATCAGGTCTTAGTTGTGGCACATGGGATCTTCATTGCATCATGCAGATCTTTCATTTCAGTGCATTGACTCTCTAGATGTGGCATTTGGGCTCAGTAGTTGCAACATGTGGGCTTGGTTGCTCCAAGGCATGTGGGGCCTTAGTTTCCTGACCTGAAATCAAACCCCTGTCCTCTGTGTTTTGAGGCAGATTCTTACCCACTGGACTGCCAGAGAGGGCCCTCCTTTATTTTTCTAGTATTTTACCCATATTTACTCATTCTGGGCCTCATAATACTAAAATTAGGCCATATTAACATTTCTCCAACTCACCACAGGGAACTGAAGCAAAGAGAGATCCATACGTCTTTCCCAAGTACCCACTTCTCCTGAACAGGATCTGAGTCTGGTCCATCAGGCATGGTTACCATGCTTTGCTGAGCTTCTAGGTCTCAGTTAAATAGAGGTATTATCACACACAGCCAGTCTGTTGGGTGTTTTAAGTGCACATCAGACTGCTGGTCTTCCTAAGTCCACCTTGGATTCAGGAGGCCCTGCTAGGTATCTAATGAGGAAGGGGACCAAAGGACTGAACTGCAGATCAATGATTACTTAGTTCCCATGTGGTCCTCTGCAAGCAAGATGTCAACAGCTCTCTCCATTTTAATGCATTTCACAGGATGCTTTGTCCAGAAGGCAAGAAGAATCATTCATCAGAGGTCAAGAACATCAACTACCATCTGAGTCAAGAGGGTTCATAGTTGGCCACGAAAATGGGTGACCCAGTTGAAGGTACTGTGGAACTTTTCTCATTAAGTCTCATTCAATAATAATTATTATAATATGTTCAGTGCCTCATATTTAATAAAAAATAGAAATATTAAGCAATGTTCTTTTATTTCATGTTTCAAACTGAAACAACATCAGTCGGTACTGTTTTAACTATGGAAGGAAAGATGCCTTTAAAGTTCAATATTTGCTTTGTATTGAAGAGTGAATATGGTCTCTAGCTATGGTTTTGACATTAGCTAACTTTTTAGCATTAGATGTGATATGTTTCTCCATGAAGCCATGTTTCAAGAATGCTTTAAATAATTAGGCTTTATTTGGAACAGGATTACATTGACATAAAAAGTGTAGACAATATAGACAATTCCTATATCCTATCACTCCAGTTTCAGCTAACATATGTTACTAACAGATAACATATGTAAAGTACATTTATTGTGATTAGGGAGAGAATATATTTTTATAATTAAATACATAGTTCACCTAAGAGTCTCACTTAGTGTTGTTACATTCAATGATACTGAAACAGAGCAGGACTGTTTGCTCATTGCCCTCCCCCAACCCCATCGTCACTTTTCTCTGCCTGCCTTTTGCCTGTGGAAAACTTTAACCAGAGACAAGTTTAATCAGAGAAGCCAAAAATACTGAAACAAAGGAAAACAATAAAAGGAGACTAAGTAACAATAATGTAGTCATTAAACACAGTCAAGGATCTCTAGTTCTTTCTCAAGGTCTGTAGATAATATTCTGAGCCATATCCTAAGAGCTGTCGTACAGATACCAAAACACCAGGTGAGGACATTAACTACATGAAGGTCAGACTATATCCAGGATTTGAGCTGCCACAATTCTGAGCATTGACCACAAGGAAATGGGAACAAGCACACTCCAGAACTGAAGATTAATTGCCTGAAACAACCAAGACGATGCTAGTCAGACTGATGATGACCAATTTTAAGATGATGGTGCTGTTTCTAAATGTAACCTCCCCTCCCACTCTGTCTATAAAAGCTCTCACCCCTTTGTTGGGAGTGGGGGATAGGGGAGTTGGCCTGTGGACAGATGTCTGCCACCATCCCCAACGCCCCCAGTTGCCAGCATCTGAAATAAATCAAACTTTCCTTACTACCAACCTGGCCTGCTTATTGGCTTTTGAGTGGTGAGCAGCCAGACCCCCACCCCCCACACACATACCTTTCAATAACAATATTTTAAATATGAAAAATATTATTTATCACCATTATGGTACCATACACAAATCTGTACACTAACGTTCATAGTGTATTCTGAATAGTCAAGAGACAGAAATGACCCAAAGACCATTGAGTGATGAATGGATAAATGAAATATATACACAGAGTAGAATGCTATTCAATCACAAAATGAATTAAGGATTGAAATATGCTACAAAATGAATGGCCCAAATAATGCAAAGACATATTATGTTTAGTGAAATAAGGCAAGCACAGAATGGCAAATGTTGTATGATCCCACTGCTTTAACATACATGGAATAAGAAAACTCACGGAAAGTGAAAGTAGAAATTAGAAATTACCAAAATAGAAATTACCAAAGCCATGAAGCAAGAGGGAAGGTGGGTTATGGCTTAATGGGCACAGGGTTTATATTGGATCTGATGACAAAGATTTAGATGTAGATGATGTTGATATGTACACAACATCATGAAAGTAGAAAATGCTATGGAACTTTTTAAAATTCTTACAAATTATGAAAAGAATAAATACAATGTATCTTTGATCAGAGTGCTCAGTTGCTAAGTTCTGCTGACTCATGTGAGCCCATGAACAGCAGCACACCAGGCTTCCCTGTCCTTCACTATCTCCTGGAGTTTGCTCAAATTCATGTCCATTGAGTCAATGATGCCATCCAACCATTTCATTCTCTGTGTGCCCCCTTTCCTCTGCCCTTAATATTTCCCAGCATCAGGGGCTTTTCCAGTGAGTCTGCTCCTCACATCAGGTGGCCAAAGTATTGAAGCTTCAGCATCAGTCTTTCCAATGAATATTCAGGGTTGACTTCCTTTAGGATTAGCTGGTTTGATCTTGCTGTCCAAGGGACTCTGCAGAGTCTCTTCAGCACCACTGTTCTAAGCATCAGTTCTTTGACACTCAGCCTTTTTATGGTCCAAGTCTCACAACTGTACATGACTACTGAAACATAATGTGATTTTTAGTGCTTCCCTTTGTTATACTGACAATTTCAAGGTGATCAGGTTCCCCTTAGCTAGAAAACTAAAGGCTTTCTGTCTCATTCCTAAAATGTACATTTCCTTCACTTTTCTCCACCCACCAGGAAGGTTGTCCAATAAATCTCAACCCACACTTATTAACCACCCACATCCATACACTCCCCCAATGTGTCCACATTAGCAAGGTCTTTGCAATCAGCATCACAGGTGTCCTGACAATTCCTCTATGTCCTCCTAGAGCTCCCTGAGGACCAGATGGAGGAGCTATCCAGTTGAAAGTTGGAGGAAGAGGCTCTGCCCAGCTCCGTGGTAAGTGTCCCTTATTTATCTGAGATAAAAGTGTTGCTTCATGTCTTTATTTTTCAGTTGAATTCAGATAAAGTTTCTCTATTCAAGACAGCTGATACATACAGTTTTTAATTCTGTGGATGAATATTGAGTCTCCCAACAGATAACTTATTCAAAAGGACATTTTTAAAAAATGACAACATCAATTAGAAACTGTGGTCAGGAGCACGTTCTTCAGAAGAAAAATTTCCTTGTTGAAATAAAATGTTCTAATTTGCTGGTCAAAATGGGCTTGAGAGATATTTCAGGAAAAGCTCGTGCCTTTCCCACAGGCATCCTCTCTGCTTTCTTTTGGGGCTGTGGACTCAATAACAAATTCCCATTTGATTTTCTGAGAGCAAAAATGAGAATGAAAGACTTGTATGCACAGTACACAAGAGGCTGACACCCTCACACTGTTGTCCTCTCTCTCATCTCAGGTGCCTGGCAGAGCAAACAAAATTTGCATGCAATTTGCATGCAGGGACACCCCTCTGCTGAGGAAAAATCTAGCTGATGAAGGTGGGGTTCTCTTGCCTGCTCTAGTTGGAGAGGAACTCTGATTCCGTGTGCCTACAGGGGGTGAGGGCTAGGACCACAGAGCAAGAGACTGATCCACCCATATATTATATATTATATAATATATAATATATACATATATGGTGGTCTCTGTGTTCACAGAATCCAGGGAAGCTATGGGCAGATTAACAGTTGACTTTTGGCCCAGGCATTAGTATGAAAGTCACCTCAAGATCTACATCCTTCTGTCAAATTACAGAGAATTGTGTAGCTTCATGTAAACAATACAGGTCTCATTCATCAGTGCAGGTATCATTGCATAAACAGATAAGACTGGGGAAAATGTGTTATTGTATTGGGTAACATTACCTTTCAAGTGATCAATTCCTTCAGCATACACCCAAGGGATAGTGGCAACAAAGAACTCAAAATAAAACTTGATTGTTAGCCTGGTGAACATGACTTTTACTGCAAATCTCCTACCTGGATTACAGACAGTCAGTGCTTACTCTATGCTTTCTATAAGTAACTGTTCCACTAAACGTATGGTCCTTGTGAGTATGGAGAGACACTGACTCTATGGACATGCACAGCCTGTATAGACAAATTAATATTGATGAAAAATATGATATTATTGATAGGGGCTGTATTTAAATAGTAATAATTCAGTATTATCAGATCTTGTATATTTGATTTTCTTTAAGACAAATGATTAGTGAATAAATATAATAGCATACTTTACCCAGGATTGAATTCCATCCTCTAACAGAGTTTACTTTTAATCAAGAACAACGTCTCATAGAAAGTATGATAAGTAGAATAGCAGCAACTGTGGATCCTGGAGGGAGAGTGATCTGGGAAAAATCAAGAGACCGTGGCAATTTAGCAGGAGCTCAAAATAAGCAGGAGGACTCATGGGCCTCTTTTACTGAACAGTATCATGTGTTTTAGAGTTTTTCTTTTTTTGGTTGAATATTTTCTTTTGATTAGGTTCCTCTTAGCTAGAAAGCCAAAGCTCTGTTTTCATCTCCTTCCTCCTCTACTTTCCTTCCTCTTCTAAAGAGGAAGGATGAACACAAGTTCAGCCCATGCTTACTAAACTTCCACATCCAAACACACCACCCCATGTCCACACAAAGAGGAAGACCCCTGAATGGTTCCCAAGCAGTCTCACCAGTGTTCAAACAGCCACTCTCTGTCCCTCTAGGTTTCACTGAGGACCTGCCAGTCAGTCCAACTAGTGACAGGATAGAAGAGAGACTGTTTCTCCAAGGCAAGCTGTTTTTTTGTTTTCAAAAAGTATATTTAGTTTATGAGTATATGAGGGTGTTCATTCCAGATATAGATGATTCTCTTGGTTGGTATAATGTAGAGTGAGAATCTTATTACCAACTCATGATACCTCGGTTCACAGCATATTAAAATTGTTAGCATCTACTACACTCTGTCGAGTACAGAGTTCTCTCTCCTGTAGCAACTTGTCCTCTAGGAAAGGAGTTCTGCAATTTCCAACTCAAATGGACTTGGGAGTTCCATCCTCCAGGCAAAGGTCTTGCCTTTCATCCTGAGTGTGTGTGCTCTGATCTTGCTGGGTTCCCTGGATTCCACACTGCTCCTCATCAGGTTTCCTACTGTCCCCAAATGAACCAAAGACTATGCCTCCATGTGATTTTATCCTCATAGTGTCTTCTCCTCTGTATTTGTATTTGGCCCTTTCTGCACATGAAAGCAATATGTATTCTAAAATGTTTAAATTGGTGAGGAAAAGCTTTGTAGATGAGAAAGTTGAGGCTTTCTCGCTGATTTTAGTGTAGAGGGCAAATTGATTTCAAATTCCTGCTGGGAATGAGTGTAAGGGCCCTGGTCATAGAAAGTAATTTATAAATACAATAATACAGCTGATTACTGCGGTTCCAGGAAGAAGCTGCATTATGGTTAATAGTGTATTTTGTGTCTATGGGAATGGGTGTGTCTCTATGTGTAATGTATAGTGTGATTTTTTTTTGTGTGTGTAAATATTTTTGTGTTGTGGTTTCCTTGATGTTTGTCACCCTAAACATCACTGTTACTGGTGTCAACTTCCCCACATAAATTCCCATCACCACTGAATGAGTATGTATATAAAATGAAAGTATACACATTCACTGCTTGCATTGATTTTATATGAAGTGAACATCCTTTAACCTGGAAGACAAATTTCATTACTACCCAAGAAAATGTTTACAGGAATCTTTTTTAATTTTTTTTTTTCTGACTGTGCTGGGTCTTCTTTGCTGTGCAAGCTTTTCTCAACTTGTGGAGAGCGAGGCCTATTCTCTAGTCGTGGTGTGCGGCCTTCTTAACTGTGGAGGCTTCTTTGTTGCAGACCATGGGTTCTAAGGCTTATGGACTGCAGCAGTTTTCGCATGTGGGCTCAGTAGTTGCAGCTTCTGGGTTCTAGAGCACAGGCTCAGTAGTTGCAGTGCATGGGTTTAGCTGCTCTGCGGCATGTGGAATCTTTCTAGACCAGGGATCGAGCCTGTATCTCTTGCATTGGCAGGTAGGTTCTTACCACTGAGGCACCAGGAAAGCCCTACAGGATTTTTAATGAGCAAAACTGCATTTCAAAATCCCCCTTACTGGGTCAATCACACCTTCATTTAATAGTAAATTTCATCTCTTAGTGGTCTTATGGCATTTTGATTGGTCATGATTCATCACTCTGCCATGTGTCTGATTCACAATCTTTCCTTTTAGAGTCTCTGAATGAATCCTCCCCACTCATCTAAGGTACTTAGTACTGGAGAGGCTCCTTCCTTCTGCAGGGAACCCCTGGTGGTATCCACATGCCACACCCTTTTCTTGAGGAATCTGAGAAAAGAGACTTCACAAATAGATGGAGGAACTTCAACCCATTTTGCCTCTTAAGCTTTCAAGCCTCCAGTCAGCCCTGTTAACTCCATGCACTGTGTTGTTCAGCAGGTCTCTAGAACTTTTCCATCTTGAAACTAAAATGTTATAAACATTGAACAGACACTCCTTGTGTTACATCCTCCCAGCTCTTTGAACCACCCTTCTACTCTCTGCTTCTCTGAATTTTTCTTTAGATACCTCAGGTAAATGGAATCATACATTTGTCCTGCTTTGACTGGCTTATTTCACTCTTACCAGTGTCCTCCAGTTTTGTTCATATTGCTGCAAATGACAGGATTTCCTTCCTTGCAAAGTACAGAGCCACATTTCAGTGTATGTGTACACCACATTTTCTTCATTGATTCATCTGCTTTTGGGCACAGGACAGTTTTTCTCTCTTGGTTGTTGTGTATAAAGCAGCAATGGACATGAGATTGTATATATCTCTTGGACATTGTAGTTTAATCTCCTTTGGACAAGAACTAAAAAGAGTGGTTCTTTGATCTTATAATTCTCTTAATAATATCTTGAGGGACTTCCAAATTGTTCCATAATGGCTATGCCATTTCTACAAACCAGGTATAGAAGTTCCACTTCTCCAAATCCTTGCCAACATCTGGGAGTTTTTCTTCCTCTCTCTCTCTCTCTTTTTTTTTTTTTTTGATAATACACATCCTGAAATGTGATATTTCCTTCTGACTTGGTTTCTACTTCACTGATACTTAGTGATGTTGAGCACTTTTCCTATATATATTGATCACTTCTCTGTCTTCTATGAAGAAATGTCTATTGAAGCTTTATATACATTTTTTAAACTCAGTTATTTGCCTGCTGTTGTTTTGAAGTTGAGTTGTGCTCATTTCATATATATTCTGGATATTGGTCCCTTATTCAGATACAAAGTTTACAGATATCTCATTCTATAAGTTACATTTTTTATTTTTCTGATGATTGTTGAGAAGACTGTTCTTTCTTCACTTGATAAATTTAGGACCTTGGCAAAGACCATTTGGCCACACATGTGTCAATTTATTCGAGATTCCCTTCTTAGGGTTCATTGGTCTCTCTGCCTATTTTGTTGCTGGTAGAACGCTGTTTTGACTCTATGGCATTCTTATGTGTTTTAAATTCAGGAAGTCTTAAGGCCACATTGTTCTCTGCTCTCAAGATTGTTTTGTCTCTTTGGATTACTTCTGGTTTCCATGAGTATTAGTATTTTTGGAATGAATTTTCCATTATGTGAAAACGACATGAGGTGGTGTGAGAGGTTTCAATATATATGTACATCACTTTTAGTAGTATAGAAAGTTCAACAACACTAAATATTCCAGTCTATGAATATGGTATATCATTCCAATTACTTGTCTCTTCCTTCTTTCAACAGTGACTTATGATTTTCAGTGCACAAATGTTTCACTTCCTAAGAAGACTTTTCAACTGCCTTGCTTGGGTCCCCTAGAGTCAGGGATGGGAAAGATGGTCTCATGAAGAGAGTGAAATTTCCTCCCTCCCTCTATACCTGCCCTCTGGTTACTTGCAGTGCAGGAGTGCTGGGCCATGCCCTTCACCTCTGCCTACAAGTGAGCCTCCTGCTGGGAATTTTCTTTGGATCTGAGCGGTCGCCTATAGGAATGTCCACAAGGGCTCTCCCAATGCCTAGTCTGGGTCCAAGAGCCCCAGATACCTACAAATGATCATCTCAGGCCATCCAACCTTCTGTAATAAAGAACAACCACAACAAGCAGTTCAATACCTTTTCCTTGTCTTTGGAGCTCTTAGAGCTGAACTTTCCAGTGTAGTGGTCACTAGTCAGATCTGCCTATCTATAATGAACATATTTCAAACAATAATTAACTTTAAATTAAATAAACAAAAAAAATCATACAATTGCTTGGTCACACTATCCATATTTCAAGTGTGTCCATAAGAGTTGGAATTTCAGGTTGGTAAGCACTAGGCATGGCTGAGAGGAGCTACCCCACATCTGAGGTCAGGGGCGGTGGCAGGGAGGAGCAACCTGAGGAGCAGTGGCTGCACAGGTGCAGGAGGGCCTAGAGGAGCTATCCCACGCTGAAGGTCCGGAATGGTGGCGGTAAGGAGATACCACTCGTCCAAGGAAAGGAGCAGTGGCTGTGCTTTGCTGGAGCAGCTGTAAAGAGATACCCCACACCCAAGGTGAGAGAGACCCAAGTAAGATGGTCGGTGTTGCAAGAGGGCATCAGAGGGCAGACACACTGAAACAATACTCACAGAAAACAAGTCAATCTAATTACACTAGGACCACAGCCTTGTATAACTCAATGAAACCAAGCCATGCCTGCAGGGCAACCCAAAATGGGCAGGTCATGGTGGAGAGGTCTGACAGAATGTGGTCCACTGGAGAAGGGAATGGCAAGCCACTTCAGTATTCTTGCCTTGAGAACCCCATGAACAGTATGAAAAGGCAAAATGATAGGATACCAAAAGAGGAAATCCCCATGTCATTAGGTGCCCAATATGCTACTGGATATCAGTGGAGAAATAACTCCAGAAAGAATGAAGGGATGGAGCCAAAGCAAAAACAATACCCAGTTGTGCATGTGGCTGGTGATAGAAGCAAGATCCGATGCTGTAAAGAGCAATATTGCATAGGAACCTGGAATGTCAGATCCATGATTCAAGGCAAATTGGAAGTGGTCAAACAAGAGATGGCAAGGGTGAACGTCGACATTCTAGGAATCCGCAAACTAAAGTGGACTGGAATGGGTGAATTTAACTCAGATGACCATTATATCTACTACTACGGGCAGGAATCCCTCAGAAGAAATGGACTAGCCAGCATGGTCAACAAAAGAGTCCAAAACGCAGTCCTTGGATGCAACCTCAAAAACGACAGAATGATCTCTGTTCGTCTCCAAGGCAAACCATTCAATATCACAGTTATCCAAGTATATGCCCCAACCAGTAACTCTGATGAAGCTGAAATTGAACGGTTTTATGAAGACCTACAGACCATTTAGAACTAACACCCAAAAAGATGTCCTTCTCATTATAGGGGATTGGAATGCAAAAGTAGGAAGTCAAGAAACACCTGGAGTAACAGGCAAATTTGGCCTTGGAATGCGGAATGAAGCAGAGTAAAGAATAATAGAGTTTTGCCAAGAAAATGTACTGGTCATAGCAAACACCTTCTTCCAACAACACAAGAGAAGACTCTACACATGGACATCACCAAATGGTCAACACCGAAATCAGTTGATTATATTCTTTGCAGCCAAAGATTGAGAAGCTCTGTATAGTCAACAAAAACAAGACCAGGAGCTGACTGTGGCTCAGATCATGAACTCCTTATTAACAAATTCAGACTTAAACTGAAGAAAGTAGGGAAAACCACTAGACCATTCAGGTATGACCTAAATCAAATCCCTTATGATTATACAGTGGAAGTGAGAAATAGATTTAAGGGCCTAGATCTGATAGACAGAGTACCTGATGAACTTTGGAATGAGGTTCGTGACACTGTACAGGAGACAGGGATCAAGACCATCACCATGGAAAAGAAATGCAAAAAGCCAAACGGCTGTCTGAGGAGGCCTTACAAATAGCTGTGAAAAGAAGAGATGTGAAAAGCAAAGGAGAAAAGGAAAGATATAAGCATCTGAATGCAGAGTTCCAAAGAATAGCAAGAAAAGATAAGAAAGCCTTCTTCAGTGATCAATGCAAAGAAATGGAGGAAAAGAACAGAATAGGAAAGACTAGAGATCTCTTCAAGAAAATTAGAGATACCAAGGGAATATTTCATGCAAAGATGGGTTTGATAAAGGACAGAAATTGTCTGGACCTAACAGAAGCAGAAGATATTAAGAAAACGTGGCAAGAATACATGGAAGAACTGTACAAAAAAAGATCTTCACGACCCAGATAATCATGATGATGTGATCACTAATCTAGAGCCAGGCATCTTGGAATGTGAAGTCAAGTGGGCCTTAGAAAGCATCACTACGAACAAAGCTAGTGGACGTGATGGAATTCCAGTTGAGCTGTTTCAAATTCTGAAAGATGATGCTGTGAAAGTGCAGCACTCAATGTGCCAGCAAATTTGGAAAGCTCAGCAGTGGCCACAGGACTGGAAAAGGTCAGTTTTCTTTCCAGTCCCAAAGAAAGGCAATGTCAAAGAATGCTCAAACTACCGCACAATTGCACTCATCTCACATGCTAGTAAAGTAATGCTCAAAACTCTCCAATCCAGGCTTCTGTAATACATGAACCATGAACTCTCTGAAGTTCAATCTGGTTTTAGAAAAGGCAGAGGAACCAGAGATCAAATTGCCAACTTCTGCTGGATCATAGAAAAAGTGAGAGAGTTCCAGAAAAACATCTGTTTCTGCTTTATTGACTATGCCAAAGGCTTTGACTGTGTGGGTCACAATAAACTGTGGAAAATTCTGAAAGAGATGGGAATACCAGACCACCTCACCTGCCTCTTGAGTAATCTGTATGCAGGTCAGGAAGCAACGGTTAGAACTGGACATGGAACAACATACTAGTTCCAAATAGGAAAAGGAGTGTGTCAAGGCTGAATATTGTCACCTTGCTTATTTAACTTATATGCAGAATATGTCATGAGAAACGCTGGACTGGAGGAAACACAAGCTGGAATCCAGATTGCCAGGAGAAACATTAATGACCTCAGATATGCAGATGACACCACCCTTATGGCACAAAGTGAAGAGGAGCTAAAGGGCCTCTTGATGAAAGTGAAAGAGGAGAGTGAAAAAGTTGGCTTAAAGCTCAACATTCAGAAAACGAAGATCATGGTTTCCGGTCCCATCACTTCATGGGAAATAGATGGGGAAACAGTGTCAGACTTTATTTTTTTGGGTTCCAAAATCACTGCAGATGGTGACTACAGCCATGAAATTAAAAGACGCTTACTCCTTGGAAGAAAAGTTATGACCAACCTAGAAAGCATATTCAAAAGCAAAGACATTACTTTGCCGACTAAGGTCCGTCTAATCAAGGCTATGGTTTTTCCAGTGGTCATGTATGGATGTGAGAGTTGGACTGTGAAGAAGGCAGAGCACCGAAGAATTGATGCTTTTGAACTGTGGTGTTGGAGAAGACTCTTGAGTGTCCCTTGGACTGTAAGGAGATCCAACCAGTCCATTCTGAAGGAGATCAACCCTGGTATTTCTTTGGAAGGAATGATGCTAAAGCTGAAACTCTAGTACTTTGGCCACCTGATGCGAAGAGTTGACTCATTGGAAAAGCCTCTGATGCTGGGAGGGATTGGAGGCAGGAGGAGAGGGGGACGACAGAGGATGAAATGGCTGGATGGCATCACGGACTTGATGGACGTGAGTCTGAGTGAAATCCGGAGGATGGTGATAAACAGGGTGGCCTGGCGTGCTGCAGTTCATCAGGTCTCAGAGAGTTGGAGACGACTGAGCAACTGAATTAAACTGAACTGATCTGAAATGTCCATCAACAGATGAGTGGATGACGAAGATGTAGTACATATATTGAGTGGAATACTACTCAGCCATAAATTGGAATAAATCTTGCCATTTGTGACATGTAAGGACACAGGCCATATTAAACTAAGTAAAGTAAGTCAGAGTGAGAAGGACAAACACAGTAAAATTTCACTTGAATGTGGAATCGTAAAAACAAAACAATGCAGCTTACATAAGAAGACAGAAAAAGAGTCATAAACATGTGGACAAACATGATTGCCAGGGAAGAAAGGTGATAAAAGAAATAGGAAATGGAAATTAAACCTTACAAGCTTTCAGTTACAGATAAATGAGTAAGGAGTTGAATTATGCAGTATGGAGACTATAGTCAAGAATATTATAAGAAGCTTATTTCATTGCAGATGTAACTAGAATTATTGTGGAGATCATTTGTAATCTATAGAAACATTAAATCACTATGCTGTGCATCTGGAACTGTCATTATTACAAGTCAATCATACTTCAATTTAAAAAATCTGGGAAATAAACAAATCCTACACAAATCTCTAGCAAATTCTCTATGGGTGCAATGATTCTTTTGTCATGAATAATGACATGTTTAATAATAAAGACTAAATATTTTTAAAAAAAGATTCAAAATAGGAAAGACCAGGATTAAAAACTCCTAAACAAATGCACATTGCTCAGAAGATTAAGAAAATATTGAAAATATCACTGTAGATAAAACTTAAGTTAGGAGAAATATGATGAAAAAATGCATTGTAAGAAAGTGGAGGGAAGGAATGAAACTCTTAAAATCTATTGAATAAATATTCCTGAAATATAAATATAGCAAAAAACAGTGTAACCTATTTGTCAAAAGTGGGAAAAGTGGAAGATTGATCTGATATATGAATGACTGGAATATCTGAAAAAAAAAAAATCAAAGCCAAGATGGAAAGCAAATACTAAATATTGTTATGCAAATTATTTTGAAAGTAAAAAAAAAAGTTTGAAACTGTTTATTAAAGAGAACTATGAGAATAACTTGAAGTGATTAATAGCAAATGATGTTCTGGAAATATTATTGGGCTTTGAAGAGAAACAGAAGTCCTTTGGATATCGAGAATAAAAGAGCAAGTGACATATAAGGAAACAAAAATTAGAATTTTGTCAACCTTTACGGAGAAATACCAATGCCTGTAGAAATAAGGCCACACTGTTAAGATACTCAAGGAGAGACATGATGATTCATGAATTCTTTCCCAACCAAACTGCTTGAATATCAAAAGTCCTGACATCCAAGCCATCTTGAAAGATCTAGGGTAATAATGTTACTAAGATTAATGGAAAAAACAGACTTCAGAAAACAGAATCCTTTGAAAGACAGTGACACAAAGACAGATGGTAAATACTAAATTTGCCATTCCTTACTCACCTGAGACTGAATGAGCATTACATGACAGAGGGAACAAGCTTGGTGGTAGACACTAAGGTGTCTTCATTACAATATCCACTGAGTTCTGCCTCTTTTAAGAGTGCTTTCTTATGTGTGTTTAATTTTATAGAGAATTATTTTAAAGGCAACAAGATGGATACATAAAATTTAATATAAAACTTTAAATATAGAACAAGCATACATAACTGAACATATAGAACATAAATACACATAACAGAAAAAAAAAAACAACACTATACATAAAACTAATACTAAATCTATACAACCAAACAACTGAGCTTGTACTAAACAGAGGCCTCAGGAGATGAGCAGTGAGTGAGGCCTTTTTCAATCTTGGTCCAGATAAGACTCCTGATAGTGTGTGGACTCCATCCTTTCAGAGGCCCAGGCTGGGGTCCAGGATTCAGACCAGAACCTGGAACACCAACACAGGTGATGGAGTGATGTTTAAAGAAGACACTGATTTTTAAGCTGTACTAAAACAAGTAGTATGGTATTAATGACAGAATGGAAATAAAAATAAAGGAACATGAGTAATTTGAATCCTGCCACACATCCCAAGTGCACACAGCACTGAATTGCATTCTGGTATTTCTTTAGTTGGAGTTGGCCACAGATACAGAAGAATCTATGAAACTTCCAATCCCATCTGAGAAATAGTGTCCTCACAGTGCCCCCCCCACAGACACTCTGCAAATGTAAGAGCTGCCAGAGAAGCCAGCCCAGCAACCTCGGGGGTGTCTGTGGACAGGACCTGTGCCCTGGGGAGACGTGCTCAGGGCATCCTCCACTCGTCTGCATGGATTGTTATCACTCCCTTGCCTCCAGTTTTGTGGTTACACTCAGCAGCAGATCCCACTGTTTTTGCTGGTGATTCTTTGGCACCAATAAGTGAGTTCAGGTCATGATGGAAACATGTGCCTCACTTGTCTGCCTCACCTTTTCACCCCAGGTCCCATGTTCACCCTTGCTCTTCCTGGTTTATGTCATCACATGATGACATCCCCAAAAGCATTCCTTGAGAAAACAAGCAGAGAGTTTTCTGACAGCTGGAAGGAAGAGATCAGTCAGGCATGTCCAAACCCTCCTAGGGCAGTAAAGCAACCATGTGGGGTAGTCCAGGACAGTGCAAACTTCATGGGGGCCCCTTCAGCTGCGTGAGCCCATACCTGCTGACTTCATCCTCAGCTCCTGCTCAGTCCACTCATGGTGACAAAGCCAGGTTCAAGGGTGCAAACCTGAGTTCAGGAGCCAAGGCTAAGAAAGTAGGGGAAGAGGGCTGCAGACAGATTTCATAGATTTTATATAAGTTCCCAGTACCCCAAGTGCCTACAAAAGACCAGGTCCTCCAGAAGGGTAATCATAAAAAGATGGAAAGAGAGGATAGGGAAGAGTTACAGGGAAAATTCTATGGATCGGAAAAAGAAACTTTTAGGAGATATGAAAGAGGTAATAATGACCTTTATATTCTTCCTCTGCTTCTCTGAATCTTCATTATCTGCTATGCAGTTTTCTGGTGTCTGAGGGCAGTGGCCATGTGGAGTGGCTGTGGGAAAGCAAAGGGGAGATTTACAGTCAGGATATGACCTGGGGGCTATAGGTTGCAGCGGTGAGACTTGTACTATGCCAGGATTCATGACCTCTGGAGGAGAAGATGTCAATCCATGGCCAGAGACCAGGCTTGACTACGTGGAGTGTTTTGTATAATGGAGTTACATTAAAGTATAAAAGAGAGAGAAAGCTTCTGACATAGACATCTGAAGAGGGCAGAAGGAATGCCTGCTTGCTAGTTTTCAGTAAGGAGTTATATACGTTTTCAATTGGTTATTAACAATAAATCAAAATAATATCTCAAGCTTGTGAAGATTTTACAAGACCCACTACCACAATCTACAGTCTAAGATAACAGGATTAGTCAGAAGATTCTTAAGAAGGAGAAACATGTACTCCTGTTGGACACATTTTTGCTATATAACCATTGGTACAAAGTTTAAGGAAAAACATACCCTTCAGCAAGATGAGTTGTTTTTCTATGTAATGAATAGCACTGGGCTTAAAGGAAAAAAAAAAATGTAATGACGAGGAAGGAACGTGACGTGGTGGGGGGGGAGTTTGTCCTTTTCTCCTCCTCTAGGTATCTGGACTGCTGTCTCTTCCTTGAGGGCCCCCAACCCATTCCTCCTCCTAGAGGGCCCTGGACTCCTTATCAACCTACGTAAGAATTACTTCTCTCATTCTCCCCTTTGAGGCTGCCAATGGAAAAGGGATGTGGCTATTATTCTATAGCTGCTTGTATGACTAAATGTATGAATTCTGTGAGTGTGGACAGCCACTGACTGTGGACATGCAAACATTCTTTGGAAAATGAAGACTAGGAAAAAATATCAGATGATTGATAATAGCTATTTGGAAAGGTAGGATTGAATTCAGTCATGGGTCTTTGTCATGGAAATCTGGCATGCAATTTAGTGTTTCCTTTTTCCCCATTGGTTAGGTTATCATTAGTTAAATGCAGAAGCTCTGTATCATTTTTTTTCCTGCTCCTCTTTTTCGCTCTCCTTCATCCAGCAAAGAGGATAATTCAATGGCAGTTCAGTCCATAGTTGCTAACCTCCCACATGCATACACTCCACCCCATGTCCCCATCAAGAAACATCCCCTGAGTGATTGGTGAGCAGCCTCACCAGTGTCCTGACAACCACTCTGTGTCTCTCTAGCTGTCCAGGAAGACCTGGTGGAGAAACTGTACCAGGGCTGGACTGAGGTACAGCTTCTGAGTACTCTGAAGGGAAGCTCACCTGTCTTTATCTGGGATAAGACTTGCTTCACTTCTTTTTATTCAGTTGAATGCAGTTATAGTAATCTGACAATGTATATTATTCCTGATATATGAAATTCTTTGGCAGGGGAAATATTGAGAATAAATCTATTATCAATGCAGGCTGATTCAAAAGAACATTTTTTTAAATCATCAGTTACTACTGTTTAAGAGTAGGTTCTTTGCTCAACAGAAGGTTTTCTTCCTTGAAAACCAATTTTGTAATTGTTGGTCAAATTGAAACTGCAATCTTATGTGAAATAGTCCAGCCTTATCAACAAACATTCCTCTCTGTTTTCTTTGGGGGCCATTGACTTAAAGAGTTTTAGTTTTCTGAGGACAAAAATCAGATAACAGAAGACTTAGTTCAGAGAATACAAAATACTAATACCCTCACACTGTTTTATTCTATCTAATCACAGGTGTGTGGTTCAGCCAAAGAGAATTCTAAATATTGAGGGATCATCACTCTGCTCAGCAACGATCTAACTGATGACAGTGGGGCTCTTTGCCACCTCTGGTTGGAGAGGAGTCCTGAATTTGGGTTCCTCCAGGTGGTGAGGGATGGGGGTACAGAGCAAGAGATTACTCTCCTAGGAAAAACTGATTTCTACATTCTAGTGCCTCCTGAATCAGTTGCATCATTTAGATGGTGTAGGACTGTGTGAATGAGGATGTTTGGAGGAGAGCATGTATTGAATCCACATAGTGTGATGGTGAATCTGCCTGTCTATTTCCTCAGGGGGTATTTACTCTTAGACAATAAAGGTGTCAGTTTTCTTTGTAAAAAGACTCATCACCACTGCACATTCTCTGTTCATTCCCTCTTGTGCCTTCAACATAGCTCTTCCCCAGGTTTGGTTCATGTTCTCATTAGTCAGCTGGAGATGGTGCATAGATCTATGTTCTCAGCTCTTGATATCCTAATTGGAAAAGCCAAACTGAAAACCCAGAAGTGGCTCGGAATGGGGGTGCTCTGGGCCCCTGACTTGCCCATTCTTCAGTCAAGAATCCTCAGTCATGGAACATGGAGACCCTGCTCCATGTTCATGTCTGGAAGTACTGTCAAATCCAGAGTTGCAGACTCCACCTATCATTATAAGGTGGCCTCTGGTCACAGAACCCAGGGCAGCTATTGTGGGCACTAACAGCCAACTTTAGCACAGTCATTGGTGTGAAAGTCACCTTGGGACCCTTATCCTCCTATCAGCTCACAGAGAGTTGTGTAGCTTTATGTAGACAATACAGGTCACATCCGTAGGTGCAGGTGTCAGAGCTTAAACTAGGCACAAACAGATAAGAATCAGAAAGATGTATCATTATATTGGGTAAAATTACCATAAGCCTTTCAATTAATAAATCCCTGAGGCACGTACACAAGGGATATTGGCAACTCAAAGTAAAACTTGATTATTAGCCTGGTGACCATGACTCATGCTGAAAATATCTTATCTGGCTGGGTTAGAGACAGTTAATGTATACTCTGTGCTATCTATAATCAACTGTCCCACTGATCGCATGGCTCCTGTGAAATAGACAGCCACTGACTCAGTGGATATGAACACACTGTATAGAAAACAAATATTTATAGAAAAATAAGATGTTATTCATAGTGGCTATATCTAAATGATAGGAATTCAGTGTTATCAAATCTTGTATATTTTATTTTCAGTCCTCTAACAGAGTTTATTTTTAACCAAGTACAAAGTCTCATAGAAAACAAGATGAGTAGAGTAGCAGCAACTGTGGATTCTGGAGGAAGAGTGATCTGGGAAAAATAAAGGCATTCAAAATAAGCAGGTGGAGTCATGGGTCTCGTTCACTGAACAGTACACACATTTTAGGGTTTTCCCATTTTAGACTGAATATTTCCTTTTTATTAGGTTCTTCTTAGCTAGAAAACCAAAACTATGTTTTCATTTCTTTCCATCTCTCCTTTACCTTCCCTACTCCTCCAAAGAACGTGGATGAACACAAGTTCAGTCCATGCTTCTTAACTTCCCTCATCCATACACACCACCCCATGTCCACAAAAAGAAAACCTGGATGATTCCTGAGCAGCCTCACCAGTGTTCTAACAGTTACTCTGTGTCTCTCTAAGTTTCACCAAGGACCTGCCAGTCAACTCACTTCATGACAAGACAGAAGAGACTCCATGTGTCTCCAAGGCAAGTTTTGTTTTTTTTTTCCTGGTCTCACACAGAAATATTGTTTCTTTTTCAGTAGAATTAAGTTATGAATCTTTGAAGGTGTTCGTTTCAGATAGAGATGATTTCCTTGGCTAAGACAAAGTGGAGTGAGAGACTTATTACAAACTTATGATGCCTCAGTCCACAGGATATTGAAATTATTAGCATCCATTACACCAAGTAGAGTACAGAGTTCTCTACCCTGCAGCAAGATTCCCTCTAAGAAAATTCTGCAATTTCCAACCCAAGTGGTCTTGGGAATTCCATCCTCCAGGCAAAGGTCTTGCCTTTCATCCTGAGTATGTGTGCTCTGTTCTTGCTGGGTTCCCTGGACTCCACCACTATTCCTCATCAGGTTCTCTACTGTCACCAAATGAACCAAAGACAGTGAATCTTTGTAATCTTATCCTCATAGCGTCTTCTCTTCTGTACTTGTAGGTGGCCCTTTCAGAATATGAAAGTGGTGTGTGTTCTAGAATCATTCACTTTTGGAGAAAATCTTTGTAGATGAGAAAGTTGGAGCTTTCTCTCTGGTTTTAATGTAGAGACCAAACCGATTCCAAATTCCTGCTGGGAATGAGTATAGGGGCCCTGGTGATAGAAAGTAAAAAGTAGAATAATGTGGCCTATTATTCCAGGAAGTTCCAGGAAGAAGCTATATTATGGTTAACAGTGTAGGTTTGTGTCCATGGGACTGGGTTTATCTCTATGTATAATGTATTATGAATAGTGTGATTCTTTGTGTGTGTGTGAATTTTTTGTGTTTTGTTTTCCTCGGTATTTGTCACCCTAAACATCACTGTTACTGGTGTCAACTTCCCCGCATAAAAATTCCCATCACCATGCACTGTGAATGAGTATGTATATAAAATTGATGTATACACATTCACAGTGTTGATTTTATACCAAGTGAATATCCTTTAACAGAAGACAAATCTCATTACTAACCAGGAAAATGTTTACAAGATCCTTTTTAATTTTTCTTAACTTTTTATTGGCTTTGCTAGGTCTTCATTGATGCACAGCCTTTTCTCTATTCATGAAGAGCGAGGCCATCTCTGAGTTGTGGTACTCAGGCTTCCCACTGTGGTGGATTCTTTGTTGCACACCACAGGTTTTAAGGCTCTCAGGCTTCCATGGTTTTGGCACATGGGCTTAGTTGCTCCACAGCATGTGGAATCTTTCCAGATCAGGGATTGAGACCATATCTTTTGCATTGCCAGGTAGATTCTTAAGTACTGAGCCACCAGAGAATTCCTACCAGATTCATAATGAATAAAACTGTGTTTCAGAATCCCCCTTACTGGGTCAATCTCACCGTCATTTAATTGAAAATCTCATTTCTTAGTAGATCTTATAGCATTTTGATTGGTCATGGTTCATCACTCTGCCACGTCCCTCACTCAAACTCTTTCCTATTGGAGCCTCAGAATGAATTCTCCCCCTTCACCCAAGGCCCCTAGTGCTGGGGAGTTTCCTTCCTTTGGCAGAGAGCCCCCAGTGGTGCCCACATGCCATACCCAGTTCTAGAGGAATCTGAGAAAGGAGGAGCATCCAGGCATGGATGGAGAAAGTTCACTCCAGCTTTCCCTCATAAGTTTTGAAATGTCCAGTCCTGTTAATTCCATGTACTGTGTTGTTCAGCACATCTCTAGAACTTTTCTGTTCTGAAACTAAGATTTTATAATAACTTACCAGACTTCCCTGTGTCAACCTCCTCCCAGCTCTTGGAACCACTCTTCTCCTCTCTGATTCTGTGACTTTTCCTTTAGATACCTCAGGTAAATGGAATTGTGCAGTATTTGTCCTCCTTTGACTACCTTATTTCACTCTTCTCAGTGTACTCCAGCTTCATTCATATTGCTGCAAATGACAGGATTTCCTTCTTTTTAAAACACTGAATCACATTCCAGTTATGTATACAGCATATTTTCTTCATTGATTTATCTGCCCATGGACACTGGGCAGTTTTTTTTTTTTTTTTTATCTTGGTTGTTGTGTAAAATGCAGCAATGGATATGAGATTGCAGATATCTCCTGGACATTCTACTTTATCTCCTTTGGACATTAACTCAAAAGAGTGATTTCTGGTTTTTATGATAGTTCTTTTTATAAGTTTTTAAGCGACTTCCCTCATTCCTAACAATAGGCACAAAAATTATGTTTCTCTAGTTTGTTGCTGTTATTTTCTTTTATTGTATACATCCTGAAAGGAAATATTTCCTTTTAACTTGGTTTCCACTTCACTAACACTTGGTGATGTTAATTATTATTCCTATATATACTGATGACTTCTCTGTCTTTTATGAAGAAATGTCTATTGAAATTTTTTACACATTTTAAAAAGTCATTTATTTGCAAGTTGTTCTTTTAAAGTTGAGCTGTAGTAGTTGCTTATATATTCTGGATCAGTTCAGTTCAGTTAGTCGCTCAGTCGTGACTGACTCTTTGCAACCCCATGACTTGCAGCACACCAGGCCTCCCTGTCTATCACCAACTCCTGGAGTTCACTCAGATTCACATCCATTGAGTCAGTGATGCCATCCAGCCATCTCATCCTCTGTCGTCCCCTTCTCCTCCTGCCCCCAATCCCTCCCAGCATCAGAGTCTTTTCCAATGAGTCAACTCTTCACATGAGGTGGCCAAAGTACTGGAGTTTCAGCTTTAGCATCATTTCTTCCAAAGAAATCCCAGGGTTGATCTCCTTCAGAATGGACTGGTTGGATCTCCTTGCAGTCCAAGGGACTCTCAAGAGTCTTCTCCAACACCACAGTTCAAAAGCATCAATTCTTCGGTGCTCAGCCTTCTTCACAGTCCAACTCTCACATCCATACATGACCACAGGAAAAACCATAGCCTTGACTAGACGGACCTTAGTCGGCAAAGTAATGTCTCTGCTTTTGAATATGCTTTCTAGGTTGGTCATAACTTTTCTTCCAAGGAGTAAGCGTCTTTTAATTTCATGGCTGCAGTCACCATCTGCAGTGATCTTGGAGTGCCCAAAAATAAAGTCTGACATTGTTTCCACTGTTCCTCATCTGTTTCCCATAAAGTGATGGGACCGGATGCCATGATCTTCATTTTCTTACTGTTGAGCTTTAAGCCAACTTTTTTCACTCTCCACTTTCACTTTCATCAAGAGGCTTTTAGTTCCTCTTCACTTTCTGCCATAAGGGTGGTGTCATCTGCATATTTGAGGTCATTGATATTTCTTCTGGCAATCTTGATTTCAGCTTGTGTTTCTTCCAATCCAGCGTTTCTCATGATGTACTCTGCATAGAAGCTAAATAAGCAGGGTGACAATATACAGCCTTGATGTACTCCTTTTCCTAGTTGGAACTAGTCTGTTGTTCCATGTCCAGTTCTAACTGTTGCTTCCTGACCTGCATACAGATTTCTCAAGAGGCAGGTTAGGTGGTCTGGTATTCCCATCTCTTTCAGAATGTTCCACAGTTTATTGTGATCCACACAGTCAAAGGTTTTGGCATAGTCAATAAAACAGAAATAGATGTTTTTCTGGAAGTCTCTCACTTTTTGCATGATCCAGCAGATGTTGGTAATTTGATCTCTGGTTCCTCTGCCTTTTCTAAAACCAGCTGGAACATTAGGGAGTTCACAGTTCACGTATTGCTTAAGCCTGGATTGGAGAATTTGGAGCATTACTTTACTAGCATGTGAGATGAGTGCAATTGTGTGGTAGTTTGGGCATTCTTTGGCATTGCCTTTATTTGGGATTGGAATGAAATGTGACCTTTTCCAGTCCTCTGGCCACTGCTGAGTTTCACAAATTTGCTGGCATATTGAGTGCAGCACTTTCACAGCATCATCTTTCAGGATTTGAAATAGCTCCACTGGAATTCCATCACCTCCACTAGCTTTGTTCATAGTGATGCTTTCTAAGGCCCACTTGACTTTACATTCCAGGATATCTGGCTCTAGATGAGTGATAACAGCATCGTGATTATCTGGGTCATGAAGATCTTTTTGTACAGTTCTTCAGTGTATTCTTGCCACGCTTTCTTAATATCTTCTGCTTCTGTTAGGTCCCTACCATTTCTGTCCTTTATTGAGCCCATCTTTGCATGAAATGTTCCTTTGGCATCTCTAATTTCCTTGAAGAGATCTCTAGTCTTTCCCATTCTGTTCTTTTCATCTATTTCTTTGCATTGATCGCTGAATAAGGCTCTTTTATCCCTTCTGGCTATTCTCTGAAACTCTGCATTCAGATGCTTATATCTTTCCTTTTCTCCTTTGCTTTTTGTCTCTCTTCTTTTCACAGCTATTTGTAATGCTTCCCCAGACAGCCATTTTGCTTTTTTGTATTTCTTTTCCATTGGGATGGTCTTTATCCCTGTCTCCTGTACAATGTCACGAACCTCATTCCATAGTTCATCAGGCACTCTATCAGATCTAGGTCCTTAAATCTATTTCTCACTTCCACTGTATAATCATAAGGGATTTGATTTAGGTCATACCTGAATGGTCTAGCAGTTTTCCCTACTTTCTTCAATTTAAGTCTGAATTTGGTAATAAGGAGTTCATGATCTGAGCCACAGTCAGCTCCTGGTCTTGTTTTTTTGACTGTATAGAGCTTCTCCATCTTTGGCTGCAAAGAATATAATCAATCTGATTTCAGTGTTGACCATCTGGTGATGTCCATGTGTAGAGTCTTCTCTTGTGTTGTTGGAAAAGGGTGTTTGCCATGACCAGTGCATTCTCTTGGCAAAACTCTATTAGTCTTTGACCTGCCTCATTCCACATTCCAAGGCCAAACTTGCCTGTTACTCCAGGTGTTTCTTGACTTCCTACTTTTGCATTCCAGTCCCCTATAATGAAAAGGGCATCTGTTTTGGGTGTTAGTTCTAAAAGGTCTTGTAGGTCTTCATAGAACCGTTCAACTTCAGCTTCTTCAGCGTTACTGGTTGGGGCATAGACTTGGATTACTGTGATACTGAATGGTTTGCCTTGGAGACGAACAGAGATCATTCTGTCATTTTTGAGATTGCATCCAAGTACTGCATTTTGGACTCTTTTATTGACCATGATGGTTACTCCATTTCTTCTGAGGGATTCCTGCCCGCAGTAGTAGATAAAGTTGTCATCTGAGTTAAATTCACCCATTCCAGTCCATTTTAGTTCACTGATTCCTAGAATGTCGACATTCACCCTTGCCATCTCTTGTTTGACCACTTCCAATTTGCCTTGATTCAAGGACCTGACATTCCAGGTTCCTATGCAATATTGCTCTTTACAGCATCGGACCTTGCTTCTATGACCAGTCACATCCACAGCTGGGTATTGTTTTTGTTTTGGCTCCATCCCTTCATTCTTTCTGGAGTTATTTCTCCACTGATCTCCAGTAGCACATTGGGCACTTACTTACGTGGGGAGTTCCTCTTTTAGTATCCTATCATTTTGTTTTTTCATACTGTTGTCCCCTTATTCAGATAAAAGTTCCCAGATACTTCTTCTCATTCTATAGGTTGCCATTTTATTATGTTTTTGATGAGGAAACCATGTTTAATCATTTTATAATTTTAGAATTTTGGCAAAGATCATTTGGCCACACATTTGTCAATTTATTTGAGATTCCCTTCTTACTGTTCATTGGTCTCTGCTTGTTTTGTTGCCTGTAGAATACTGCTTTGACTGATGTGGCATTCTTATGTGTTTTGCATTCAGCAAGCATGAAGTCACTATTGTTCTTTCCTCTCAAGATTTTTTTTTTTTTTTGAGTTCTTTTGGGTTCCATAAGTATTGGTATGTTTGATTGTTTTCCCATATATATATATATATATAAATATATATATATATATATATATATAAATTACATGGGACTTGTGAGTGGTTACAATATTTATGTGCATCTCATTTAGGAATATAGTAAGGTCAATAACACTAAATATTCCAATCTATGAGTATGGTATGTCATCCCAATTACTTGTCTCTTTTTCTCTTTCAACAGTGTCCTGTGGTTTTCCATGCGTAAATCTCTCACTTCCTAAGAAGCCTTTGTGTTACCTTGCTTGGGTCCTCTAGGGTCAGTGATGGGAAAGATGGGCTCATGAAGAGAGGGAATGTCCTTCCCTCCTCTCTGTACCTGCTTTCTGGTAATTTGTAATACAGGAACCCTGGGCCATGCCCTTCACCTTTGCCTACAAAGGAGCTCCCTACTGGGAATTTTCTTTGAATCTGAGTGTTCACCTTACTATTGGAATGTACACAAGCACATTCCAACGCCTCGCCGGGGTTCAAGAGCCCCAGGTATACCTATATACAAATGATTGTATAGGCCATCAAATCTTCTGCAAAGAAAAACAAACAAACAAACAATAAGCCGCTTGTTGTCTTCTTCTTTTCTTTGGAGCTCTTAGAGCTGAATTTTCCAGGGTAGTAGCCACAAGATAGATCTGCCTATCTATAGTTAAATTATTTCAAACAATAATTAGCATGTTATATTTTAAAAATCACAAAAATCACACAATCGCTTGGTCACACTAGACATATTTCAAATGTGCCCACATGTATTAGAATTTCAGCTTTGTAAGCCTGAATATAAGAGCTATATTGGGTCTGTAGAAGTGTAAGATTGAATGGTGATTCTCTTGGCATCTCTCCCATGTGTTAATTTTGCAACTGTGCTTAACATCTTGTTGACAGGCTCTGAGTCCACAAAGCACAGGGGAGGTCTATGAACCTCGAAGGAAGACCAGGAAGATGCTTTGTGAGCCAGGTGGAAGAGGAGAGATGAGTGGGTCAACTTGTACAATAACTGCATTATTGCTCCTGGTTGTCTTTCTACAGAATATATCCTAGAGAGCATTAATGGCAGCGATGTGGGCGGGAACACAGGGAGAGGACAGCTCTCAAGTGGCATTTAGAGGGAGACTGTTCCTGGACCTCTTGGGTTATACTTGCTTCTTTGGAGATGAAGGAAGGTTAAGAAAAGGAAATATGTGTAGAAGTGTGATGTGTTCTTTTCATATTTTAATGATAGAACTATGTGTCCATGTGCTTTATAGTGCTGTACTTTTTCTTGCTTTTCAATTTAGATATGTCCTTTCTCACAAGACTACTCTTTCCTTCTCCTTTCTCTGCCAAATATGAAAGCTTGGATTCTGATTAGCTCCTGAGAGTATTATTCACAGGGGACTTTGGCTTCATCTTTAAATTCCTCTCTGATGGCCGTAACCTTGTGGGCACAAAGCCTCATAGTCACTTGACACTGGAGACCAAGTTTTTGCAGGGAGTGTCGTGAGAAAAAAATCTCTCACTGTTCATTTTCAGGACTTGTGGTGTCCCTTAATGCTTGTCCTCACTGTATTCTCATGTAAAGGGTGCTTTCAGGGTTGGAGGAGTCAAATCACGTGTGCTCTGCTGTCCCTACTTGGGTTCAGCCCCTTGAAACTCATCTCAGCCTCTGCACAGCCCCAAAGGTTATGTGCTGAAGGTGCTTCCATGCGAGAGGTCCATGTCCAATTGCCCCTAGACCCTCCATGGCTGCAGTTTCTAGAGTCCGTGAGGGGCTGCTAAGCTTCTTCACACATTTGCCCTTACAATCCTGCTCACCTGGTCTCCTGGTACTGACCAGGCTCAAGGCAGCAGGTCCGAGGGTCACTGCTCCTCTCAGATCCCACTGCTCCATCCAAGCAGTCCTGCCCTTTCTCCCCACACCTCAGGCCTGCCCCACCTGTGCCCTTTCCTTACACCTTCCCAGGCCTCATCACTCCCAATTTTCCAATTTAAGAGCAAACCAGGCAGCTACCAGGTGTTTATGGAGGACTCTTTCCACATCATTCTGGTTAAATGAAATTGAACATTTTTTGCCTCTGTCCTCTCTAAGGGTCTGGGAAACTTAAAATGTTTCTGTGAGCATTAAGCATCTGCCAGGTAACTAAGGTCACCCTAGTCCTATGGGCGGAGGAACTTGGTAGGCTGCACTCCATGGGGTCACTGAGAGTTGGACATGACTCAGTGACTTCACTTTCACTTTTCACTTTCATGCATTGGAGAAGGAAATGGCAACCCACTCCAGTGTTCTTACCTGGAGAAGCCCAGGGACAGTGGAGCCTGGTGGGCTTCTGTCTATTGTATCTCACAGAGTTGGACACAACTGAAGCAACTTAGCAGCAACAGCAGCAGGCAATGGGAGAGTCTCTGTTATGGGGAATTTTTAATCCTTCCCTCTCCCAAGGCTCAACAGACTCTCAGATCCATGCCAGGTCCTCCCTGGGGTGGGCGGGGGGTGGATTGGTTAATTAAATAATGGACTGATTGGAGACGGTGACGGACTCACAGTCCTTCTTCCAATGTGCCCATGTTGGAAAACTCTAGGGTTGGTGGAGGTTCAAGGAGGAGGAAAGGAAAAATGACTAGAAGAGAGAAATGAGGAAGGAAGTGGAGAAGCAGCAGCAGGAGAAGTAGCAAGGAAGGTCGTGGGCAGAGATGCATGGAGACAGTGACCACCTGGAGGAGGAAAAGGTTGTCCCAGCCTCATTCCTGGTCACATGTTGATAAGTTGAGGGTGGCAACAGGATGCTGGAGGTCAGAGACCCATTTTTTTCATTGCAGAGGTGAAACACTGAGGCCCTGAGAGGTCCTGAAGACATGGACACCAGGGGTCCCAAGGCCCTGCTCCAAGGAATACAAGGGTCCCCAGGTCACATCCTGACTTTAAATCTCCCCTTTACTTTCCCACAGCCACTCCACATGGCCACTGCCCTCAGACACCAGAAAACTGCATTGCAGATAATGAAGATTCAGAGAACAAGAATACAAGAGGTTATTTATTTATTCTTTCATACTTTTAAAATGTTTTGTCTCTTTCTGATCCATACACTCCTACAACACTTCCCCATCTCCTCTTTTGAACTTTTTGTGATTATAGTTCTTGAGGACCAGGTCTCTCGTAGACACTTGGGGTCCTGGGAGCTTATATAAAATCTATGAAATCTGTTTGCATCCCTCTTACCCCACTTTCTGAGCATTGCCCAGTCTCCTGACTCCAGGTATGTACCCCTGAACCTGTCATTGTCACCATGATTGGCCTGAGAAGGAATTGAGGCTGGAATCAGCATGTCTGGACTCACGCAGCTGAAGGGCCCCAATGAGGTTTGCACTGCCCTGGAGTAGCCCATATGGCTGCTTTCTTGCCCTGGGACCAGCCTGACTGATCTCTTTCTTCCAGATGTCAAAAATCTCCCTACTGGTTTTCGTGGGGAAAGCTTTTGTGGATGACATCAGTGATGATGAAGAAAAAGGACCAGGAAGAGCAAGTGTGAACGTGGGACCTGGGGTGAAAAGGTGAGGCAGATGAGGGCCCATGTCTCCATCATGACCCCCACTCACATGTTGGTGCTTCAGAATCACCAGCAAAACCCCTGGGGTTTGCTGTTCAGTGTGACCACAAAAGTGGAGACAGAGGGTGGTAACAATCCACACAGATGAGTGGAGGATGCCCTGAGCACGTCTCCACAGGGCACAGGTCCCATCCACAGATGCCCCACAGGTTGCTGGGCTGGATCCTCCAGCAACTACATTTGCAGGGAGGCTGGGGGTACTGTGGGGCCACTGTCTGCAGGAGTCTAGGAGCTGCTGTTTCAGCATGTTCTGTTTGAAGATCCCACTGGGAGCTTCCTCATCTCCCTCTGCAGGACCCAGTTCTGCCCTCCCAACCCCCAAAAGCAGCAGGCAGCATCCCTAGTCCATCACCAGCTGCAGGGAGAGGTTGGGGCGGCTCCACCCTCCCCAATCTTGGGCTCCTGGGAACAGAGTGAAGGAGACACGGGAGCCCAGAGCTCGTGCAGGCAGGGGGTCACCTGGCAGCTCTGCATCCCTGTGGGTGCTCCCTGGTCCTGATGGTCCCTGCAGACTAGGGTGTGTCTGAGTCTAGGGTCACTCAGGTTCTGGAAGCCTGGGGTCCTGGGCCAGTTCAGGGCATCATTTCTCAACCAGGAATTGGAGCATCTGTATAGTCTTCTGTGTATGTGTCCAACTCCAACTAAAGAAACACCAGAAAGCAGCTCACAGCCACATGCATGGGATTGGTGGTGCTAATGGTTAAGAATCCTCCTACCAATGCAGGAAATATGAGACTCGGGTTTGATCCCTGGGTATGGAAGATCCCCCAAAGAAGGAAATGGCAATCCATTCCATTACTCTTGCCTGGAGAATCCCATGGACAGACGAGCCAGCTATAATCCATAGGGTTGCACAGAGTCTGATAGGACTGAAGTGACTGTGGATTAGAGGCAGGATTCAAGTTACTCATGTTCCTTTTATTATTTATTTCCAATTCTGTCATTAATAACATATCTTTTTTTTTTTTTTTATGGCTTAAAAGCAGTGTCTTCTGTCACATTTTAAACTTGCAATATGCTAAGTGGATAAAATGTACTTTTTTTTTTTTTTCTACTACAGCAACATAACAGCTTAAAACTGTAAACCTCAAAAGAGTTTGGTTGGGGGCTAGAAATGATTATTTGGGAAAACAGAGACCCTAGGTGTCTGTCCATTTCCAAGGCTTAGGTCTCAGGAGCAGTTGCACCGAGTATAGGATGGGTGGGCAAGTTCTCCTACCCCCATGTCATCTGACCTCCTGCTCCTCCCAGGGCCTTGAGGCAAGGAGGGAACCCAAATTTTAGCCCTGGATCCCAGAGTCCCCTGTTCTTCTGCCTAAGTCTCACTAACCAGGGAACCTACCAGTTGAACATTGCTGGCCATATGCTCAGGGGTACTTGATCCTGTGGGACATTTCTAAAAACACCTTCAGCAAAGAGCAGCAAAGAGGCCCAATGCCCTGCATATGTGAGCCCCAAAGCCAAGTCTAGATCTTGGGAAGTCTTCTGGGTCCTGCACACCCTCCCCAGGGAGCCCTCTTCTGTCTGACTGTGCACCTCCCCAGGGACTCCATCACCCATGCTGCTGTTGCAGGCTCTGCTCTGAATCCCTGAAGACCTGGACCTGGGCCCCATCCTGGACCCCAGAAGGGATGGAGCCCACATAGCACCCAGAGCATCATCTGGACCAGACTGAGGAGGCCTCACTGATTCTATCCTGAGAGTCCTCATTTAGTACAGCTTCAGTTGTTTTGCTGTGTTGATTTGGTGTTAGTTTTATCTATATGTTCCATATGCATTAATATGTTCAATATATATATGTAAGGTTTTTCATTAATACAGTTTATCTTGTTACTTTTAAAATATTTTTTTGTAAAAACGCACACATGTATAGAATAGCACCCTCAGCAGAGATAGAACTTAATGAATTGTCCTAAGGCCATCACCCTAGTGTCCACCACCAAGATCTCTCCCCCTGGTACACAACTCAGTCTACACTGAGTAAAGAAAGTGGAAATAAAAGTGAAGTCTCTTAGTCATCCAAGAAGTCAGAAAAAATCTGACTTTTTTCAACCCCATGGACCATAGCCTACCAGGGTCCTCTGTCCATTGGATTTTCCAGGCAAGAACACTGGAGTGGGTTTCCAGTTCCTTCTCCAGGGATCTTCCCCACCCAGGGATTGAACCTGAGTCTCTTGCATTGTAGGCAGAGGCTTTATCGTCTGAGCCACTAGGGAAGTCCTCGTTTAGTAAGGAACTGCAAATTTAGTCTTTACATCTGTCCTTATGTGATTGTTTTTAAGGATTCTCTTTTCTCACGTCTGCTCATTCCACTAGTTATAAGATATCAATATTACCCAGATCTTTCATGACTTGCACGTCAAGACTTCTGAAACTTAGACTCCTTGGCTGGTAAGACATTCATGGTTCATCATTGGTCTCCTTAGGGAACTTAAATGTGTTTCTTTCTTTTCTTTTAACACAGAGAGTTTCTCCCTGAAAAGGCTCTTAAAATTTTAATTTTTATTCCCTTATATTTCTCCTGCTCTTTTATTCTAGTGTCCCAAGGGACTTTTGCTTTTAAAACCTTATGGCTTTACTACAGTATCATTTGCTATTAGTCATTGAAAGTTGATGCTCATTATTTTTTTAAATAAACAATTTCAAAGACGTTTTCCAAGAAACTTTGCATCATAATGTTTAATATTTGCTGTGTATCTTTGCTGTGATTTTACTCTTTCAGAGATTCCAGTCATTCATATAAGAACAGGGAAGCCTGGTGTTCTTCAGTCCATGGGGTCACAGAGTTCTGGACATGAAATAGGGCCACTGAATATGAAATAGAGAAAGTGAAATAAACTAGATAAAAGTAAAACATCATCATATAATCCAGTTGTTTTTAACTATGACTGCTCATTTGAAACCTATTACCATTTTCTTAATTGTTTTGAGTTTATTTTCTGTAGATCTTTTCCTTGCCTTGTGTTTCCTGCCTAGAGAATTTCCTTTAGCATTTGTTGTAAAGCTGTTTGGTGGTGGTGTGAAATTTTCTTAACTTTTGCTTGTCTGGAAAGCTTTTGATTTCTCTATCAGATCTGAATGAGACTCTTACTGGGTAGAGTATTCTTGGTTGTAGGCTCTTTCATTTCACCACTTTAAATATATCGTGACATTCATTTCTGGATTATAGAGGTTTTGTTGAGAAATCAGCTGATAGCCTGATGGCAGACACCTTACATATTATTTGTCATTTTCCCTTGTTGTTTTTATTATTTTATCTTTGTCTCTAATTTTTGTCACTTGATTACTATATGTCTCGGTGTGTTCCTCCTTGGGTTTATCCTGTCTGAGACTCTGTGCTTCCCAGACTTGGTTGACTATTTCCTTTCCCATGTAGGGAAGTTTTCAGCTATTATGTTCTGCAACTTTGATCTCTATATGAACTGAAGTATTCTACCTGTAAAGGTCAGAAACTTAAGAATGTATATTTCATGCTATGGGCAACATTCTTTTACAAAATGTACAGAACCAGCATTTCTAGGCACAGGCAACAGAGCACAGTGTTAAAGGAATAGATTCAACATGAAGTCAGGGAGGTGGTCCTAAGATGGTGGAGGAATAGGATGGGGAGACCACTTTCTCCCCACAAATTCATCAAAAGAACATTTGAATGCTGAGTATATTCCTCAAAACAACTTCTGAATGCCTGCAGAGGACATCAGGCACCCAGAAAAGCAGCCCATTGTCTTTGAAAGAAGGTAGGGGGAAAAAATACACACACACACACACACACACACACACACACACACACATATATATATGACAAAAAGAGAGACAAAAGAGGTAGGGTTGGAGATCCGTCCTGGGGACAGAGTCTTAAAAAGAGAGGTTTCCAAACATCAAGAAACACTCTCACTGGTGTCTGTGGTGAGCCTTGGAACCTCAGAGAGCAACATAATCAGGAGGAAAAATAAACCCACAGATTACATGCCCAATGGTAACTCCCAGCAGAGAAGCAGCACAGATGCCTGCATCTGCCACTAGCAGGAGGTGCAGGCTGCATTGCTTAGAGTCTGAACCAGGCATGAATGCCCCAAGGGCAATCTGAGGGAAATAACTTGAAATAGCAAACCATACTGTGGGATAGCTACCCAGGGAAAAGCCTTAACCCAAGACACCGCCTGGCCCGCTCACATAACAAAAGACTGAGCAGAGCTAGCTATCTGTGGACTGGTCCATCCCCTGCCAGAGACAGGCAGGCGAAGGTAGCCAGAGCCAGAAGGGGGCAATCGCAGCCCCAGAGAGGCACCATCTACCAAACTGCAAGCAGGCCTCGTTGCTGACCAAGACTTCTTGGGATTCTGGATGGTCAACATCCACCTGAAAAGATGTGCCGGTTATACACCTAGAAAACTGAGTGGCAGGGATGGGGGAGGTTATAAGTCGCAGCGACTACACTCACCAAAGACCTGGTCACCTGAGCTACTTGGACCTGTGAAGGACACAGAACACAGGTCCAACCAAGTCTGCACCTTTGTGGAGTACCCGAGAATCTGAACCTGAAAGTCTTAGACCTGGGAAGTGTATACAATCCAGGGCAGGCCTCAGACATTTCCCAGCAGAGCAACATAGAACCTAAACAGTGTAGACAAGGAAAGCACACACATCGTGAGCGGGGGCAAACCCAGTGTGGGTGAATCACTGCAGGCATAAGCCAGTGTTATTTGTTTGCAGCATCCCTCCCTCCCCATATGGACTTGCCTGGTGGCTCAGATGGTAAAGCATCTGCCTACAATGCAGGAGACTGGGGAAGGAAATGGCAATCCACTCCAGTACTCTTACCTGGAAAATCCCATGGATGAAGGAGCTTTGTAGGCTACAGTCCATGGGGTCGCAAAGAGTCAGACGTGACTGAAAGACTTCAATTCACTCACTTCCCTTCCCACAGTACGGCTGAACAAGTGAGCCTAGAAAGTGTCCACCACCGCCCCCTTGTGTCACAACGGAAATTAGACACTGAAGAGATCAGCAAACAGAAGAAGCTAAAATGGAGGAACTGCCTTGGAAGTGACAGGTGCAATGAATCCGCTCTAATGAGGTGGATGAAACTGGTACCAATTATACAGAGTGAAGTAAGCCAGAAAGAAAAACACCAATACAGTATACTAACATGCCGGGGTCCAGCCCCGGTGGATCCAGGGAATTTGAAGTGGGGACGGCATTGGTGAGGAAAAACTCATTTACTTATTAATATAAGATTAGAGCAGGAAGAAATAGTGTAGTAGGAAAATTAAATGGAGAAAAGATGCTGATTAACTTGGTTTACATGGAAAACCAATAAAGTTCCGGACAAGGAACTTGCAGTCTATGTTGGGTCACAGGTGCCCGCTTGAATATCGGAGGGTGCCCCACCTTGGGCTCCCTCTCACATGGGTCTCAGAAGCCCAGGCAAGTAAGTAGACTCAGTGAGCCTCCACGTTTCAAGGGATCAGCCTGAAAAGGAGAGAGAGGGAGCAAGGGAAAGAATCGACACGGGAGAGGCTAGGCTTGTGCAAAAACCCCCTCCTCCTTTATTGTTCAAAAGGTGTTTATATACCCTAAATTTTACATAATGGAAGATACAGAGTCACGCAGGGGCAGCAGTCCTGAACCTTTCTGTATATCTTTTTGTATACAAAAGGTCTCAGGTGATTTACATTATCTTCTGGCCAAGAGGCTTGCTAACACTTTTTGGCTCTCTTTCTTAATGAATGTAAATCTTGTTTCCCTGAAGTGTTTTTCTTTAATCTGCATCTCCTTAAAGCACTAAAGTTACATCTCTATAGAACAAAGGCGCAGTGGGTTATAACAAAGAAGGTACTTAACTCAAAGATCTAATGTTGCTACTTGTTTTTTCTATATACCAACTATATCAACAAATAAAAGATATGAAAATTTGGCAGCAAGTATTGGCTCAACAAATGAAACCTTTAATCAATCCTATTCTAATGATTTTGACTCCTGGAAGCCCCTACATACATTCCTAGGATGTTTTAAGCTTCCTGTGCCTCCCACGGTCAGGAGGCCTCAAACAATCACATGCGCAGCTGTACGAGTCCTGCAGGCTAGAAAGCCATCAGAGATGTTTTTGGATTGAAACACTCGTATTATGCCCAAGAGATTTATTATCTAAAAGTTCTAAATTAATTTTTTTTCCAGAAAAAGGTGGTGGGGGTCCAGCTCCCTGTTAATAACAGAAGAGTAGGTGGAAAGCATAACACAGTAAAGCAGGCAGACTCTGGTCTTGGGGCGGGGGGGTGGATGCTTAGGAAATTCCAGGGGGAACCCCTGAAGCCTGATCATGTCCTTGCATTTTGTCAGGCTTCCTTCTGCGTGACCTTGTCACGGGTGGGATTCCTCACGCTGGCCCCTGGCACTAACACATATATATGGAATTTAGAAAGATGTTAATGATAAACCTGTATGCGAGACAGCAAAAGAGACACAGATGTATAGAACAGACTTTTGGACTCTGTGGGAGAGGGAGAGGGTGGGATGATTTGGAAGAATGGCATTGAAACATGTATACTGTCATGTAAAAACTAATCACCAGTCTAGGTTCGATACAGGACACAGGATGCTGGGGGCTGGTGCACTGGGATGACCCAGAGAGATGATATGGGGAGAGAGGTGGGAGGGGGTTTCAGGATTGGGAACTCATATACACCCGTGGCAGATTCGTGTCAATGTATGGCGAGACCAATACAGTATTGTAAAGTAAAATAAAAAAATAAATAAATTTAAAAAATAGATTAAAACCCTGTTGTTAACACCAACTACATAGGAAAGGGCCTATAGACCTTGAGAAGTATAAGCCAGATCAAGGAACAATCTGAAATGAACTGATCCACACTGTCCACAACAACACCAGAGAAAGTCCTAGATATATTTTTACAATTATTATTCCTTAAATTAAAAAAAAATATATATATTTTAAGTCCTCTATTACTCCTTTAATTTTCATGTTTATAACTATTACTTTGCAAAAAGACCTTATTTTGAAGCAAACTTCATATATATATATATTTTATAATTATTGTTACTTTTTTATCTTTAATATTGTATTTTTGAGAATCCAACCTTTACGCTAGATTTTTAAGCTTTGCTTTTTGGTATTTGTTATCAATTTTGTACCTTTAAGAACCCAATCCTCAGTACCCATATTGACTTGGAAGTGAGATTATTGGCTTGACTGCTCTCTCCCACTTTGGACTTTCCTTTTCTCCACCAGGTTGCCTCTCTCTCTTTCCTCCTCCTCTCTTCTCTACCCAACTCTGTGAATCTCTTTGTGTGTTCTGGACTGTGGAGAACACTTAGGGAACTGATTACTGGCTGGATCTGTCTCTCTCCTTCTGATACCTCCCTTTATCCTCCTGGCTACCTCTGTCTCCTTCCCCCCTCTTCTTTTCTCCATGTAACTCAGTGAGCATCTATGAGCGGTCCAGACTGTGGAGAGTACATAAGGAAGTGATTACTGGCAAGCTTGCTCTCTCCCTTTTGATTCCCCCTCTTGTCCTCCTGGCCACATTTGTCTCGTTCCTCCCTCTTCTTTTCTCTGTGTAACTCTGTGAGCATCTATGAGCGGTCCAGACTGTGGAGAGCACATAAGGAAGTGATTACTGGCAAGCTTGCTCTCTCCCTTTTGATTCCCCCTCTTGTCCTCCTGGCCACCTCTGTCTCGTTCCTCCCTCTTCTTTTCTCTGTGTAACTCTGTGAGCATCTATGAGCGGTCCAGACTGTGGAGAGCACATAAGGAAGTGATTACTGGCAAGCTTGCTCTCTCCCTTTTTGTTTTCCCCTCTTGTCCTCCTGGCCACCTCTGTCTCCTCCCTCCCTCTTCTCTTCTCTGTATAATTATGTGAACATCTCTGAGCGGTCCAGACTGTGGAGAGCACATAAGGAAGTGATCACTGGCTAGCTTGCTCTCTCTTGTTTTGATTCCCCCCCTTTTCTTCCCTGTCACCTCTATCCCCCTCCTCCCTGTTCTCTTCTCCATGTACTCTGTGAATCTCTCTGGGTGTCCCTCACTGCAGAGAAACTTTTCATCTTTAACCTAGAGGTTTTATCATCAGTGCTGTATAAATGGAGAAGTCTTGAAGTTACTGTAAGAACAAGACTGAAAGCCAGAGGTATGAGGCTTAAGTCCAAATCCTAAGAACACCAGAGAACCCCTGACTCCAGGGAACATTAATCAATAGGAGCTCATCAAACGTTTCCATACCTACACTGAAACCAAGCACCACCCAAGGGCCAACAAGTTCCAAGGCAAGACATACCACACAAATTCTCCAGCAACACAAGGAACATGGCCCTGAGCTTCAATATACAGGCTGCCCAAAGTCACTCCAAACCCACTGACATCTCATAACTCATCATTGGACAATTCATTGCACTCCAGAGAGAAGAAATCCAGCTCCACCCACCAGAACACTGACACAAACTTCCCTAACCAGGAAAACTTGACAAGCCATCAGTCCAACCCCACCCACAGTGAGGAAAGTCCACAATAAAGAGAACTCCACAAACTGCCAGAATATGGAAAGGCCACCCTGAAGACAGCAATATAAACAAGATGAAGATAAATACTCAGCAGGTAAAGGAACAGGATAAACCAAACCAACCAAAAAGGAAGAGATAGAGAATTTACCTGATAAAGAATTTCAAATGATAGTGAAAATGATCCAAAATCTTGAAAACAAAATGGAGTTACAGATAAATGGCCTGGAGACAAGGATTGAGAAGATGCAAGAAAGGTTTAACAAGGACTTAGAAGAAATAAAAAGGAGTCACTATATAATGAATAATACAATAAATGAGATCAAAAACCACTCTGGAGAGAACAAACAGTAGAATAATGGAGGCAGAAGTTAGGATAAGTGATGTAGAAGATAGAATGGTAGAAATAAATGAGACAGAGGAAAAAGAAAAAAATAATTAAAAGAAATGAGGACAATTTCAGAGACTTCTGGGATAATGTTAAACACCCTAACATTTGAATCGTAGGAGTCCAGAAGAAGAAGACAAAAAGAAAGACCATGAGAAAATACTTGAGGAGATAATAGTTGAAAACTTCCTTAAAATGGGGAAGGAAATAATGATCCTAGTCCAAGAAACCAAGAGTCCCAAACAGGATAAACCCAAGGCAAAATGCCCTAAGACACATATTAATCCAATTAACAAAGATCAAACACAGAGAACAAATATCAAAAGCAGCAAGGGAAAAACAACAAATAACACATGAGGGGTTCCTCATAAGGATAACAGCTGATCATTATAGAAACTCTTCAGGCCAGGAGGGAATGGCAGGACATACTTAAAGTGATGAAAGAAAATAACCTACAGCCCAGATTATTGTACCCAGCAAGAATCTCATTCAAATATTAAGGAGAAATCAAAAGCTTTACAGACAAGCTAAAGCTGAGAGAATTCAGCACCACCAAACCAGCTCTCCAACAAATGCTAAAGGATCTTCTCTAGACAGGAAACACATAAAGAGTGTTTAAACTCGAACCCAAAACAATAAAGTAAATGGCAATGGGATCATATTTATCAATAATTATCTTAACTGTAAATGGGTTGAATGCCCCAAACAAATGACAAAGACAGGCTGAATGGATACAGAAACAAGACCCCTATATATGTTGTCTACAAGAGGCCCACCTAAAAACAACGGACACATACAGACTGAAAGTGAAAGGCTGGAAAAAGATATTCCACGCAAATAGAGACCAAAAGAAAGCAGGAGTAGCAATAGTCATATCAGATAAAATAGACCCTAAAACAAAGGCTGTGAAAAGAGACAAAGAAGGACATTACATAATGATGAAAGGATCAATCCAAGAAGATATGACAATTATAAATATATATGCACCCAACAAAGGAGCAGCACAATATGTAAGACAAATGCTAACAAGTAGGAAAGGGGAAATTAACAATAACACAATAATAATGGAAGACTTTAATATCCCACTCACACCTATCGATTGATCAACTAAACAGAAAATTAACAAGGAAACACAAACTTTGAATGATACAATAGACCAGTTACACCTAATTGATATCTATATGACATTTCACCCCAGAAAAATGAATTTCACTTTTTCTCAAGTGCACACAGAACCTTCTTCAGGATAGATTATTTCCTGGGCCATAAATCTAGCCTTGGTAAATCTTTAAAAATTGAAATCATTCCAAGCATCTTTTCTGACCACAATGCAGTAAGATTTGACCTGAATTACAGGAGAAAAACTACTGAAAATTCCAACATATGGAGGCTGAACAACATGCTGCTGAATAAGCAACAAATCACAGAAGAAATCAAAAAGAAATAAAAATATGCATAGAAATGAATGAAAATGAAAACACAACAACCCAAAACCTGTGAGACACTGTAAAAGCAGTGCTAAGGGGAAGGTTCATAGCAATACAGACATACCTCAAGAAACAAGAAACAAGTCAATTAAATAACCTAACTCTACACCTAAAGCAACTAGAAAAGGAAGAAATGGATAACCCCATGGTTAGTAGAAAGAAAGAAATCTTTAAAATTAGGGCAGAAATAAATGAAAAAGAAACAAAGAGACCATAGCAAAAATCAACAAAGCCAATAGCTGGTTCTTTGAGAGGATAAATAAAATCGACAAATCATTAGCCAGACTCATCAAGAAACAAAGAGAGAAAAATCAGATCAATAAAATTAGAAATGGTTTCCTCGGTGTGTATGCCCAGCAGTGGGATTGCTGGGTCATAAGGCAGTTCTATTTGCAATTTTTTAAGGAATCTCCACACTGTTTTCCATAATGGCTGTACTAGTTTGCATTCCCACCAACAGTGTAAGAGGGTTCCCTTTTCTCCACATCCTCTCCAGCATTTATTGCTTGTAGACTTTTGGATCGCAGCTATTCTGACTGGTGTGAAATGGTACCTCATTGTGGTCTTGATTTGCATTTCTCTGATAATGAGTGATGTTGAGCATCTTTTCATGTGTTTGTTAGCCATCCGTATGTCTTCTTTGGAGAAATGCCTATTTAGTTCTTTGGCCCACTTTTTTATTGGATCATTTATTTTTCTGGAGTTGAGCTGTATAAGTTGCTTATATAACTTTGGATGCAGGATGCATGGGGCTGATGCACAGGATGATTCAAGTAGAGGATGTGGGGTGGGAGGTGGGAAGGGGCTTCAGCATTGGGAGATTGTGTTCACCTATGGCTGATTCGTGTCAATGTATGGCAAAACAAATACAGTATTGTAATTTAAAATAAATAAATAAATAAATTAAAAAAATTAGAAATGAAAATGGAGAGATCACAACAGACAGCATAGAAATACAAAGGATCATAAGAGACTACTATCAGCAACTATATGACTATATGCCAATGAAATGGACAATTTGGAAGAAATGGACAAACTCTTAGAAAAGTACAACTTTCTAAAACTGAACCAGGAAGAAATAGAAAATCTTAACGGACCCATCACAAGCACTGACATTGAAACTGTAATCAGAAATCTTCCAGTAAACAAAAGCCCAGGTCCAGATGGTTTCACAGCTGAATTCTACCAAAAATTTAGAGAAGAGCTAACACCTATCCTACTCAAAATCTTCCAGAAAATTGCAGAGAAAAGAAAACTTCCAAACTCATTCTAAGAGGTCACCATCACCCTAATACCAAAACCTGACAAAGATGCCACAAAAAAGAAAACCACCAGCCAATATCACTGATGAATATAGATGCAAAAATCCTTAACAACATTCTAGCAATCAAATTCCAACAACATATTAAAAAGATCATACATCATGACCAAGTGGGCTTTATCCCAGGGATGCAAAGATTCCTCTATATCTTCAAATCAATCAATGTAATACACCACATTAACAAATTAAAAATAAAAATCATATTATTATCTCAATAGATGCAGAGAAAGCCTTTGATAAAATTCAACATCCATTTATGATAAAATCCCTCCAGCAAGCAGGAATAGAAGGAACATGCTGCTAAGTCACTTCAGTCATGTCCAACTCTGTGCGACCCCATAGATGATAGCCCACCAGGCTCCCCCGTCCCTGGGATTCTCCAGGCAAGAACACTGGAGTGGGTTGCCATTTCAGTCTCCAGTGTATGAAAGTGAAAAGTGAAAGTGAAGTTGCTCAGTAGTGTCCAACTCTTAGTGACCCCATGGACTGCAGCCCACCAGGCTCCTCCATCCATGGGATTTTCCAGGCAAGAGTACTGGAGTGGGGTGCCATAATAAAAGCTATATATGGCAAACCCACAGCAAACATTATCCTCAATGGTGAAAAATTGAAAGCATTTCCCTTAAAGTCAGGAACACGACAAGGGTGCCCAGTCTCACCACTACTATTCAACATAGTTTTGGAAGTTTTGGCCACAGCAATCAGAGCAGAAAAAGAAATAAAAGGAATCCAAATTGGAAAAGAAGTAAAGCTCTCACTATTTGCAGATGACATGATCCTCTACATAGAAATCCTAAAGACTCCACCAGAAAAGTACAAAAGCTAATCAATGAATACAGTAAGCTTTCAGGATATAAAACCAACACACAGAAATCCCTTGCATTCCTATACACTAATAATGAGAAAATAGAAATAGAAATTAAAGAAACAATTCCATTCACCATTGCAGTGAAAAGAATAAAATACTTAGGAATATATCTACCTAAAGAAACAAAAAAAACTTATATATAGAAAACTAAAAACACTGGTGAAAGAAATCAAACAGGACACTAATAGATGGACAAATATACTGTGTTCATGGATCAGAAGAATCAATATATGAAAATGAGTATACTACCCAAAGCAATCTACAGATTCAATGCAATCCCTATCAACCTACCAATGGTATTTTTCACAGAGCTAGAACAAATAATTTCACAATTTTTATGGAAATACAAAAGCCTCGATAAGCAAAGCAATCTTGAGAAAGAAGAATGGAACTGGAGGAATCAACCTGCCTGACTTCAGGCTCTACTACAAAGCCACAGTAATCAAGACAGTATGGTATTGGCACAAAGACAGAAATATAGATCAGTAGAACAAAATAGAAAGCCCAGAGATAAAACCACGCACCTATGGACACCTTATCTTTGACAAAGGAGGCAAGAATATACAATGGAGAAAAGACAATCTCTTTAACAAGTGGTGCTGGGAAAACTGGTCAACCACTTGTAAAAGAATGCAACTAGAATACTTTCTAACACCATACACAAAAATAAATTCAAAATGGATTAAAGAGCTAAACATAAGACAAAAACTATAAAACTCCTTGAGGAGAACATAGGCAAACATTCTCCAACATAAATCATAGCAGGATCCTCTATGACCTACCTCCCAGAATATTGGAAAGAAAAGCAAAAAATAAACAAATGGGACCTAATTAAACTTAAAAGCTTCTGCACAACAAAGGAAACTACAAGCAAGGTGAAAAGACAGCCTTCAGAATGGGAGAAAATAATAGCAAATAAAGAAACTGACAAAGAATTAATCTCAAAAATATACAAGCAACTGCTGCAGCTCAATTCTAGAAAAATAAACGACCCAATCAAAAAATGGGCCAAAGAACTAAACAGACCTTTCACCAAAGAAGACATACAGATGACTAATGAACACATGAAAAGATGCTCAAAATCACTCATTATCAGAGAAATGCAAATCAAAACCACAATGAGGTACCATTTCACGCCAGTCAGAATGGCTACTATCCAAAAGTCTACACGCAATAAATGCTAGAGAAGGTGTGGAGAAAAGGGAACCCTCTTACACTGTAGGTGGGAATGCAAACTAGTACAGCCACTGTGGAGAACAGTGTGAAAATTCCTTAAAAACTGGAAATAGAAATGCCATACGACCCAGCAATCCCATTGCTGGGCATACACACCAAGGAAACCAGCATTGAAAGAGACACATGTACCCCAATGTTTATCGCAGCACCCATGCTGGATTCATGTCAACGTATGGCAAAACCAATAAAATATTGTAAAGTAATTAGCCTCCAATTAAATTAAATAAATTTATATTAAAAATGAAGTCAGGGTTGTTCTGAAAGAAATATTTCCAAAGAAGAAAACCAGAATGCTGGAGAGTTTAGTGGAAAGCGTATTTTCCCCAATAAAATATCTGAGATTTAATCCCAGGTAACCAGGTGGCACCAGTGGTATGGAAACAGCCTGCCAATACAGGAGACATGAGAGATGCAGGTTCAGTCCCTGACTTGGGAATATCTTCTAGACGAGGAAATGACAGCCCTTTCCAGGATTCTTGCCTGGAGAATCCCATGGACAGAAGAACTTGGAATGCCACAATCCATAGTGTTGTGAAGAACTGGACACAATTGAAGCAACTTACACACAGCACATGATAAACCTATAAATGCGTGTCCACTTTTGACTTTTTTTTCTCTTCCTAGAACAATAAATGCTAATAATTAACTTGCATAAGACAGTTAAGTTCAGTCTCTCAGTCATGTCCAACTCTTTGCATGCCCATGAATTGCAGCACGCCAGGCCACCCTGTCCAACACCAACTCCCGGAGGTCACTCAGACTCACGTCCATTGAGTCAGTGATGCCATCCAGTCATCTCATCCTCTGTCGTCCCCATCTCCTCCTGCCCCAAATCCCTCTCAGCATCAGAGTCTTTTCTAATGAGTCAACTCTTTGCATGAGGTGGCCAAAGTACTGGAGTTTTAGCTTTAGCATCATTCCTTCCAAAGAGATCCCAGGGTTGATCTCCTTCAGAATGGACTAGTTGGATCTCCTTGCAGTCCAAGGGGCTCTAAAGAGTCTTCTCCAACACCACAGTTCAAAAGCATCAATTCTTTGGCGCTCAGCTTTCTTCACAGTTCAAGTCTCACATTCATACATGACCGCTGGAAAAAATATAGCCTTGACTAGATGAACTTTTGTTGGCAAAATAATGTCTCTGTTTTTCTTTTTTTTTTAATTTTATTTTTACTTTATTCTACGTTACAATACTGTATTGGTTTTGCCATACGTTGAGATGAATCAGCCACAGGTGTACTAGATCTCCCAAAGCCGAAGCCCCTCTCTACCTCCCACCCTATATCATCTCTCTGGATCATCCCGTGCACCAGCCCCAAGCATCCTGTATCCTATATTGAACATAGACTGGCACTTCGTTTCTTACATGATAGTATACATGTTTCAATGCCATTCTCCCAAATCATCCCACCCTCTCCCTCTCCCTCAGAGGCCAAAAGTCCGTTCTATACCTCTGTGTCTCTTTTGTTGTCTCACATACAGGGTCATCATTACTATCTTTCTAAATTCCATATATATGTGTCAGTATACTGTATTGGTGTTTTTCTTTCTGGCTTATTTCACTCTGTATAATAGGCTCCAGTTTCATCCATCTCATTAGAACTGATTCAAATTTATTCTTTTTAAGGGCTGAGTAATAGTCCATTGTGTATATGTGCCACAGTTTTCTTATCCATTCATCTGCTGATGGACATCTAGGTTGTTTCCATGTCCTGGCTATTATAAACAATGCTGCAATGAACATTGGGGTACATGTGTCTCTTTAGATTTTGGAGAAAATGTCTCTGCTTTTCAACATGCTATATAGCTTGGTCATAACTTTTCTTTCAATGAGTAAGTGTGTTTTAATTTCATGGCAGCAGTCACCATCTGCAGTGATTTTGGAGCCCCCAAAATAAAGTCTGACGCTGTTTCACCATCTATTTCTGATGAAGTGATGGGACCAGTTGCCATGATATTAGTTTTTGAATGTTGAGCTTTAAGCCAACTTTTTCACTCTCCTCTTTCATTTTCATCCAGAGGCTTTTTAGTTCCTCTTCACTTTCTGCCATAAGGGTGGTGTCATCTGCATATCTGAGGTGATTGATATTTCTCCCACCAATGTTGATTCCAGCTTGTGCTTCTTCCAGCCCAACGTTTCTCATGGTGTACTCTTCATATAAGTTAAATAAGCAGGGTGAGAATATACAGCCTTGACATACTCCTTTTCCTATTTGGAACCAATCTGTTGTTCTATGTCCAGTTCTAATTGTTGTTCCTGACCTGCATATTGGTTTCTCAAGAGGCAGGTCAGGCGGTCTGGTATTCCTGTCTCTCAGAATTGTCCACAGTGTATTGTGATCCACACAGCTAAAGGCTTAACTTGCATAGTTGATGTCAATAAAATTTTATTTTATCAGATGTAATAAAGTGACTTGAAAACTTTTTTGCAACCAATTATATTGCTACCTTGTTATCCAAGTTGATATGGACATTATATATATGAGAAAGAAATACATAATACACACAAAATTTTGTAGCTGAAAAATTGTGAATAATTTTTTGATTATATTTAGTAAGGTCTTCAAATTATTCTCTTAATAATTAACTAAAACTACAGTTAAACTGGAATTTATGACAGTTTGTCTCCTGACCAAAACTAATATCTCATAACTATAAGGTCACAATGGGTTGTGTTTAGGACAGGATGTATATTTATGTGAGTATAAAGAAGCAATATCTGGAAATAAGATATAATAATATAAAAATATTTTTGAAGGATTTTGTTTGCTTCTTTGGTCTGGGTTCTAGTGTGTTTTTTGTTTAAGTTGTACATTGAAAAGTTTCCAAGTCTTATTTAATATCTCTGTTGATTTATGCATATGTCTATCAATCATTGACGTTTGACATCAAACATGATGTTTGCCACTTCTTTGGCATCTTTAGTCTAGGAGTTTTCCCTACTTTCTTCAGTTTACATCTGAATTTGGAAATAAGGAGTTCATGATCTGAGCGACAGTCAGCTCCTGGTCTTGTTTTTGTTGACTGTATAGAGCTTTTCTATCTTTGGCTGCAAAAAATATAATCAATCTGATTTCGGAGTTGACCATCTGGTGATGTCCATGTTCAGAGTCTTCTTTTGTGTTGTTGGAAGAGGATGTTTGCTATGGCCATTGCATTTTCTTGGCAAAACTCTATTAGTCTTTACTCTGCTTCATTCCACATTCCAAGGCCAAATTTGCCTATTCAGTTCAGTTCAGTCGCTCAGTCGTGTCTGACTATTTGCGACACCATGAATTGCAGCATGCCAGGCCTCCCTGTCCATCACCACCTCCTGGAGTTCATTCAGACTCACATCCATCGAGTCCGTGATGATATCCAGCCATCTCATCCTCAGCCGTCCTTTCTCCTCCTGCTCCCAATCCCTCCCACCATCAGAGTCTTTTCCAATGAGTCAACTCTTCTCATGAGGTGGCCAAAGTACTGGAGTTTCAGCTTTCACATAATTCCTTCCAAAGAAATCCCAGGGTTGATCTCCTTCAGAATGGACTGGTTGGATCTCCTTGCAGTCCAAGGGACTCTCAAGAGTCTTCTCCAACACCACAGTTCAAAAGCATCAACTCTTCAGCTCCCAACTATCTTTACAGTCCAAGTCTCACAGTCATACATGACCACAGGAAAAGCATAGACTTGAAAAGATGGACCTTAGTTGGCAAAGTAATGTCTCTGCTTTTGAATATGCTATCTAGGTTGGTCATAACTTTCCTTTCAAGGAGTAAGCATCTTTTAATTTCATGGCTGCAGTCACCACCTGCAGTGATTTTTGGAGCCCCAAAATTAAAGTCTGACACTGTTTCTACTGTTTACCCATCTATTTCCAATGAAGTGTTGGGACCGAATGCCATGATCTTCGTTTTCTGAATGTTGAGCCTTAAGCTCAGTTTTTACTCTCCTCTTTGTCTTTAATAAAGAGGCTTTTAGCTCCTCTTCACTTTCTGCCATAAGGGTGGTGTCATCTGCATATCTTAGGTTATTTATGTTCCTCCCAGCAATCTTGATTCCAGCTTGTGTTTCTTCCAGTCCAGCGTTTCTCATGATGTACTCTGCATAGAAGTTAAATAAGCAGGGTGACAATATACAGCCTTGACGTACTCCTTTTCCTATTTGGAACCAGTCTGTTGTTCCATGTCCAGTTCTAACTGTGGCTTCCTGACCTGCACACAGATTACTCAAGAGGCAGGTGAGGTGGTCTGCTATTCCCATCTCTCTCAGAATTTTCCACAGTTTATTGTGATACACACAGTCAAAGGCTTTGGCATAGTCAATAAAGCAGAAATAGATGCTTTTCTGGAACTCTCTCGCTTTTTCCATGATCCAGCGGATGTTGGCAATTTGATCTCTGGTTCCTCTGACTTTTCTAAAACCAGCTGGAACATCAGGGAGTTCACAGTTCATGTATTGCTGAAGCCTGGCTTGGAGAATTTGGAGAATTATTTCACTAGCATGTGAGATGAGTGCAATTGTAAGGTAGTTTGAGCATTCTTTGGCATTGCCTTTCTTTGGGATTGGAATGAAAACTGACCTTTTCCAGTCCTGTGGCCACTGCTGAGTTTTCCAAATTTGCTGGCATATTGAGTGCAGCACTTTCACAGCATTATCTTTCAGGATTTGAAATAGCTCCACTGGAATTCTACACTTTCACTAGCTTTGTTTGTAGTGATGCTTTCTAAGGCCCACTTGACTTCACATTCCAACATGTCTGGCTCCAGATGAGTGATCACACCATCGTGATTATCCAGCAAATTGAAAATGGTCAAACAAGAGATGGCAAGAGTGAATGTCAACATTCTAAGAATCAGAGAATTAAAATGGACTGGAATGGGTGAATTTAACTCAGATGACCATTATAACTACTACTGAAAGCAAGAATCCCTCAGAAGAAATAGAGTAGCCATCATGGTTAACAATAGAGTTCGAAATGCAGTACTTGGATTCAATCTCAAAAATGACAGAATGATCTCTGTTTGTCTCCAAGGGAAACCATTCAGTATCATGGTAATCCAAGCCCATGCCCCAATCAGTAATGCTGAAGAAGCTGAAGTTGAATGGTACTATGAAGACCTGCAAGATCTTTTAAAACTAACACCCAAAAAGATATCCTTTTCATTATAGGGGACTGGAATGGAAAAGTAGGAAGTCAAGAAACACCTGGAGTAACAGGCAAAGGACAAAAATGGTATGGACCTAACAGAAGCAGAAGATATTAATAAGAGGTGGCAAGAATACACAGAAGATCTCTACAAAAAAGATCTTCACTACCCAGATAATCATGATGATGTGATCACTCATCTAGAGCCAGACATGTTGGAATGTGAAGTCAAGTGGGCCTTAGAAAGCATCACTACAAACAAAGCTCGTGGAGGTGTTGGAATTCCAGTTGAGCTGTTTCAAATCCTGAAAGATAATGCTGTGAAAGTGCTGCACTCAATATGCCAGCAAATTTGGAAAACTCAGCAGTGGCCACAGGACTGGAAAAGGTCAGTTTTCATTCCAATCCCAAAGAAAGGCAATGCCAAAGAATGCTCAAACTACCTTACAATTGCACTCATCTCACATGCTAGTGAAATAATTCTCCAAATTCTCCAAGCCAGGCTTTAGCAATACATGAACTGTGAACTCCCTGATGTTCCAGCTGGTTTTAGAAAAGTCAGAGGAACCAGAGATCAAATTGCCAACATCCGCTGGATCATGGAAAAAGCGAGAGAGTTCCAGAAAAGCATCTATTTCTGCTTTATTGACTATGCCAAAGCCTTTGACTGTGTGTATCACAATAAACTGTGGAAAATTCTGAGAGAGATGGGAATAGCAGACCACCTCACCTGCCTCTTGAGTAATCTGTGTGCAGGTCAGGAAGCCACAGTTAGAACTGGACATGGAACAACAGACTGGTTCCAAATAGGAAAAGGAGTACGTCAAGGCTGTATATTGTCACCCTGCTTATTTAACTTCTATGCAGAGTACATCATGAGAAACGCTGGACTGGAAGAAACACAAGCTGGAATCAAGATTGCTGGGAGGAACATAAATAACCTAAGATATGCAGATGACACCACCCTTATGGCAGAAAGTGAAGAGGAGCTAAAAAGCCTCTTTATTAAAGACAAAGAGGAGAGTAAAAACTGAGCTTAAGGCTCAACATTCAGAAAACGAAGATCATGGCATTCGGTCCCAACACTTCATTGGAAATAGATGGGTAAACAGTAGAAACAGTGTCAGACTTTAATTTTGGGGCTCCAAAAATCACTGCAGGTGGTGACTGCAGCCATGAAATTAAAAGATGCTTACTCCTTGAAAGGAAAGTTATGACCAACCTAGATAGCATATTCAAAAGCAGAGACATTACTTTGCCAACTAAGGTCCATCTTTTCAAGTCTATGCTTTTCCTGTGGTCATGTATGACTGTGAGACTTGGACTGTAAAGATAGTTGGGAGCTGAAGAGTTGATGCTTTTGAACTGTGGTGTTGGAGAAGACTCTTGAGAGTCCCTTGGACTGCAAGGAGATCCAACCAGTCCATTCTGAAGGAGATCAACCCTGGGATTTCTTTGGAAGGAATTATGTGAAAGCTGAAACTCCAGTACTTTGGCCACCTCATGAGAAGAGTTGACTCAATGGAAAAGACTCTGATGGTGGGAGGGATTGGGGGCAGGAGGAGAAGGGGACAACAGAGGATGAGATGGCTGGGTGGCCTCACTGACTCCATGGATGTGAGTCTGAGTGACCTTCCAGCAGTTGGTGATGGACAGGGAGGCCTGGCGTGCTGCGATTCATGGGATTGCAAAGAGTTGGACACGACTGAGTGACTGAACTGATATATATATATATATATATATATATATATATATATATATATATATATATATACACACACACACACACACACACACACTAAAATTTACTTTGCGGTTTTCCTCTTTAATCTCTAGGAAGTAAAAACAGGGAATAATTTTCTTTCTTCATGAAAACTGGATGAGTAATACTGTCAAATTTCAGACAAATTCTGAAAATATTCAGAATGAAAACTCTGAGAAAAATATGCAAATACCATCATATTTTCTTTTGTTTTTACCTTTCATGATTCATGAGTCCAGAGGCAGTTGTTACAGACATAAACTCCATATGAAACTAGACAACTTACCTATTTTCAATAAGAAAAATTGTTAATGCAACACATTAGCAGCTTTTAGGACTTTGAGAAAATGTTTCCTGAACTGTCTTCTCATTATACATATTCTCACCTGTGACATTATACGAAAAACATTTTAGCAATACCACATTAAATATTCACAGCTATTTCATAATTATAAAAGTCACATATACATATATTTATTTAGATATCCTAATAATACAATCAAGGTTTTAAAAAAGATTTAAGGTATCTACATTTTACCACTTATACAGCAGAGCTAGCCTTTAACATACCAAGACAATTCTATAAGTAAAAAAGTAATGACTATATTTACCTATATATTTGAAGATATCCAAGCAACACACCTGCCTGGAATACATAAAGTTGCTTGTTGTGCCAAATTCTTAATGTTCTATGAAACTACTGCTTGAAAAAGAAAAAGAAATTGTGAGCAGGTGGTATTTTTACTGTTTATTTTATATTATTCTCTTATTTCTTCCTTTTGGCTACCATTTCCTCCTGATGTGATTTTAATATTTCTTTTTAATTATAAAATAATCTTTAATGTGATCTATATCTTCAGTTTACTTCATGCTCCCCAAAATATGTTTATATACTATTTAATCACCATGATGAGAAAATTTCATAGAGTTAAAGAAAATAAAACTAAGTTAATGAACTATGTAGAAATTAATTATTTAATAATATTAGATATATTGGGTATTATTTTAAAAAGAAAAAATGGGGACCACAAAGCCACTTTTAAATTTCCAGTTACAACATATTTCAAAGTTATTTATTTCTAATAGTCAATAAAATAGTTATATCACTGTATATCAGCCTTCTGATGGTAGATGGAATATATTTTCAATATTAAAATGTCAGTATTTGTGCGTAATATAGTTTGAAAATATGTAGGCTTAGCAGTTTCATTCTCTTTTGGAATTAGTTACATGACAGAATCATAAATTAACTCTTAGTCTTAAATGTGGAAGTTTGAGAACAAAAAAATCTTCTTAAAGAAGTCATAGTCCTTAACAGAGCTTATTTTCTATTTAGATTTAAAGCAAATAACTTAGCCATTATTTTGATCATACTTTTAAAATTCATATATTTAGAAATTAGAAAGTGAAATATAAAAGCATATAGTGAATGGAATAGTTGCCAATTGTGTTAAATCCTATAGCTATTAAAAAATAGTCGTTACTTGACTACTGTAGATAATGAGGCAGATGTAAATGGAGAGAGGGATTCCATATATAGAACTTGAATAAAATGATGATAAAGTTATGTGTGAGTGTTATTGAGCCCTAATTTTTTTTAAAAAAGTGACATAAACTAAAAGAATAAAAGAAAATATCTCATAAGAAATAAAAATGGCTTTTATCTTGCAACTTGAGATTTAAAAAAAAATCAATATAAATGGAATATAGTGTCTATGAGGGCTTTCAGGGAAGCGCAGTCCTGAAAGCACAGCTGAAGGATTTCTTACCATCTAAAAGTATTTGCATGAGTAGGTAACACAGATGCCACTAAAATTGCAATGTGTTTTCTAACTTCTTCACACACAGACACACACACACACACACAGATCTATCTCCCCTTTTCTACTCTGTGACCAAAATAAATGAAAAACTGAGTAGAGATAAGAAAGGAAATCTTCCTGTGATTTAGACATGGAGTGTATATAGGGAAATGAACAGGGCACTTAGATGCTTGTTTATTTCCTCTAATAGTTGCTATCTTAGAGTAAACACACACATACATTCTTCAAAACAGTAAAAAGCATAGTTCTCATTGCACTGGAGATGCCATACTGGTTTACAAAATGCTCAAAGAACCTGAAAATTAGAGTGAAAAACCACTCAATTATGGCACAATACTTTTGCATATCTGCAATCCTGTCTTTTTGCACAGTCTCAACTTCTTTTATACCCACCCTGTCCTTCAAATTTAGACCATCCACTGTGTAGAGCCGTTATAGCTTTGGGAGTGAGGGCACATGAACCCATTGATCCAGTGTAGTACATCCAATTTATAAACTCAGCTCATAAAATGTCAAAAAAATTTCAAAATGTATAATAACTCTTTATAGAACAGGCTTTCTGTTCAATGTTATGTGTTCCACTGAAATAATGTTCTAGCTATGAGTCTCTAGCAGAGAGAGTTTGTGGTTTCTGAAGAAATCAGCATCCTTTTGCAAAGCCATGCCTCAGGCCAAGGCATTGTAGAGACTGAAGTAGGAGTCCTCTAGGGCTTCCCAGGTGATTCAGCAGGAAAGAATCAGCCTGCAGTGCAAGAGACCTGGTTCAGTCCCTGGGTTGGGAAGATCCCATGGAGAAGGAAATGGCAAGGCTCCCCAGTCTTCTTGCCTGAGAAATCTCATGGGCAGAGAAACCTGGCAGGCTGTAGTCCATAAGGTCACCAGTGAGTGACATGACTTAGCAACAAAACAACAAACAGAAGGGTCCCCTAATCTCCCCAAAAGAGGGAAGAAGGGGTGCAAGAGAGATGGAGGGTAATTAGGTTGACAGGAGTCTATCAAAGTTACAACCCATTCCTAGGGCCTTTTTCTCAAGCAAAACTAGAAATTTCAAATAAAAGAACATTTTCAATTCCATTACAGTTTTGCTACTCTCATGATCAAATTGAATAACTTGAATTCAAATAGATGTATTTTCTGGATTTCAAGAAATAACATACACTTACAGTGCCTACAGAAGAACTGTGGTACCTTGGCCTGTACTGAATTTCTCATTTTCTTCACTATAAGATCTTCAAGTTAGTAAGGAATGGATATCTGATATAGGAATTTTTACTGTCTATGGTTTCACCAAAATACGCTGCTATAGCTGTTGTTCAAAATCTGTAGCATGATTCTAGAAGAGTATGAGTGATAAGTTGTGTGTGTTTGTTTTCTTTGGCCACTGATTTACATTGACTTCCACTTTCCCAGTTCCATGAAGAATATAATATTACCATCCTCTAATCTAGTGGTTTTCCCTACTTTCTTCAATTTAAGTCTTAATTTGGCAATAAGGAGTTCATGATCTGAGCCACAGTCAGCTCCTGGTCTTGTTTTTGTTGACTGTATAGAGCTTCTCCATCTTTGGCTGCATAGAATATAATCAATCTGATTTCGGTGTTGACCATCTGGTGATGTCCATGTGTAGAGTCTTCTCTTGTATTGTTGGAAGAGGGTGTTTGCTATGACCAGTGCATTCTCTTGGCAAAACTCTATTAGTCTTAGCCCTGTTTCATTCCACAGTCCAAAGCCAAATTTGCCTGTTACTTCAGGTGTTTCTTGATTTCCTACTTTAGCATTCCAGTCCCCTATAATGAAAAGGACATCTTTTTTGGGTGTTAGTTCTAAAAGGTCTTGTAGGTCTTCATAAAACCATTCAACTTCAGCTTCTTCAGCCTTACTGGTTCGGGCATAGAATTGGATTACTGTGACATTGAACGGTTTGCTTTGGAAACTAACAGAGATCATTCTGTTGTTTTTGAGATTGCATCCAAGTGTTGCATTTCAGACTCTTTTGTTGACCATGATGGCTACTCCATTTCTTCTAAGGGATTCCTGCCCACAGTAGTAGATATAATGGTCATCAGAGTTAAATTCACCCATTCCAGTCCATTTAAGTTCACTGATTCCCGGAATGTCAATGTACACTCTTGCCGTCTCCTGTCTGATCACTTCCAATTTGCCTTGATTCATGGACCTAACATTCCAGGTTCACCGTTCAGGTATGACGTAAATCAAATCCCTTATGATTATACAGTGGAAGCGAGGAATAGATTTAAGGACTAGATCTGATAGACAGAGTGCCTGATGAACTGTGGATGGAGGTTCCTGACATTGTACAGGAGACAAGGATCAAGACAATCCCCATGGTAAAGAAATGCAAAAAAGCAAAATGGTTGTCTGGGGAGGCCTTACAAATAGCTGTGAAAAGAAGATAAGTGAAAAGCAAAGGAGAAAAGGAAAGATATAAGCATCTGAATGCAGAGTTCCAAAGAATAGCAAGAAGAGATAAGAAAGCCTTCTTCAGTGATCAATGCAAAGAAATAGAGGAAAAGAACAGAATGGGAAAGAATAGAGATCTCTTCAAGAAAATGAGAGATAAAAGGGGAATATGTCATGCAAAGATGGACTCGATAAAGGACAGAAATGGTCTGGACCTAACAGAAGCAAAGATATTAAGAAGACGTGGCAAGAATACACAGAAGAATTGTACAAAAAAAAATCACAATGATGTGATCACTCACCTAGAGCCAGATATCCTGAAATGTGAAGTTAAGTGGGCCTTAGAAAGCATCACTATGAACAAAGCTAGTGGAAGTGATGGAATTCCAGTAGAGCTATTTCAAATCCTGAAAGATGATGCTGTAAAAGTGCAGCAGTCAACATGCCAGCAAATTTGGAAAATTCAGCAGTGGCCACAGGACTGGAAAAGGTCAGTTTTTATTCCAATTCCAAAGAAAGGCAATGCCAAAGAATGCTCAAACTACCACACAATTGCATTCATCTCACACGCTGCTAAGTAATGCTCAAAATTCTCCAAGCCAGGCTTCAGCAATATGTGAACTGTAAACTTCCAGATGTTCAAGCTGGTTTTAGAACGGAAAGAGGAAACAGATCAAATTGCCAACATCCACTGGATCATGGAAAAAGCAAGAGAGTTCCAGAAAAACATCTATTTCTGCTTTATTGACTATGCCAAAGCCTTTGACTGTATGGACCAAAATAAACTTTTGAAAATTCTGAGAGAAATGGGAATACCAGAGCACCTGACCTGCCTCTTGAGAAATCTGTATGCAGGTCAGAAAGCAAAAGTTAAAACTTGACATGGAACAACAGACTGATTTAAAATAGGAAAAGAGTATGTCAAGGCTGTATATTGTCACCTTGCTTATTAACTTATGTGAAGAGTACATCATGAGAAACGCTGGACTGGAAGAAGCACAAGCTGGAATCAAGATTGCCGGGAGAAATATCAATAATCTCAGATATGCAGATGATACCACTGTTATGGCAGAAAGTGAAAAGGAGCTAAAAAGCCTCTTGATGAAAATGAAAGAGGAGAGTGAAAAAGTTGGCTTAAAGCTCAACATTCAGAAAACGAACATCATGGCATCCGGTCCCATCACTTCATGGAAAATAGATGAGAAAACAGTGGAAACAGTGTCAGACTTTATTTTGGGGGCTCCAAAATCACTGCAGATGGTGACTTCAGCTATGAATTAAAAGATGCTTACTCCTTGGGAGGAAAGTTATGACTAACCTAGATAGCATATTCAAAAGCAAAGATATTACTTTGCCGACTAAGGTCCATCTAGTCAAGGCTATGGTTTTTCCAGTGGTCATGTATGGATGTCAGAGTTGGACTGTGAAGAATGTTGAGTGCCAAAGAATTGTTGCTTTTGAACTGTGGTGTTGGAGAAGACTCTTGAGAGTCCCTTGGACTGCACGGAGATCCAACCAGTCCATTCTGAAGGAGATCAGTCCTGGGTGTTCCTTGGAAGGAATGATGCTGAAGCTGAAACTCCAGTACTTTGGGCACCTCATGTGAAGTGTTGACTAACTGGAAAAGACTCTGATGGTGGGAGGGATTGGGGGCAGGAGGAGAAGGGGATGACAGAGGATGAGATGGCTAGATGGCATTACCGACTTGATGGACATGAGTTGGCGTGAACTCCAGGAGTTGGTGATGGACAGGCATGCCTGGCATGCCACAATTCATGGTGTTGCAAAGAGTTGAAACAGACTGAGCGACTGAACTGACTTATTCTGGGCAAGAATCACTTAGAAGAAATGGAGTAGCCCTCATAGTCAACAAAAGAGTTTGAGATGCAGTTCAGTTCAGTTCAGTTCAGTCGCTCAGTTGTGTCCGACTCTTTGCGACCCCATGAATCGCAGCACGCCAGGCCTCCCTGTTCATCACCATCTTCCGGAGTTCACTCAGACTCATGTCCATTGAGTCCGTGATGCCATCCAGCCATCTCATCCTCGGTTGTCCCCTTCTCTTCCTTCCCTCAATCCCTCCCAGCATCAGAGTCTTTTTGCAACGCAGTACTTGGGTGCAATCTCAGAAATGATAGAATGATCTTTGTTCATTTCTAAGGAAAACTGTACAATATCACAGTAATCCAAGTCTATGTGCCAGCCACTAATGCTGAAGAAGCTGAAGCTGAGTGGTTATATGAAGACCTACAAGACCTTCCAGGACTAACACCCCCAAAAGATGTTCTTTTCATCATAGGGGACTGGAATGCAAAAGCAGGAAGTCAAAGTGATACCTGGAGTAACAATCAAGTTTGGTGGTGAGTACAAAATGAAGCAGGGCAAAGGCTAACAAAGTCTTGCCAAGGGAATGCACTGTTCATAGCAAACAACATTTTACCACAACAGAAGAGAAGACTTTACACATGGCTATCACCAGATTGTCAACACTGAAATGAGACTGATTAAATTCTTTACATCCAAAGATAAAGAAGCTCTACACAGTCAGCAAAAACAATTGGGAGATGACTGTGGCTCAGATTATGAATTCCTTATTGCCAAATTCAGGCTTAAATTGAAGAAAGAAGGGAAAACCACTAGGCCATTCACATATGATCTAAAACAAATCCTTTATGATTATTCAGTTCAGTTCAGTTCAATTCAGTCGCTCAGTCATGTCCGACTCTTTGCGACTCCATGAATGGCAGCACGCCAGGCCTCCCTGTCCATCACCATCTCTCGGAGTCTACTCAGACTCACGGCCATAGAGTCTGTGATGCCATCCAGCCATCTCATCCTCGGCCATCCCCTTCTCCTCCTGCCCCCAATCTCTCCCAGCATCAAAGTCTTTTCCAATGAGTCAACTCTTTGCATGAGGTGGCCAAAGTACTGGAGTTTCAGCTTTAGCATCATTCCTTCCAAAGAAATCCCAGGGTTGATCTCTTTCGGAATGGACTGGTTGGATCTCCTTGCAGTCCAAGGGACTCTCAAGAGATTTCTCCAACACCACAGTTCGAAAGCATCAATTCTTTTAGCGATCTGCCTTCTTCACAGTCCAAATCTTACATCCATACATAACCACAAGAAAAACCATAGCCTTGACTAGACGGACCCTAGTCAGCAAAGTAATGTCTCTGCTTTTCAACATGCTCTCTAGGTTGGTCATAACTTTTCTTCCAGGGAGTAAGCGTCTTCTAATTTCATGGCTGCAGTCACCATCTGCAGTGATTTTGGAGCCCCCCCCCAAATAAAGTCTGACACTGTTTCCATTGTTTCCCATCTGTTTCCCATGAAGTGATGGGACTGGATGTCATGATCTTCATTTTCTGAATGTTAAGGAGATACACCTTGTCCAAGGTAAGGAGCAGCAGCTGTGCTTTGCTGGAGCAGCCATGAAGAGATACCCCATGCCCAAGATAAGAGAAACCTAAGTAAGATGGTAGGTGTTGCAAGAGGGCATCAGAGGGCAGACACACTGAAACCATACTCACAGAAAACTAGTCAATCTAATCACACTAGGACCACAGACTTGTCTAACTCAATGAAACCAAGCCATACCCGTGGAGGTAACCCAAGACAGGAGGGTCATGGTGGGGAGAGCTGACAGAACATGGTCCACTGGAGAAGGGAATGGCAAGCCACTTCAGTATTCATGCCTTGAGAACTCCATGAACAGTATGAAAAGGCAAAATGATAGGATACCAAAAGAGGAACTCCCCAGGTCATTAGATGCCCAATATGCTACTGGAGATCAGTGGAGAAATAACTCCAGAAAGAATGAAGGGATGGAGCCAAAGCAAAAACAATACTCAGTTGTGGATGTGACTGGTGACAGAAGCAAGATCCGATGCTATAAAGAGCAATATTGCATAGGAACCTGGAATGTCAGGTCCATGAATCAAGGACAGTTAGAAGTGGTCAAACAAGAGATGGCAAGGGTGAAAGTCGACATTCTAGGAATCAGCGACCTAAAACGGACTGGAATGGGTGAATTTAACTCAGATGATCATTATATCTAATACTGCAGGCAGGAATCCCTTAGGAGAAATGGAGTAGCCATCATGGTCAACAAAATTTACTGGATTAGATCTGATAGACAGAGTGCCTGAAGAACTGTGGACAGAAGTTCATACTATTGCACAGGAAGTGGTGATCAAACCATCACTAAGAAAAAGAAATTCAAAAAGGCAAAGTGGTTGTCTAAGGAGGCCTTACAAATAGCTGAGAAAAAGAAGAGCGCTAAAGGCAAAGGAGAAAAGAAAGATATACTTTGGAACTTGAAAGATCTAAGAAATATCAAGGAGAGATAAGAAAGCTTCCTAAGTGAACAACTCAAGGAAGTAGAGGAAAACAATAGAACGGAAGAGACTAGAGATCTCTCCATGAAAATTAGAGATACCAAGGGAAGATTTCATGCAAAGATGGGCACAATAAAGGACAGAAATGGTACAGACCTAAGAGAAGCAGAAGATATTATGAATAGGTGGCAAGAATACACAGAAGCACTGTACAAAAAGGTCTTAATGACCCAGATAACCATGATGGTGTGATCATTCACCTAGAGCCAGAAATCCTGGACTGTGAAGTCAAGTGAGTCTTAAGAAACATCACTATAAACAAAGCTAGTGGAGGTGATGGAATTCCAGCTGATCTATTTCACTTTCTAAATGATGATTCTGTGAAAGTGCATCACTCAATATGCCAGCAAATTTGAAAAACTCAGCAGTGGCCATAGGACTGGTAAAAATCAGTTTTCATTACAATCCCAAAGAAGTGCAATGCCAAAGAATGTTCAAATTACTGCACAATTGCACTCCTTTCACATACTAGCAAAATAATGCTCAAAATTCTCCAAGCCAGGTTTCAACTGAGGACTTTGAGATATTCAAGCAGGATTTAGAAAAGGTAGAAGAACCAGAGGTCAAATTCCCTGCATTCATTGGATCATAGAAAAAGCAAAGGAATTATAGAAAAACATCTATTTCTGATTCATTGACTGTGCTAAAGCCTTTTACTGTGTGCATCACAATAAACTGTGGAAAATTCTTAAAGAGATGTAAATACTAGACCACCTTACCTGCCTCCTGCACAACATGTATGCATGTCAAGAAGCAACAGTTAGAACTAGCCACAGAGCAATGGACTGGCTCCAAATTGGTAAAGGAGTATGTCAAGATCATACATTGTGAACCTGCTTATTTAACATATGCAGAGTATGTCATGTGAAATGCCAAGCTGGATGATACACAACCTGGAATCAAAATAGCTGGGAGAAATATCAATAACCTCAGATATGCAGATGACACCATCTTTATGGCAGAAAGTGAAGAGGAACTAAAAAGCCTCTTTAGAAAACAGAGACATTACTTTGCTGACAAAAGTCCATCTAGTCAAAGCTATGGTTTTTCCAGTAGTCATGTATGGATGTGAGATTTGCCATCCAGAACATCTCATCCTCGGTCGTCCCCTTCTCCTCCTGCCCCAATCCCTCCCAGCATCAAAGTCTTTTCCAATGAGTCAACTCTTTGCATGAGGTGGCCAAAGTACTGGAGTTTCAGCTTTAGCATCATTCCTTCCAAAGAGATCCCAGGTCTGATCTTCAGAATGGACTGGTTGGATCTCCTTGCAGTCCAAGGGACTCTCAAGAGTTTTCTCCAACACCACAGTTCAAAAGCACCAGTTCTTCGGCACTCAGCATTCTTCACAGTCCAACTCTCACATCCATACATGACTACTGGAAAAACCATAGCCTTGACTAGACGGACCTTAGTCGGCAAAATAATGTCTCTGCTTTTGAATATGCTCTCTAGGTTGGTCATAACTTTTCTTCCAAGGAGTAAGTGTCTTTTAATTTCATGGCTGCAATCACCATCTGCAGTGATTTTGGAGCCCCCTAAAATAGTCTCTCACTGTTTTCACTGTTTCCCCATCTATTTCCCATGAAGTGATGGGACTGGATGCCATGATCTTCGTTTTCTGAATGTTGAGCTTTTTTAAAAATTTTATTTATTTATTTATTTATTTTTAATACTTTATTCTACTTTACAATACTGTATTGGTTTTTCCATACATTGACATGAATCAGCCACATGTGCCCACGATCTCCCAATGCCAAAGCCCCCTCCCACCTCCCACCCCACACAGTCTCCCCGGATCATCCCGTACACCAGTCCCAAGCATCCTGGATCCTGTATTGAACATAGACTGGCGCTTCGTTTCTTATATAATAGTATACATGTTTCAGTGTCATTTTCCCAAATCATCCCATCCTCTCCCTCTCCCTCAGAGGCCAAAAGTCCGTTCTATACCTCTGTGTCTCTTTTGTTGTCTCACATACAGGGTCATCGTTACTATCTTTCTAAATTCCATATATATGTGTCAGTATACTTTATTGGTGTTTTTCTTTCTGTTCATCCATCACATTAAAACTGAGTCAAATTTATTCTTTTTAAGGGCTGAGTAATACTCCATTGTGTATATGTACCACATCTTTCATATCCATTCATCTCCTGATGGACATCTAGGTTGTTTCCATGTCCTGGCAATTATAAACAATGCTGCAATGAACATTGGGGTACATGTGTCTCTTTCAATTCTGGTTTCCTCAGTATGTATGCCCAGCAGGGGGATTGCTGGGTCATAATGCAGTTCTATTTGCAATTTTTAAGGAATCTCCACACTGTTTTCCATAGTGGCTGTACTAGTTTGCATTCCCACCAACAGTGTAAGAGGGTTCCCTTTTCTCCACATCCTCTCTAGCATTTATTGCTTGTAGACTTTTGGATCTCAGCCATTCTGACTGGTGTGAAATGGTACCTCATTGTGGTCTTGATTTGCATTTCTCTGATAATGGGTGATGTTGAGCATCTTTTCATGTTTTTGTTAGCCATCCGTATGTCTTCTTTGGAGAGATGCCTATTTAGTTCTTTGGCCCATTTTTTGATTGGGTCGTTTATTTTTCTGGAGTTGAGCTGCATAAGTTGCTTGTATATCTTTGAGATTAGTTGTTTGTCAGTTGTTTCATTTGCTATAGTTTTCTCCCATTCAGAAGGCTGTCTTTTCACCTTACTTATAGTTTCCTTTATTGTGCAGAAGCTTTTAATTTTAATTAGATCCCATTTGTTTATTTTTGCTTTTATTTCCAGTATACTGGGAGGTGGATCATAGAGGATCCTGCTGTGATTTATGTCGGAGAGTGTTTTGCCTATGTTCTCCTCTAGGAGCTTTATCATTTCTCGTCTTACGTTTAGATCTTTAATCCATTTTGAGTTTATTTTTGTGTGTGGTGTTAGAAAGTTATCTAGTTTCATTCTTTTACAAGTGGTTGACCAGTTTTCCCAGCACCACCTGTTAAAGAGACTGTCTTTACTCATTGTATAGTCTTGCCTCCTTTGTTGAAGATAAGATGTCCATATGTGTGTGGATTTATCTCAGGGCTTTCTATTTTGTTCCATTGATCTATTTCTGTTTTTGTGCCAGTCCCATACTGTGAGCTTTAAGCAACTTTTTCACTCTCCTCTTTTACTTTCATCAGGAGGCTTTTAGTTCCTCTTCACTTTCTGCCATAAGGGTGGTGTCATCTATATATCTGAGGTTATTGATATTTCTCCTGGCAATCCTGATTCCAGCTTGTGTTTCTTCCAGTCCAGCATTTCTCATGATGTATTCTGCATATAAGTTAAATAAGCAGGGTGGCAATATACAGCCTTGTCTTACATATTAAAAGAATCATATATCAGTATGTCCTTATGGTATATATAATATAATTTATCTAAGTAAATGACCAGAATTGTAATTTTTTTTTCATTTTATTGGTCAGTCAGTCAGTCATCACCCTTGAGGTCACTCTTCCACACTTCTTGAAGGTTCAGTTCCTGATTCACTGTGACTCTTGCCAACTCTGCTTCTACCATAATTCTTGATGATTTCAAAAATCCTAAACAGATGGTCCTTTCAATATCTGACCTCAGTCCCTGATTCTCATGGTCTTTGTAGAATCACTAGTTTCCACTCCATATTCTGAGTTGCATTCAACTCTCTGAGCACTACTACTTATTTTCTATGTCATTTCTTCTCACATCACCAACTCTGAACCATCCTTTTCACTGGAATCTACTGTCCACTGATCCTACTGTCCTTAGTCACCTGAGGGCTCTTCTTCCTTCCTTACCCAGATTCAGTTCCAAGATCAATCTTGATAAACAGCACTGTGCTGATCCTCTAAACAATCACTGATGATCTACTGCAAGCTAACACCAGTCTCAACTCTGTTCCCCTTTTCTCTCTTCTTCCTACTCCCAGTTTTCTGAGCTTTCCTATTTTCTGTCACCACTTTGCATGAAATTTCCTAGAGGCAGATGACGAATTGCAGAGGGCGGATCCCAGTTAGTCTTATAGTAAGAATCAAGCTCCCAGAAGTCCAGTTAGTGTGTGGGTAGAAGACTATTAGGATAGCATTAGCAGATATTAGGATAAAAGCCTAGGGTGTCATCTTCAAGGGAATTAGATTCTTACACACTGAGTTTGCAGGAATGAATAATGTTTAAAATAATTTTGTTGTTGTTGTTGTTCAGTCATTAAGTCATGTCCTGCTCTTTGTGACCCCATGGTCTGCAGCATGCCAGGCTCATGTGTCCTTCCCTGTCTCCTGAGTTTGCTCAAATTCCATGTCCATTGAGTCAGTGATAGTATCTAACCATCTCATCCTCTGCTGTCCCCTTCTCCTCTTAGCCTCAGTCTTTCCCAGCATCAGAGTCTTTTCCACTGAGTCAGCTGTTGATATCAGGTGGCTTCAGCTTCAGTATCAGTCCTTCCAATGAATATTCATGGTTGATTTCCTTCAGGATGTACTGGTATGATCTCCCGGCTGCCTAAGGGACTCATAAGCGTCTCCTCTAGCACCACAATTCTAAAGCATCTATTCTTTGGCACTCAGCCTTTTTAATGGTCCAAATTTCACATCCTTATGTGACTACTGGAAAAACCATAAAAGTTCTTAAAGAAAACAATTTAGGTGATACAAATCAATGTTAACACTTCATGAAGTGGACAATCTCCATTCCCAAGGGTCCAGGGAATTACAAAATGGGGTGCTGCACTGTGCTTAGTCATCAGTTGTGTCTGACTCTTTGTGACTCCATGGACTGTAGCCCACCAGATTCTTCAGGCAAGAATCCTAAAGTGGGTCACTATTTCTTACTCCAGGGGATCTTCCTGACTCAAGGACTGAACTAACATCTCCTACGTCTCCTCCACTGCAGCTCAGATTCTGCTGAGCCATGGGGTGGGAAGAAGGAAGGTTTTCTAGCTTAAAGAATAAGAAACAGGAAATAAAAACAAATAGAGGATGAATAAGGAAACAACTACAGAGCCCAGAGTTGGCTTGGCATTTAGGGACTAGGTGATTGGATGTAATCTATTTCTGGTTGAAAGGGACATTTACAGGGACAGGAACCAGATCTAAATTTTGCTTTGCAGACATGGAACCAGGGCAGGAGCCATTCCATCTTGTACATAGAGTTTATTTTACCAATAGCATCTCTAAAGTATCTCAGCCACTCCTTGCATTTTAATGACCATCATTCATTTCCTCAAAGGAGAACCGATTCTTATTAGTTAATTAGTAAGACATACAGTGTTTGTAGAAGTATTGCTAATAGAAGCCATTTCAATTCTGGGATGTACGTTCTCTGATTAAAAAAACAAAACAAAACAAAACTGAGTCACCCTGGGTGGTGAAATTAAATACTAGCTGCACCTGAAATTTATCTTAAAACTAATTCTGAACCTATCACCCTGTTTATGCTGAGGTATTTTAACATGAGAGATAGCCCAAGAGTCATCCAACTGATATTGATGGAGTTTGGGATTTAAATCAAAGGAGTTCCAAAGTCTAACATCAACTTCACTTGAATCTAGGCAGTCTGAATGTACCCAGACTTTTGCATCATCCTGCCACACAAAGCTGTTGAAAGTACTGAGAGAAACCATATAAGGACATGATAGGCAGACAGTAATTGGTAATTGCTGCTTGTTAAATGAATGTGTCCTCAAGTTGCTGTTTCTAAAATTCTGTGGCCACCAAAATGTGTAAGCAGACATCATGATTAGTTTATTAATTACAAAATTGGGACAAGAATTTAGATGCATTATTTCTTTGGCATATATAACATTTAAATTATATTTATATAATAATAAAATAATATTTGAGAAGACAATCAAATCTTGTGATATCCTTAGTATCTGGATGTCTTGGACAAACAGAAGTTACTTACTGTATGCTGTTACTTTATATAGGGTGATGCTACATTTTATGTTAGAATTTCTGACTGTGTAGCGGTTTGAGCCATGCCATTTTAACTTGATTATTTTGGCATTCTGGATGTGAGGCCTTTTTAATTTTATATTTTCACCTTTAAAACTATGAAGGAATATGTTAGAAAAGTCTTCAGCTTGTGCTTATGTTAGAATTTCTGACTGTGTAGCGGTTTGAGCCATGCCATTTTAACTTGATTATTTTGGCATTCTGGATGTGAGGCCTTTTTAATTTTATATTTTCACCTTTAAAACTATGAAGGAATATGTTAGAAAAGTCTTCAGCTTGTGCTTATGTGAGTCAGAAAAGTATGAAATGAAAGTAACAATGCTCTAGTTCACAACTTACTAATATAACTGATATGATCCTTCTGGAATAAGGTTGAATTTGTTATTCAGAAGCTCAGATTGATCACTTGAGCTCCTACCCGCCCAGCTTACTAGGACACTTAGCTTCATTTGTCAGGGTGATGAAAACAATTCTCTGCTCTCTGAATTCTCTGAGGAGAATTTAGGGGTTTTGGGGGTTTGTGGAGAATTCCTTTCCAGCTGGAGTTGCATCTGCAACATAGCATTGTGATAGAACACTGGACAACGCAGTTTAATGTACCTTCACCCAGTGTGACAGTTACCTGTTTGCTGTTTCTGCCCCCAAAATACCCAAGCAGGAAGTGATTCATCTTTAGCATACAAAATCTAGAGCCAGGTACCCAGAGTGTTAACATTCAAACCCTTAGGTAGAACCCCTGAGGCATATACTGGGATGGCTGAACCAAGAGGAACCTCCAGACTCAGCCATGATTTGTGCCAGCATGCTGTGTCTGCAGAAGGACCTGAGCAGATCCTTGCCCAGATGTATTCTTCCTTTCCTGGGGAGTGTTCCTTTGTGGGCTCTTAGTAGCTCCATAGAGCAGCAAACTTCCTCTGGGATAACCTCTAGCCTAGAGGTTGCCAGATGCCCTCCCCTGCTTTGCTCAGAAGAGGCTATTGGAATCCCTAGCAGCTGGCCCGCCTGCTGTCCTAAGGGCCATTTCAGAGCACAGAAGACAGTACCAAATAAGGTCTTTGTCAAGGTGTTGTTATTTAGTTGCTTGGTCAATTTCAAACTCTTTTGCAATTCTCTGACTACAGCCCGCCAGGCTCCTCTGTCCATGGGATTTCCCAGGCAACAATTCTGGAGTGAGTTCCCATTTCCTTCTCAAGGGGATCTTCCCAACCTGGAAATTGATCCCCTGTCTCCTATGTCTCTTGCATTGACCTGAGCCACTAAGGAAGCCCCCTTTGTCAACTTTGATCCTGTTAAAATTTCTCTTCTACCTGCCTAAGCATCTTTCTTTACACATCCCAGAGAAGCACTCAGGTGAGTCTTCTAGGTACAAAGACCTCTTAAATTTTTTTTAAATGGAAAGAAAAGCTGGCCCTCACTTTCAAATTTAAATTTCTCTTGCTGAGGTTTTACCTAACAAGACACTCTGTACATTTGGGAAATGCTGAACGTTTTCACACTTTTATGAACAAGTGTTAGTACCTAAATTCAACTTAAATAGGCACATCAAAATGTGCCTTGAATATAAACAACCATTTCCAATATCAAAGACAGTTTGAAGTGGCAAGTTTTGCTCCACTTTAAAAGGAAAATATTAAGCAAGTCATTTAAAGATTTAGCTAGAAGGATTGTAAGTTTGGCAACTAATGAAAGGAAACATAAGAATCTATGTGATCTAGTCCAGTGGGTGAAGGAATGCCTCCTTGAGCAATTGGTATTCAATCTCTAACTAGAAGAGCATCCCAGGAGGCACAGTGGAAAAGAATCCGCCTTCATTGCAGGAGACACAGGTCCAATTACTGGATCAAGAAGATCCCCTCGAGGAGGGTATCCCAATCCACTCCAGTATTCTTGTCTGAGAAGAGAAATCCCATGGAGAGAGGAGCCTGGTGAGCTACAATCCATAGGGTCACAAAGAGTCAGACACAGCTGAGTAAGCACACACGCACTTTTACTAGACTGAGTACTGGTAGAGATGAGCAGAGAATTCCACAAGAGGGCAGCAAATACCAAGGCTCTGAGAACTAAATAGCACTTGGAGCAGAGCCAGGGGAAAGTCCAACCTAGGCTAAAATGGAAATCAGAAGCCCAGACTACACGTGGTTTTGAACAGTAGTTTAATGAGCTGCGCTTTATTTTAGGAATAGCAGGAAATAATTGAAAGATACAGGATTTTAATTTTTTGCCAATTAATTTTGCTGTACAGTAGAAGCTAACACAAAGTTGTAAAGCAATGTTAAAATTAATTAAAAATAAATAAAATATTATTTTAGCTACAAGGTGAAGAATGGTTTGAGGAAAAGTGAGAGCGAGTGACAGCCAACCAGTTAGAAGGCATTTGAATGGACAGGACTATAGGAGGAAAAACGTCATGTTAAAAGTAAAAGTAAAAAGGGAATATTATTTCTAGCTTGGCACTAGTAATCATAATCTTACTGAAGAAATGACACCCCATAGGCACTTGGGAAATGATGTAATTCAAGAATACTGATATTGAATATGTATCAATGCAAGAGTAATTCCTTTATATAGTGCAAAAAAATTTAACATTTTCTTTGGTTTACATGGGTTAAAATTTTCTATTTAGGAAATATCTGATGTTTACTATATGGTCATTTAACAACTACCTCAGACTCAGGTCTAAAATGTTTTAAAAGTGTTTGTGAAAAACGAAAATATTTTCATATTTGTTTTTGTGGCAATATTCAGTTAGAGTCTAAAACTGGTGTCTCATCCATTTAAGTATGTCTATATATCTTACAACGTTATATATACCCCTTGTGATTTAAAACATCAATCCCAGCCACCAAAGATCAAATTGAATAGAGTGACACACTAGCTTAGTAATATTTTATTAAATATTATAAATATTTTCCAGATTTTTAAGTTCTTACGTTTGATTGTTTTGATCTAATATATAATGCAGCTAGTCTCAGAGTTCTCCCAGTTTGTGAAATAGAGTGTATGGTATGGTCTTCATCTTTGTATTGGTTAGCATACCTGAGCATTTCAGAATTATTTACTAAATGAAGAATTAATTCAGGCAGGTAACTAGTCCATAGATATTTTACACTATTATATTTACATCCCTGAGTAAATTTAAATAGCCACATCAAAATATGCTTTGAATAAAAGATAACTTTTGGGGTAGCAAGTTTTGCTCCACTATACAAAGAAAGTATTAAACAAGTCATTTTAAAATGTAACTAGAGAATTAATTAGAGAAGTAATTGTAGAACATTTTTAGATAAAACAAAGTGCATTATTTTCTGTTATCGTGTTGCTTTATGGTGATCCTGCTGCTGCTGCTAAGTTGTTTCAGTTGTGTCTGACTCTGTGCGATCCCACAGACGGCAGCCCACCAGGCTCCCCTGGCCCTGGGGTTCTCCAGGCAAGAACACTGGAGTAGGTTGCCATTTCCTTCTCCAATGCAGGAAAGTGAAAAGTGAAAGTCAAGTCACTCAGTCGTGTCCGACTTTAGCGACCCCATGGACTGCAGCCCACCAGGCTCCTTCACCCATGGGATTTTCCAGGCAAGAGTATTGATGATACTAGGAAAAGGAGAATTGTTGCTGTTCAGTTGCTAAGCCATATCCAACTCTTTGTGACCCCATGAACTCAGCACACCAGGCTTCCCTGTCCTTCACTATCTCACAGTGTATATTCAGACTCATGTCCATTGAGTTGGTGATGCTATCCAACAGTCTCATCCTCTGTCACTCCCTTCTCTTCCTGCCCCTAATCTTTCCCAGTATCATGGTCTTTTCCAGTGAATTGACTGTTTTTCACATCAAGTGGCCAAAGTATTGGAGCCTCAGTTTCAGTATCAGTCCTTCCAGTGAATTTTCAGGGTGGATTTCTTTTAGAATTAACTGGTTTGATCTTCTTGCGGTCCAAGGGACTCTCAAGAGTCTTCCCCAGCACCATAATTCAAAAGCATCAAGTCTTTGGCACTCAGCTTTCTTGATGTTCCACCTCTCAAATCTATACATGACTACTGGAAAAAACATAGCTTTGATTATACAACTTTGTCTGCAAACTGATATCTCTGTTTTTTAACATGCTAACCAAGTTTATCATATTTTTCTTCCAAGGAGCAAGTGGTTTTTAATTTCCTGGCTGCAGTCAGAATCCACAGTGATTTAGGAACCCAACATGGTAAAGTCTGCCACTTTTTCTAATTTTTCCCCATCTATTGCCTTGATGTGGTAGAACCAGATGCCATAATCTTAGCTTTCTGAATGTTGAGTTTAAAGGCAGCTTTTTCACTCTCCTCTTTCACTTTCATCAAGAGTTCCTCTTCACTTTCTGCCATTAGAGTGGTATCATCTACATATCTGAGGCTGGTGATATTTCTCCTGGAAATCTTGATTCCATCTTGTGATTCATCCAGCTTGCCAGAGTGGTGGCTGCCTGGGCGCAGGAGGGCCTAGAAGAGCCATCCTACATTGAAAGTCAGGAAGGATGGCAGTGAGGAGATACCCCTCATCCAAGGTAAGGAGCAGCATCTGCGCTTTGCTGGAGCAGCCATGAAGAGAAACCCCATGCCCAAGGTAAGAGAAACCCAAGTATGATGGTAGGTGTTGCAAGAGGGCATCAGAGGGCAGACACATTGAAACCATACTCACAGAAAACTAGTCAATTTAATCATACTAGGACCACAGCCTTGTCTAACTCAATGAAACTAAGCCATACCCATGGGGTAACCCAAAACGGGTGGGTCATGGTGGAGAGGTCTGACAGAATATGATCCACTGGAGAAGGGAATAGCAAACCACTTCAGTATTCTTGCTTTGAGAACCCCATGAAGAGTATGAAAAGGCAAAATGATAAGATACTGAAAGAGGAACTCCCCAGGGCAGTAGGTGCCTAATATGCTACTGGAGATCAGTGGAGAAATAACTCTAGAAAGAATGAAGGGATAGGGCCAAAGCAAAAACATTACCCAGCTGTGGATGCGACTGGTGATAGAAGCAAGGTCCAATGCTATAAAGAGCAATATTGCATAGGAAATGTCAAGTCCATGAATCAAGGCAAATTGGAAGTGGTCAAATAAGAGATGGCAAGAGTGAACATTGACATTTTAGGAATCAGCAAACTAAAATGGACTGGAATCGGTGAATTTAAAGATGACCATTATATCTACTACTGTGGACAGGAATCCCTCAGAAGAAATAGAGTAGCCATCATGGTCAACAAAAGAGTCCGAAATGCAGTACTTGGATGCACTCTCAAAAATGACAGAATGATCTCTGTTCATTTCCAAGGCACATCATTCACTATCACAGTAATCCACGTCTATGCCCCAACCAGTAATGCTGAAGAAGCTGAAGTTGAATGGTTCTATGAAGACCTACAAGACCTTGTAGAAATAACACCCCCAAAAGATGTCCTTTTCATTATAGGTGACTAGAATGCAAAAGTAGGAAGTCAAGAAACACCTGGAGTAACAGGCAAATTTGGCCTTGGAATTTGGAATGAAGCAGGGCAAAGACTAATAAAGTTTTGCCAAGAGAATGCACTGGTCATAGCAAACACCCTCTTCCAACAACACAAGAGAAGACTCTACACATGGACATCACCAGATGGTCAGCACCGAAATCAGATTGATTATATTCTTTGCAGCCAAAGATGGAGAAGCTCTATACAGTCAAAATAAACAAGACCAGGAGCTGACTGTGGCTCAGATCATGAACTCCTTATTATCAAATTCAGACTCAACTTGAAGAAAGTAGGGAAAACTACTAGACCATTCAGGTATGACTTAAAGCAAATCCCTTATGATTATACAGTGGAAGTGAGAAATAGATTTAAGAGCCTAGATCTGATAGGTAGAGTGCCTGATGAATTATGGAATAAGGTTCGTGACATTGTACAGGAGACAGGGATCAAGACCATCCCCATGGAAAGGAAATGCAAAAAAGCCAAATGGCTGTCTGGGGAGGCCTTACAAATAGTTGTGAAAAGAAGAGATGTGAAAAGCCAAGGAGAAAAGGAAAGATATAAGCATCTGAATGCAGAGTTCCAAAGAATAGCAAAAGAGATAAAAAGCCTTCTTCAGTGATCAGTGCAAAGAAATGGAAGAAAACAGCAGAGTGGGAAAGACGAGAGATCTCTTCAAGAAAATGAGAGATACCAAGGGAACATTTCATGCAAAGATGGGCTCGATAAAGGACAGAAATGGTCTGGACCTAACAGAAGCACAATATATGAAGAAGAGGTGGCAAGAATACACGGAAGCACTGTACAAAAACGATCTTCATGACCTGGATAATCACGATGGTGTGATCACTCATCTAGAGCCAGATATCCTGGAATGTAAAGTCCAGTGGGCCTTAGAAAGCATCACTACAAACAAAGCTAGTGGAGTTGGTGGAATTCCAGTGGAGCTATTTCAAATTCTGAAAGATGATGCTGTGAAAATGCTGCACTCAATATGTCAGCAAATTTGGAAAACTCAGCAGTGGCCACAAGACTGGAAAAGGTCAGTTTTCATTCCAATTCCAAAGAAAGGCAATGCCAAAGAAGCTCAAACTACTGCACAGTTGCTCTCATCTCACATGCTAGTAAAGTAATGCTCAATATTCTCCAAGCCAGGCTTCAGCAATACGTGAACCATGAACTTCCTGGTTTTAGAAAAGGCAGAGGAACCAGAGATCAAATTTGCCAACATCCGCTGGATCACGGAAAAAGTGAGAGACTTCCAGAAAAACATCTGTTTCTGCTTTATTGACTATGTCAAAGCCTTTGACTGTGTGGATCACAATAAACTGTGGAACATTCTGATAGAGATGGGAATATCAGACCACCTGACCTGCCTCTTGAGAAGTCTATATGCAGGCCAGGAAGCAACAGTTAGAACTGGACATGGACAACAGAATGGTTCCTATTAGGAAAAGGAGTGTGTCAAGGATGTATATTGTTACCGTATATTTAACTTCTATGCAGAGTACATCATGAGAAACACTGGACTGGGAGAAACACAAGATGGAATCAAGATTGCTGGGAGAAATATCAATAACCTCAGATATGCAGATGACACCACCCTTATGGCAGAAAGTGAAGAGGAGCTAAAAAGCCTCTTGAGGAAAGTGAAAGAGGAGAGTGAAAAAGTTGGCTTAAAGCTCAACATTTAGAAAACGAAGATCATGGCATCCTGTCCCATCACTCCATGGGAAATAGATGGAGAAACAGTGGAAACAGTGTCAGACTTTATTTTGGGGGCTCCAAAATCACTTCAGATGGTGACTGCAGCCATGAAATTAAAAGATGCTTACTCCTTGGAAGAAAAGTTATGACCAACCTAGATAGCATATTCAAAAGCAGAGACATTGCTTTGTCAACTAAGGTCTGTCTAGTCAAGGCTATGGCTTTTCCTGTGGTCACGTATGGATGTGAGAATTGGACTGTGAAGAAGGCTGAGTGCCGAAAAATTGGTACTTTGAACTGTGATGTTGGAGAAGACTCTTGAGAGTCCCTTGGATTACAAGGAGATCCAACCAGTTCATTCTAAAGGAGATCAGCCCTGGGATTTCTTTGGAAGGAATGATGCTAAAGCTGAAACTCCAGTACTTTGGCCACCTCATGTGAAGAGTTGACTCATTGGAAAAGACTTTGATGCTGGGAGGGATTGGGGGCAAGAGGAGAAGGGGACGACTGAGGATGAGATGGCTGGATGGCATTACTGACTCAATGGATGTGAATCTGATTGAACTCCAGGAGTTGGTGATGGACAGGGAGGCCTGGCATGCTGCGATTCATGGGGTCGCAAAGAGTCAGACATGACTGAGTGGCTGAACTGAAATGAATGGAACAGGATAAATGTCCACCAAACCAAACAATGAGGAAGAGATAGGAAATCTACCTCATAAAGAATTCCAAATAATGATAGTGGAAATGATCCAAAATCTTGAAGTCATAATGGAATCACAGATAAACAGCCTGGAATCAAGGACTGAGATGATGCAAGAAAGGTTTAACAAAGACTCAGAAGAAATAAAAAAGAGTCTATGTATATAATGAATGATGCAATAAATGATATGAAAAACACTCTGGAGGGAACAAATAGTAGAATAATGGAGGCAGAAGATAGGATTAGTAAGGTAGAAGGTAGAATGGTAGAAATAAATGAATCAGAGAGGAAAAAAGAAAAAGGAATTAAAAGAATGAGTACAATCACAGAGATCTGGGGTAATGTTAAATGCCCCAATATTCAAATCATAGGAGTCCTAGAAGAAGAAGACAAAAAGAAAGGTCGTGAGGAAATACTTGAAGGGATACTAGTTGAAAACTTCCCTAAAATGGGGAAGGAAATAATCACTCAAGTCCAAGAAACCCAGAGAGTTCCAAACAGGATAACCCCAAGGTGAAACACTCCAAGACACATATTAATCAAATTAACAAATATCAGACACAAAGAACAAATATTAAAAGCAGCAAGGGAAAAGCAACAAATAACACACAAGGGGATTTCCATAACGATAACAGCTGATCTTTCAACAGAAACTCTTCAGGCCAGGAGGGAATGGCAGGACATAGTTAAAGTGATGAAAGAAAATAACCTACAGCCCAGATTACTGTACCCAGTAAGGATCTCATTCAAATATGAAGGAGAAATCAAAAGCTTTACAGACATGCAAAAGCTGAGAGAATTCAGCACCACCAAACCAGCTCTCCAACAAATGCTAAAGGATCTTCTCTAGACAGGAAACACAAAAAGGTGTTTAAACCCGAACCCAAAACAATAAAGTAAATGGCAATGGGATCATACTTATCAATAATTACCTTAAACGTAAATAAGTGAATGCACTAACCGAAAGACAAAGACTGACTGAATGAACAGAAAAATAAGACTGCTATATATGTTGTCTACAAGAGACCCACCTCAAAACTAGGGACACATACAGACTGAAAGTGAAGGGCTGAAAAAAGTTTTCCATGCAAATAGAGACCAAAAGAAAGCAGGAATAGCAATTGTCATATTAGAGAAAATAGACTTTAAAAACAAAGGCTGTGAAAAGAGACAAAGAAGGACACAACATAATGATCAAAGGATCAATCCAAGAATAAGATATAACAATTATAAATATATATGCACCCAACATAGGAGCACCGCAATATGTAAGACAAATGCTAAGAAGTATGAAAGGGGAATTTAACAAGTGGGAAACTTTAATACCCCACTCACACATATGGATAGATCAACTAAACAGAAAACAAGAAAACACACACTTTACATGATACAATAAACCAGTTAGACCTAATTAATATCTATAGGACATTTCACCACAAAACAATGAATTTCACTTTTTTTTCAAGAGCACACGGAACCTTCTCCAGGATAGATCACATCCTGGGCCATAAATCTAGCCTCGGTAAACTTAAAAAAAAATGAAATCATTCCAAGATCTTTTCTGACCACAATGCAGTAAGATTAGATCTCAATTACAGGAGAAAAACTATTAAAAATTCCAACATATGGAGGCCGAACAACACGCTGCTGAATAACCAACAAATCACAGAAGAAATCAAAAAAGAAATCAAAATACGCATAGAAGTGAATTAAAATGAAAACACAACAATCCAAAACCTGTGGGACACTGTAAAAGCAATGCTAAGGGGAAGGTTCATAGCAATACAGGCATACCTTAAGAAACAAGAAAACAGTCAAATAAATAACCTAGCTTGAGGCCTGGCGTGCTGCTATTTATGGGGTCACAAAGAGTTGGACACGACTGAGTGACTGAATTGAACTGAACTGAACACCTAAAGCAACTAGGAAAGGAAGAAATGAAGAACCCCAGGGTTAGTAGAAGGAAAGAATCTTAAAAATTAGGGCAGAAATAAATGCAAAAGAAACAAAAGAGACTATAGCAAAAATCAACAAAGCCAAAAGCTGGTTCTTTGAGAGGATAAATAAAATTTACAAACCATTAGGTAGACTCATCAATTAAAAAAGAGAGAGAAAAATCAAATCAATATAATTAGAAGTGAAAATGGAGAGATCACAACTGACAACACAAAAATATAAAGGATCATAGAGACTACTACCAGCAACTATATGCCAATAAAATGGACAACTTGGAAGAAATGGACAAATTATTAGAAAATTACAACTTTCCAAAACTGAACCAGGAAGAAATAGAAAATTGTAACAGACCCATCACAAACACAGAAATTGAAACTGTAATCAGAAAACTTCCAGCAAACAAAAGCCCAGGTCCAGACAGCTTCACAGCTGAATTCTACCAAAAATTTAAAGAGCTAACACCTATTCTACTCAAAATTTTCCAGAAAATTTCAGAAGAAGGTAAACTTGCAAACTCATCACCCTAATACCACCATCACCCTAATACCAAAACCTGACAAAGATGCCACAAAAAAAGAAAACTACAGGCCAATATCACCAATGAACATAGATGCAAAAATCCCTAACAAAATCCTAGCAATCAGAATCCAGCAACACATTAAAAATATCATACATCATGACCAAGTGGGCTCTATCCCAGGGATGCAAGGATTCTTCAATATCTGCAAATCAATCAATGTAATACACCACATTAACAAATTGAAAAATAAAAGCCATATGATTATCTCAATAGATGAAGAGAAAGCATTTGATAAAGTTCAATATCCATTTATGATAAAATCCCTCCAGAAAGCAGGAATAGAAGGAACATATCTCAACATAACAAAAGCTATATGACAAGCCAACAGCAAACTGAAAGCATTTCCCTTAAAGTCAGGAACAAGACAAGGGTGCCCACTTTCACCACTACTGTTCAGCATAGTTTTGGAAGTTTTGGCCACAGCAATCAGAGCAGAAAAAAAAAAATAAAATAAAAGGAATCCAAATTGGAAAAGAAGTAAAACTCTCACTGTTTGCAGATGACATGATCCTCTACATAGGAAACCCTAAAGACTCCACCAGAAAATTACTAGAGCTAATCAATGAATATTGTAAACTTTCAGTAAATAAAACCAACACACAGAAATCCCTTGCATTCCTATACACTAATAATGAGAAAATAGAAAGAGCAATTAAGGAAACATTTCCATTCACCATTGGAATGAAAAGAATAAAATACTTAGGAATATATTTACTTAGAGTAACTAAAGACCTATATATAGAAAACTATAAAACACTGGTGAAAAAAAAATCAAAGAGGACACTAATAGATGGAGAAATATACCACCGTGTTTATGGATCAGAAGAATCAATGTAGTGAAAATGAGTATAATACCCAAAGCAATGTATAGATTCAATGCAAGCCCTATCAAGCTACCAACGGTATTTTTCACAGAGCTAAAAAAATAATTTCACAATTTGTATGGAATTCAAAAAACCTCCAATAGCAAAAGCAATCTTGAGAAAGAAGAATGGAACTGGAGGAATCAACCTGCCTGACTTCAGGCTCTACTACAAAGCCACAGTCATCAAGATAGTGTGGTACTGGCACAAAGACAGAAATATAGATCAATGGAACAAAATAGAAAGCCCAGAGATAAACCCACGCATCTATGGACACCTTATCTTCGACAAAGGAGGCAAGACTATACGATGGAGAAAGGACGATCTCTGACAAGTGGTGCTGGGGAAACTGGTCAGTCACTTGTAAAAGAATGAAACTAGAACACTTTCTAATACCATACACTAAAATAAACTCAAAATGGATTAAAGAGCTAAACATAAGACCAGAAACTATAAAACTCCTTGAGGAGAACATAGGCAAAACACTCTCCAACATAAATCACAGCAGGATCCTCTATGACCCACCTCCCAGAATACTGGAAATAAAAGCCAAAAAAAAAAAAGGGACCTGATTAAACTTAAAAGCTTCTGCACAACAAAGGAAACTATAAGCAAGGTGAAAAAATAGCCTTCAGAATGGGAGAAAATAATAGCAAATGAAGCAACTGACAAAGAATTAATCTCAGAAATATACAAGCAACTCCTGCAGTTCAATTCTAGAAAAATAAACGACACAATCAGAAAATGGGCCAAAGAACTAAACAAATACTTCTTCCAATCCATTAACACTGTGGTATATTTCTCCATCTATTAGTGTCCTTTTTATTTCTTTCACCAGTGTTTTATAGTTTTCAATATATAGATCGTTAGTTTCTTTAGGTAAATACATTCCTAAGTATTTTATTCTTTTGTTCCAATGGTGAATGGAAATGTTTCCTTAAGAAGACATACAAATGGCTAACAAACACATGAAAAGATGCTCAACATCACTCATTATCAGAGAAATGCAAATCAAAACCACAATGAGGTACCATTTCATGCCAGTCAGAATGGCTGCTATCCAAAAGTCTACAAGCAATAAATAAATGCTGGAGAGAGTGTGGAGAAACGGGAACCCTCTTACATTGTTGGTGGGAATGCAAACTAGTACAGCCACTATGGAAAACAGTGTGGAGATTTCTTAAAAAACTGGAAATAGAACTGCTAAATGACCCAGCAATCCCATTGCTGGGCATAAACACTGAGGGAATCAGAATTGAAAGAGACACGTGTACCCCAATCTTTATTGCAGCACTGTTTATAATAGCCAGGACATGGAAGCAACCTAGATGTCCATCAGCAGATGAATGGATAAGAAAGCTGTGGACATATACATAATGGAGTATTACTCAGCCATCAAGAAGAATACATTTGAAATAATTCTAATGAGGTGGATGAAACTGGAGCCTATTGTACAGAGTGAAGTAAGCCAGAAAGAAAAACACCAATACAGTATACTAATGCATATTTATGAAATTTAGAAAGATGGTAATTATAACCCTGTATGTGAGACAGAAAAAGAGACACAGATGTCTAGAACAGTCTTTTGAACTCTGTGGGAGAGGGCAAGGATGAGATGATTTGGGAGAATGGCATTGAAATATGTATAATATCATATGAGAAATGAATTGCCAGTCCAGGTTCGATGCATGATACAGGATGCTCTGGGCTGGTGCACTGGGATGTCCCAGAGGGATAGTATGGGAAGGGAGGTGGGTGGGTGGTTCAGGATAGGGAACACGTGTGCACCAGTGGCAGATTCATGTTGATGCATGGCAAAACCAATACAATATTGTAAATTAATTAGCCTCCAATTAAAATAAATAAATTTATATTAAAAAATTTTCATGTACATTTCCTAAAAACTAGGAATTCTCTTGTATGACTTCAGTTCAAAATCAGAAAAGTCTGTTCCAGTTTTGTACCTATACAGTAGAGATTGGCACAATATTGTAAATCAAGTATACTACAATTAAAGCGTAAAATTTTAAAAATCAGGAAAGTAATAGTAATATTTTGTCTAGTCTTTTTTTTTTTTTTAATAGCCGATTGTTGTTGTTTTGTAACGAAGTCATGTCTGAACTCTTTTATGAGCCCATGGTCTGTAGCCAACCAGGCCCCTAAGTCCATGGAATTTCCCAGGCAAGAATATTGGAGGGGTTGCCATTTCCTTCTCCAGGGAATCTTCCTGACTTAGTGATCAAACCCATATCTACTGCATTGCAAGCAGCTTTTCTACCACTGAGCTACCAGGGAAGCCCTATTATCTAGTCTATAGACATTCAAATGTTGAAGCTGTGTCATTAATTTCTTTAGAAAGGGAAAAAAAAAAAATCTCTGAATCAGGATCCAATACATTTAGTTAGGGTTCCCTAAATTCCTTACTCCAGACCTGGTCCTTAGTGTGTTTCCCTACTTTATTGATGACTCTTTGGAAGTACTGATGCTATTTTGTAAAAGAAACAAACAACAACAACAACACAAAACCCTCTTTATTTGCATTTGTGTGGTATTTCCTCCAGCTTTGCAATTTAAGGGCCTATCACAGATGTGATATGTGTCTGTCTTCACATCAGTGAATCATATCAGGAAGTGCAGGGTGTCTGTCAGGACTCAGTCTCTTTTTGTGTTTAGTGTGGATCAACATGCCACCTTCCCACAAAAAGTGGACAATAAGTTAGAGTATTATGAATCAGTAAGTCCAGTGTTGGTATACTTTCAGTTTTGAGTTGACACTGAATTTCTAACTTCCATTTGCTTTCCTAAATATCATATTTGTAGATACTCAGTATTTTGTATATATACACATTATATTTCCCTGTATATAAATAATATGTATAATACTGTACATGCAGTATATAAACATAGCTATGTTTAATATTAGTATATTAATATATACGCATGGTGAATATATACACATTTGTGGATATATAAATACATATATATATTTTTTTGAGTGTGTTTATTTCATAAGGGTTAAGAATTTTAAGATCTGTAAATATTAATATGCTAGGTATAAGCATGAATGGAACATTATTTAGGTAAACGTGATCTTGTTTTTCTTTTTTTTATGAACAAAAATGTATTCCAATTTAGGAGAAACAATATCATCTATGGGTGTTCGCAACCTTAGGTTCTAATGTCTGTGCTGAGTTTGATGACTCTAAGACTGTGGATAAACTTGGGCTTCCCTGGTGGCTCAGAGGTTAAAGCGTCTGCCTCCAATGCGGGAGACCTGGGTTTGATCCCTGGGTCAGGAAGATCCCCTGGAGAAGGAAATGGTAACCCACTCCAGTACTCATGCCTGGAGAATCCCATGTACAGAACAGTCCACGCGGTTGCAAAAAGTCAGACATGACTGGGCGATTTCACTTATTCACTCAATGAATTCTTCTAGGTAACACTTTCCACCATTATTTAATAGAGATTGGAGAATATAATATCATAATTTTCCTTCCCTCCAAGGAGCTGTATGGGTAAAATTAAGCTAATATATAATATTGACTTTAATTAAAATTACTATAGAAACACAGTGTTGCATTATGAATCAATAGTTCACAAGGGAAGAGACCAGGCTGATAAATCAGAGAGAAATGTGACCCCCCCATTTATTTTGTTTCTCAATAACTGCAGGTGGATGTTTCACTGAAAAATGACCATCTGCCTGCCATAAAATATTGGATCATTCTTTGAGAGTAGTGAATAAGTACAATTTTAGAATTGTGACACTGGCTCACTTTTTAATATTTCAGTTATGAAGGACCTCTGCGTAGATGAGAAACAGTAAGATATTGCTTCAGGGTTAAAGGTTGGCTCATTTCCAAATACTCAAAACTCTTTGCAGGTAATAAAACTGCATGCCAGTTTGGCTGTTAACTCCACCTGCCTCTCATATATTTTTTTGTAGCTAAGATCATTGAGCTCTCAGAGAATTTTTATCCGTTCCTTAATATTCAAGACCATTGCTAATGCCTTTTCTGCAATGCTGTTACATCTCAATTTTCATAATGTTGGTTACTATTTTTATTCATAATGTTGGTTACTATTTTTACAGTTTATTTTTTTTTTTTAATCATCAATATCTCAAAGACCAACTATATGCCTAAGTTAAATCTGTACCAGTCAATCTCTCCTTTGGTTTAACTGTGGACTCACCTGCTATATGAATGTCTCAGATGTATATGTACAATTTTCAGTCAGCTCCTAGGCTAAGTCTGCAAGTCTCTTTAAAGTTGTTCTCCATTTTATATTTTTTCTGCTTGGCATTTATTTATTACTGAAGTATAGTTGATTTACAATTTCTGATAATTTCTGCTCTACAGCAAAGTGATTCAGTTATATATATGCAATTCATTTTTATATCCTTTTCCATTATATTAAACATAGATCTCTGTGCTATACATTAGGAAAGTGTTGTTTATTCATTCTGTATATAATAGTTTGCATCTGCTAATCTCAAACTCCAAGCCCATCCCTTCCCCTTGACAACCACCAGTCTATTTTCTCTGTCCTTGATTCTTTTTCTGTTTCATAGTTAGTTTCATTTGTGCCACATTTCAGATTCCACAAGACATGACATCATATGGTATTTGTATTTCTCTTTGTCTTACTTCTCTTAGTAAGTGAAGTAGGCTCACGTCACTTACTAAGGCTTACTTCTCCAGGCTCATCCATGTTCTGCAAATGGCATTATTTGATTCTGTGTATTGTAGAGTAATGCTTTATTTTATATACGTACCACATCTTCTTTATCTATTCCATTGTCAATGAATATTTATGTCGCTTCCATGTCTTGGCTATTATCAATAGAATTGCTATGAAAACAGGGGTACATGGATTTTTCTGCATTATAGATGTGTCTGGGTATATGCTCCTTTGCCTGGCAATAATTTAAGGTCTCACAACTTTTGTAATGGAAAGTTGTCTTGGCTTGCTGACAGCTCTTCCTAACTTCTTTGAATTCTCATCTCAAGCTGCTGGAATCTTTCTAAAATACAGTTAAAAATCATACCTGTGGCTGATTCACGTTGATATTTAGAAGAAAACAAAATTCTGTAAAGCAAATATCATTCTATTAAAAAATAAATAAATGTTTTAAAAGAAAAAAAAAAAAGAATGCACTACCTTTTGCCCTCACCCTTTTACAAATCTCCCCTAAATACCAAGTGAGATCCACTCAAGAAGGAACACTTGATGCAGTGTATATAACACAAGTTCCAGACCTGGACATGAATTAAACTCTCTGTTCTGCTTTGGGCAATTTTTGAAACTCAGAAAGCCCTTCTTCATTTGTCCTACAACGTAGAGAATGGCTATAGAGGTAATGGGTTAAATCCCTTACAATACCCAGGGTCTCTCCTGATGCACTGCTGACACTCCAGGTATTGTCCTTGCCTCTGCACTAAAATCTCCCCATAATTTCCTGTTTGTTTGTTTGTTTTAACTTCTAGTTTATACCAGCTTCTCTAATATCTCAGTTGGTAAAGAATCCACCTGCAATGTAGGAGACCCCGGTTTTATTCCTGGGTTGGGAAGATCCACTGGAGAAGGAATAGGCTACCCACTCCAGTATTCTTGGGCTTCTCTTGTGGCTCAGCTGATAAAGAATCTGCTTGAAATGTGAGAGGCCTGGGTTCAACCCCTGGGTTGGGAAGAGCCCTGGAAAGAGGAAAGGCTACCCACTCCAGTATTTTGGCCCGGAGAATTCCATAGACTGTATAGTCCATGGAGTCGCAAAGAGTCAGACATGACTGAGAGATTTTCACTTTCATGTTCCTTTATACACACTGTTCTTTCTTGTTTCCTGCAAAGATGCCAAACGCTATCCCCCTTGACCTTATTCTTTGTTTCTACAAATAGAATATTCATTAGCTGTATGTCCTTTCCTGTTTCCTCACCTGTAAAAAGTTTATGGTTCCTTCAAGGGACATCACACAGTCCAACTCTTGTGTGCATTATTGTTTTGATTTCTTTCTAGCAGAATGTCCATTATTTCCTTGGAAACTGCACAGCACTGTGTTCTTTTCTTATGTTATTTGGCACCTCTCACCTTGTATTCTGTTATTTGAATTTTTGTTCTCAAGCTCCACTCCAGATGGTTAGTCAACAAACACCGGAAAGTATCCGGCAATTTCACATGCTGGGAGTTCAATAAATATTTATGTGACACACCATGTTTTGCAGAAGTGTCTGCAGCCCTAACTGCCACTCCATGTGTGCTTATGCAATGTCACATTGGCTAGTCCTCATTCGGAGCTGTGTGCCTTTCTCCACCCTCTTGAATATGGAAAGAAATTATGACAACAGTAATTTCCTATTATCTGTGGGGGATATGTTCCAAGACCCCTAGTGAATGCCTGAAGCCTGGAGGTTTACCAATAATAATGAATCCTGTTTATGGTGTGTTTGCTCTGATACTAACTGGTAGGTAGCATGTGCAGCATGGATGCTGGGCCAAAATATGATTCCTGTTTTGAGCAGGAAATAGCGAGAAGGCAAGAAGGCAAGAGATTTCATCACTCTGCATAGAATGGCATCCAGTTTAAAAATTATAAATGTTTATTGCTGGAACTGTCTATTTAAGATTGTCAGACTGCCATCGACTTTAGTTAGGAAACCACTGAAAAGAAAACACAGATAAAGGATTTAATGTAATTCTACAATTGTTTGATATAATTTGATATACCAGAGAAACCATCTGGACCTTGATTTTTTTTTAAGGTTTCTACAGATATGGTTAGTGTTTGTTGTTGTTGTTGTTGTTTTAAACAGCTATGAGACTATTCAGTTACCTTGTATATTATTGGAGATAAGATTGGTAAATATCAATTAGTTCAACTGATATTCAGATCTGGGTCCCCATTGCTATTTTATTTTTGTGCTTTCTTACTGCAGGCAGTGGAATCACTGGAGAGTTCTCTTGGCCGATTCTGTGGGCCTTCGTTTCTTTTTTGGTTATGGCGTGTCTATTTTAGTTTTGGCTGCAGGAACAAGGAATGCACTTTGTTCTTCCACGTTCACAAGAATCTCCCCACACTGTCTGGAGTGCAGCCCTAACTCATCTTTCTGTTGCATGATCCCTTGTACCTGCTTGGTTTTCAAACCCACAGGCAGTCCCGAGTCTTGCCTAGTACATTGCAGCCCAGCTGTTGCCTAAGGCACCGTGGAGCACCTCACCCAAAGATTGATTGCCCTTACTCTGTGCTGCTCTGTCCCTTCTTGTTCCTGACACTTCCATCTCCTCTCCATAACTGACCTTGACATCCTCAAGAGAGTGAGACTGTTGTGTTTTGCCTGGACTCAACTTCCCTCCATGGGGCAGTGAAAAGAGCCCTCAGGCAGGAATCTTGTCTGAACATGGGTCTACAATTATATATTTTCCTTCTTTTAAGAATCATATTCCTGCATTGAAATTTCCCAGCTTTACAGTAGTTTCCAGGAGGAGGTGTGTTGTCCTGTACCCATCACTCCATTCTGGGAGGAGTGAGAAATTCCAGCTGAATCAACTCTGGTGATCAGTGGTTAATGAATACGAGTTTGTTTCCTTTCATATACATGTTTTGTAATATTTTTTAATATTGTATACAGTTCATGTGATATTACTGTATGAATAAAATGAAGTACTAAGTTTATATAGCTACTAAGTTTATATCTGTTCTCAAGCCTATGATTCATATACTGATGGAAATCTCACCATCTCATTTTTAGAAAAATACAAATCAATGAGCAATACTAATTTGTCTTTCAGATATTACTTACTTGGTGGACACAATCACAACTGCTTCAATAGTTTTTACAGAAGAAAAAGCAGAACAGTGAGGACTACACCTTCGTGAAAACTTAGTCAGACCTTAATTTTTCTGAAAATAACATGCATCCCTCTGAAGTATATTTTAACAGAGTACCTTCAATGGGTCAGACCTGTAGGTGAGGTCCACTCCATAGGTGGGAAATAAATAAACTTTGGAAAGTAGAGCCATCTTAAAATCACATATAGTCTCCTCTGCTAGTCTGAAAAAGCTGTTGAAAATGTTTCAAAGCATGGTTCTGTTTTTCACCCTACAGTTCCTCAAATCCAGAGTTAATAAATGAACAAATTAAACCAAATAGGATATAATGTAGCAAATGCTAAATCATTTCTAAGACTGGGAGTCAGAGGTCTTAGAAAATGTAAATACCAATTTTAATGAAACAGTATGTGGTATATTTGTACTAGTTGTTTTGGGAGCATATAAGCAATTGATTCAGATAAATTGCTTTTTAAATCTTATACTGAGCAGATATCTGAATAACATAGTTATTAAACTAATAAAATGTTTATTTTTAAAGGAACCATTTAAAATCATTTTTACTGTGGTGGGAAAATTATTTATGCTTATGTAATTAGTCCAAATTTATACAACATATCTTATTGATTTTCATTTTCTTCATTTTAAGGCCATATTTGAATTTCACTGATTTATTCTATGCTTTTAGATGCCACAAGAAAATTAAGTGTGAAATATTTTAAGTGAAAAGCATGGTTGATAGCAAACATGTAATCTATATTCTTAGATAACTTAAAAACATATCTCAAATTTGCCTTTAAATACTTTAAGACAAGGTCTTTAAAAGTCCTCTATATTATTACTCTTATGTATCACCACTTATTTTACTCATCATAATATAAAGTTATTTCATATAAATTCCATGCTATATATTTCATAGTATATTAGAAGAAAGAATGAAAAGATATCCCTAAGTTTTCTCTGATGCTGACATTTTGAACATGTCATAATTTATGAAGAAATAATGAACACTCATATTACACAGCAAAACACTCCCAGAGATTTTCTCAGAGATCAAAACATAGCTCAGAGATTCATATGAATACTTGGGCAGGCTCTGTAAAGAAACTCAGAGGTAAGATTTAGTTATTAATAAGCAATTGAAGATTTCAAAGGTCACAGTTCTGGTAACAATTTGGTCTGTAAGCCAGGGCATGGAGTATATTTATTTTTCAGTTATCAGTTTACTTCACTAATGTTTTAGAAGCCATGGCCTTTTTTAGAGTATATTTTCTTTGCATATATCTGGCTATTGATTTTCAAAATATTTTTTCGTTCTTTAAAAACAGTTTTATTGAGATGTGCTTGACGTTTAAAACACAAAATTTGAAACTATTTGACATGTGTCAAGAATATGAAACCATCATCACAATGAAGATGATGAAAGTAAACCACCAAATCTAAAAGCTTTCTAGTGTATCTTTGTAATATGTTACTCCTTTATCCTATAGGTTTTACAAATACACGAGATGTACTCTTTTAAAAAATCACTTTGTTGAATTATAGTTGACTTACAAAAAGCTATGGATATTTAATGCATACAACTTGATGAGTTTGGAGACAAGGATACATCTGAGAAACCATCACCACGATCAGGCCATTAATGCATCCATCATCTCCAGACATTTTCTCCCATTCCCGATCTCTGACTTTTTAATTTTTTTTTTTTTTTTTATGGTCCAAACACAATGTAAGCGCTAAGCAAATATCTAGACTAGTATTTACAGTACTGAAATTTTGCAACCTTTGCTATTTCTCATCCACATCACTGCAACCCCTAGTCACCACTGTTCTACTTTTGGTTCTGTGGACTTGACTGTTTTAGATTCCTTAAAATAGAGGGCTCAGACAATGTCTGTTCTTCTATGTCTGCTTATTTCACTTGGCATAATATCTTCCATGTCCATCCATGTTGTCAAAAATAGTAATGATTCCTTTTTTTCTTTCTCTGAAGGCAGTAATGTTCTGCTTTTTGTGTGTGTGTGTGTGTAAATATATATATATATATATATATATATATATATATATGTGCGTGTGTTTGTGTGTATATATATATAAATATATAATTTTCTTTATGCATTGCTTTAGCAATGGACATTTAAAACTTGTTTCCATACTTTGGCTATTGTGAGCTACAATAAATATGGGAATACAGCTATCTCTTCAAAATCCTGACTTCCATTCCCTTAGATTTTGGGAATTGCTGAATCAAATAGTAACTCTATTTTTAAATTTTGAAGAATCTCCACACTATTTCTGTAGACTTGCATTTCCCTGATGATTACCAATGCGGAACATCTTTCCACATACTTATGGGCTATTTGTATGTCTTTCTTTGGAAAAAATACTTGCACATTTTGAAATCAAACTATTTGTTCTTTTTGCTACTGAATTATAGGAGTTCTATGTTTCTTATATTACCCATTTGTCCCCTTATCAGACATATGGTATACAAATATTTTCTCCCATTCCATAGGTTGTTTTCACTGACTGTTTTCATCACTGTGCAGAAACTTTTAGTTTGATGTAGTCCCACTAGCTTATTTATTTATCCTTATATTTTCTTATATCCATTTTATTGTTTCATGTCTTAATGTTTAACTCTTTAATCTATTTTAAGTTGATTTTTTTCTATGGTGTGACATAGGGGTTTATTTTCATTCTTTTGCTTATAGATATCTAATTTTACTACCACTGTTTGTTGAAGAGACCATTTTTTTTCCCATTTATGTATTTGACACACTTGTTGAAGATCAGAAGATCATACAGGCTGAATTTATTTTCAGTTATCTCTGTTTTGTTCTATTGATATGTATATCTGTTTTTATGGCAGTACCAGACTGTTTTGATTGCTGTGGTTTCATAGCATATTTTCAAATAAAGAAGTCTATCTCCTTGTTCTTCTTGCTCAAAGTGCTTTTGGTTATTTGGGGTCTTTTGTGGTTCCAAATCAATTTTAGGATTGTTTTCTATTTCTGTATAATATAGATAAATATAAAGATCATAATGATCATATTATCAGTTAATCAAAAATAAGTTTATTTACAGATAACATGACTGCCCACTTTAGCCCTCTAATACTCATTCCTGGTTCCTATTTTCTGTACTACATAGCCCACACATAAGAGTAAGGCATTTAGAGTTTTTACTATCAGAATCCAGTGTACTTTTCCAGCATCATTTCCCACCACTATCTCTGTATAGCTTCTACTTGTAAGAGAATATTTAATGTTTCACTCACATGTGCTATATTTCCATTTCCACCTGTTGTTTACACTTTGCTTCAAATTGATATTAACATTTCAGGCTCTATCTGAAAAAATAGCTTTCATTTTCTAGGTTGAGTTCTAATATTACTTTCTTTATGATTAAAATTAATAGTTAGAAACTAGTGCTAGTTTTGATCACAAAAAGTACTGTATGTGTCAAGTCACTTGCACTTTCACTTGAAATATTACTTTGTGATTAAAATTAATGGTTAGAAATTACTGACCTTCTCTATGTGTCAGGAAGTAAGCATGCAATTTCACATCTGATTCATTATCTCTGTAAAAGAGCATTCTTGCCTTCAGGTGTATGAAGTATATAAGAATGGGTAAATTACACCCCAAGTCACAGTGCCTTAACCAGTTTACAGGTATTTCTGACATCATAGCCTATTCTTATCTCCTTAAAACATTTGGGCTCCCAATCATACTTTTCCTCCATAACAACCTCACCTCACTTTTCACAAACAATGTACTTTATTGCTTCCTCATCTCTGCTGAGAATGTTTTCATATTTCATAGTGCTGAATTAATACTTTGGAGTACTTTGATAATTAGTTATTCAGATGTGTAACTGAATAGATTATAAAGTCATGGAGGCCATTACCGTTTTTACTCAGGGCCAAAAATTCCAAAAAGCCACAGAGAAATTCTCAGGAACTATCTGTGGAATCCTCAGATTTTATGATTCCTGTTTTAATAGAGAAATAATTTATGAATATTTAGAATTTATGATAACAGTATTTATCTTTCTATCAAAGAAAAAGTAATTTGACAGGGTCCAATAAAATATTCTTAGAAAGGAATATTCATAACATCCAGTGGTAATCAGGCATTGCATTTTAGTTGTAGCTCTAAAAATGAGGCTTGAAATGTTCTGGAAAGAAACCAAATTTACAAAGAGCAAATATGAATAAGAACAGATAGCTAATATAACTTGTTTGGAAATCTATAGCAGTGTAAACATATTTGATTTCTCATGTAATAGCTCTGACAGATATGAAATTAATTTTAAACCCTTGAGATAGTTCAAATTTTGAGTCTTTTGTTTCTTCTCTAATTTTCACTAAAATACTGTTTTAAAAACATACCTAGCAAAACACAGCATAATGGCTATCATAGACCATTTATCTGAGAGGACACTTTCCTAAAAATTATCCTTATCCATCTGAAATGCATCTTGCTGCAATTGACCCAGGATTAATTGATTATAGTGCCCAGGCAAAGTGATGTTCATTTATTTTGGTCAAAGGAAAAAGGTGAGCCTGTGACTGATCACTGAAGGATTTTTCTTTCAAATATCTCCTATTTTTAAATTTGCCTATACATATCTACTTTCATTTGAGCTTCCTGAATACTAATAAACCTCAGTGTCTAATACATGCCCAACAGAGATACTTAGCACATGTGATATAGTCAGAGAGAAATTCAGTTTCTTTTCCAGTTAAATCCCTTCCTGTCCAAATTTCTATCTTTACCTCTTTTCTCTTTCACTCTAGTTCAGTTGATCAGTCACGTCCAACTCCTTGCGACACCGTGGACTGCAGCATGCCAGGCTTCCCTGTTCAATCACCAAGTCCCAGAGCTTGCTCAAACTTATCTCCATCGAGTCGGTGATGCCATCCAGCCATCTCATTCTCTGTCATCCCCTTCTCCTCCTGTTCCCAATCCCTCCCAGGATCAGAGTCTTTCCAATAAGTCAGTTCTTTGCATTAGGTGGCCAAAGTATTGAAACTTCAGCTTCAGCATCAGCCCTTCCAATGAATATTCAGGACTGATTTTCTTTAGGACAGACTAGTTGGATCTCCTCGCAGCCCAAGGGACTCTAAAGAGACTTCTCTAACACTGTAATTCAAAACCATCAATTCTTAGGTCCTCAGGTTTCTTTATAGTCTAACTCTCACATCCATATATGACTACTGGAAAAACCATAGCTTTGATTAGATGGATCTTTGTTGGCAAAATGATGTCAGTTCAGTTCAGTTCAGTTCAGTCACTCAGTCATGTCCAACTCTTTGTGACACCATGAACTACAGCATGCCAGGCCTCCCTGTCCATCACCAACTCCCGGAGTTTACTCAAACTCATGTCCATGGAGTCAATGATGCCATACAGCCATCTCATCCTCTGTTGTCCCCTTCTCCTCCTGCCCCTCAATCCCTCCCAGCATCAGGGTCTTTTCCAGTGAGTCAAATCTTCGCATGAAGTGGTCAAATTATTGGAGTTTCAGCTTTAGTATCATTTCTTCCAATGGACTGATCTCTTTAGGATGGACTGTTTGGACCTCCTTGCAGTCCAAGGGACTCTAAAGAGTCTTCTCCAACACCACAGTTCAAAAGCATCAATTCTTCAATGCTCAGCTTTTTTCACAGTCCAACTCACATCCATACATGACCACTGGAAAAACCATATCATTGACTAGATGGATCTTTGTTGGCAAAATAATGTTTCTGCTTTTTAATATGCTTATCTAGGTTGGTCATAACTTTTCTTCCAAGGAGTAAGCGTCTTTTAATTTTATGGCTATAATCACCATCTGCAGTGATTTTGGAGCCCCCAAAATAAAGTCTGACACTGTTTCCACTGTTTCCCATCTATTTCCCATGAAGTGATGGGACTGGATGTCATGATCTTAGTTTTCTGAATGTTGAGGTTTAAGACAACTTTTTTCACTCTCCTCTTTCAGTTTCATCAAGAGGCTCTTTAGTTCCTCTTCACTTTCTGCCATAAGGGTGGTGTCATCTGAGGTTACTGATATTTCTCCCAGCAATCTTGATTCCAGCTTGTGCTACATACAGTCCAGCATTTCACACGATGTACTTTGCATATAAGTTAAATAAGCAGGGTGACAATATGAAGCCTTGATGTACTCCTATCCCAATTTGGAATCAGTCTGTTCTTCCATGTCCAGTTCTAACTCTTGCTTCTTGACCTACATACAGATTTCTCAGGAGGCAGTTAAGGTGTTGTGGTGTTTCCATCTCTTTAAGAATTTTCCAGTTTATTGTGATCCACAGAGTCAAAAGCTTTGGCATAGTCAATAAAGAAGAAGTAGATGTTTTTCTGGAACTCTTGCTTTTTCTATGATCCAATGAATGTTGGTAATTTGATTTCTGGTTCCTCTGTTTTTAACATCTAGAAGTTCTTGGTTCACATCCTACTGAAGCCTTGCTTGGAAAATTCTGAGCATTACTTTGCTAGTGTGTGAGATGAGTGTAACTGTGCAGTAATTTGAACATTATTTGGCATTGCCCTTATTTAGGATTGGAATGAAGACTGACATTTTCCAGTCCTGTGGCCATTGCTGAGTTTTCCATATTTGCTGGCACAGTGAGTGCAGCAGTTTAGCAGCAACATCTTTTAGGATTTCAACTGGCTTAACTGGAATTTCATCACCTCCATTAGCTTTGGTCATAGTGATGCTTCCTAAGGCCCACTTGACTTCACATTCCAAGATGTCTGGCTCTAGGTGAGTGATCACACCATCGTGGTTATCTGTGTCATGAGGATCATTTATGTATAGTTTCTGTGCATTCTTGCCACATCTTCTTATTATCTTCTGCTTCTGTTAGGTCTGTAGCATTTCTGTCCTTTATTATGCCCATCTTTGCATGAAATGTTCCCTTAGTATCTCTCATTTTCTTAAGGAGCTCTGTAGTCTTTCCCATTCTATTGTTTTCCTCTATTTCTTTGCACTGATCACTGAGGTAAGCTTTCTTATCTCTCCTTTCTATTCTATGTAACTCTGCATTCAAATGGGTATATCTTTCCTTTTCTCCTTTGCCTTTAGCTTCTCTTCTTTTCTCAGCTATTTTAAGGCTTCCTCAGACAACCATTTTGCCTCTCTGCATTTATTTTTCTTGGGGATGGTCTTGATCCCTGTCTCCTATACAATGTCATGAGCCTCTGGCCATAGTTCTTCAGGTTCTCTGTCTGTCAGATCTAATCCCTTGAATCTACTTGTCACTTCTACTACATAAAGAAATTTTGTTTTTCTTTATGAAACTGTATTTTTTTACACAAAATTGAAATTTTTGGAAGAGTTGAAGCCACAGCTTAATTCTCAGAGAAAGGAAAAAAAGAAAAAAAAGGCTATATGGTTTCTTTAAAAATGCAGTCTTCAATAAACCCATGCAGCCAGTAAGTTTCATTATATATAATGCCTATTTGATATTGTGCAGACTGTGATATGTGCATGGACGTAAGCATTGAAACAGTAGTGTTAAATAAGATGGAGCAAAGAAGCATTCCTTTATTATTTAAATATATTCTCCATCATATAGCTATATGAGAAATGAACTCAATCAGGGGAATTATGTGAATTTAAAAGGCAAAAATTAAGAACAATGGGGTTATTTTCATTTATTTTCACTGGTTTTCCCTTACAGCTTTTCATACAGATCTGAAATATCATTGAAAAATTTGCATAGTTCCAAATAACATAAATGAAAGACTTTACTCCTTTGTGTAATATATCTACTGTGTTCATGTCTTTTGTTTTAAAAAGTAAAACATTTACATTCATTCTATACCTTTAAAATTAGGTTAAATGATAAAGATTCAAGCAAAATTAGCCTTACATTGGTGTTAGAATATAATTTCTCCCATTTTTTTCTTTTTACATACAGCAAATAAACCTGAGCTAAGAAAATCATAGCTCATGAATACAGCATTCTCACAGCAGTGAAATAAGTAGTACAAATTGACTCTGAGGCAAAGATCTAGAGCAGATCTCTTTAGATGCTATTTGCTTTATTTTTCCTACAAGGGTCTTATTTTAAGCAAGGATGAGGAGGGGGTGGTTGATGGAATAGCAAGCAGGGGAAGTTATTTTTTCCTAGGTATTTGAAATGCATTGAGTGACCCCAGCTTATCCTCTGTCTTTTGGCTATTTCCTTGGTCAAGTAATGCCACTTAGGACAAACACTATGGGAGGAAGTCTCAAACATCCTATATCAAAAGATTCGGTGGCATCAGTTCAGCTCTTCTGCCTTTCCTTGTATACTACAGTAAGTTCCCTACATAAAAACCTTGAAATTGTGGACTATCAAAGATGCAAACGTTCATCTGGCTACCGAAAAGAAACCTGAACCTCTGCCATCCACGTCAGGCATGTGAGAAATTGCAGCTTGCCCTCCATCTCCTATTGCTGATGATCCTTCAGCGCCAGGATCTCCCACCTCTTCTCCCTCCTCCGGTCAGTAACTCTTCTTGCCTGTTCACTTGATGCCAGCCCCTGGTTGCCAGCCATTGTACAGTACCACTGTATTTTTAAAGATACTGTATAATTAAAAATGTTTACTTTATTTTCTATATTTGTTTTTACATACTAGTCACCTGAAAAGTATTACAATATAAATCTACTACTGTACAGAACTATATAGCTGATTGTGTTATTTGGGTACCTAGGTTAACTTTGTTGGACTTAGGAAAAAATTAGAGTTAGGAACATGCTCTCAGAATGGAACTCATTCGTTTTTAGGGAACTTACTGTATTGAATTTGACTCTCAGAACTGCAGGGTAGATTTTATTCTAATATATATATAATAGCTTTCTTATGTGTATATATATACAGATGCTGAGAAGTTAAGCATCATATGCAAGAATAAAATAGTTAATTGCTTTTGCCAAGACTTAAACCCAAATCATACCCAGTTTAATTTTCTTTCCACCATATTACATCTGTTGTGACACATTTAGTAAACACAGTGGAAGATAATTTAAAAGCATTATTTTTGTCCTTAAAACAATTTTGAAGTTTAACTTTAGAATGCCTATTTTTCTCATGCAAAACTTTACCTGGGATAAATTTAATGATTTACTCCTGCAATTAGAGGTGGTCAGATATCTGTATGTTTCTTGGGTTACAGAGTCTGTATGGTGATATTTTTCTGTAGTAAGTATTCACTGGGAAGTTAGAATTTTATACAGTTACACACTGCATAACCCTGTAAAGTAAGTCTTGAATTTTTAAATTAAATCTGGTTTTTGAGCAGAGCCAATCACACACGTGGAAGATGGATAAACATTTATAGGAATATATGAAATATTAATGTAATAATGACTAATTTAATATTAAAAAGTTGAAACTTTGTTTATGACTTCACAAGCATCATAAAATTTAATTAAAGCATTAATAACCAATATTTAGTAAGGAACCAAATGTATTATCTTTAACATAATCCAATAAATTTTTTTCAGTAAAAATGGAAATATTTAGCTATGAATGCATTTTGGAGATTACCAAGTTAAAAACATTAACTTTACAGAGCTAATTGATTAATAGATTATTTCTAAAAGGTGACAGAGAGGAAAACAAAACCAAATAAACCAAAAGAAAAGAGAATATAATGGAAGCTAAAATCTTTTGGGCCATTAGTCAGGGCCATTGTTCTCTATTAAGACTGCAGAGGTGAGATTATGTCTTTTTAATTTTTTTTCCTTCTAACTTTGAATTATTCCCTTTGCTCTCTCATTCATATATGTGTGTACATGCATGTATTATTATCTATATGTGTATACTGTGAGTGTCTGTGTGTCTAAACATCCTCCATTCTCAAATTGAGCAACTCTATATCACATACAATATAATTTGTTATACTGTTGAACTGGTGTTTGAAATTTTTTGGTTGTTGAATTCATCATTATTTTCTTTACCAGGTTTTCATAAACCTTCACTGAGTCAATTCTTTACTACATTCATCCTCAAATACTGCAAATAATTCCAAAATCCACAGAAAAGGTCAAGCGTCTTTGCAATATGCTTCACAGCATCATGTTCCCAGCCTTAATGTATTTAAAACAATTAATTTCTCCATTAGTTTTGTGATACAATAATTTGATTAATGGCTGGATTTCTGACTAATATAAGGAACAGTGAAGGTAGGGAGAATATCAACTTTTTAATGCTCAAAATAATATCTGGAATATTGAATATGTTAATGAATATCTGTTAAGTGAAAAATATTTACTATTTCTTGTTTTATTGTTAACCTCTTCTTTATTAATATTTATAATGAACATTCTTATAGATGTCAGCAGGCTATTTTCAATTTAAATTGCACATAAAAAGATTATAATATTTTAAATAACACACAAAATACAGAGCTTTTTATTTGTCCTTAAATCATGTTTGATAATATTTATGCCATATTTTATATTTTCTCCTGGCTTTGTTTTTCCAAAAAGACATTTCAGTTTTGTAGCCTGCTCATCTGGAATTGACAGTCAATTTTATCATTTTAAGTTGAAATTTTCATAATGTAATAAGCTTTCTTTTTGGCTTCAGCTATGAAAAAATGCTTAAAAAAATTAAGTGGCTCAGTATATATACATACAAAGGGTGTAGAGTTACCAGGGTTTTCTATTTAATTTAAACTGGCTGAAATTTTATTTTAAATTGTATTCAGTAATATAGGAGTAATAACAATAGTATTATAGATGCCAATCTACTTTGATTGTTAAGGAGTTGATATTTCTTGGGCCACCTAACTTCTCTATGACAGCACTTTGGGTACCTTAGGATAATAACTGAAAGTTTATTCCTTTATTTACTGTCATTAATATGGCTGTTGGATTTGGGAATAGTGCTAATTTGCATATTCAACAAATATTTATTGGGCTTCTACTATGCATGATGCTGACAGTTCCCTAGATTTAGTATCATCATAATTAAATTTTAGCAAGAGCTGCAGGCATCGTCTGACTAAATACACAATTAGTTACCAGTTCACAATTGTTGCAAAAGATAAATATAGGTTCCTGTGAGAACATCAAATGCATAATTACTGAATCTCAGAGGTTAGGAAACATCTTCTTGATCATGGGACTATTGAGATAAGGAACTGAGTGTGTGCATGCTCAGTCGTGTCTGACTCTGCAACAGCATGGACTGTAGCCTGCTAGGCTCCTCTGTCCATGGAATTTTCCAGGCAAGTATATTGGAGTGGGTTGTCATTTCCTTCTCCAGGGCATCCTCTCAACTCAGGAATCCAGCCCACATCTCCTGAATTGGCATGCAGATTCTTTACTACTGAGTCATCAGGGAAATCTTGAAGTTAATGACAGAAGTCCATTGTCTGTTTTAATAATAGTTGAAACTTTGGGTCCTAGAACAGTGTCTTGCTGTGAGACATTAAAAAGTGAATCTGAAATATGAGAGATTATCTGTTATACCCCTTTATTTAAAAATTTTCATCTAACCATTTTAAGATATAATTCATATACTCTATAATTCAGTCATTTAAATTGTATAATTAGGTGACTTTAGTGCCTTTGAAGAATTGTGCAACTATCACCCCAAATGGTTTTAAAATATTTTAATCACCTTCATCAAAGACTTGGCACCCATTGCATGTCTATTCCCCATTTGTCATTTGTTGTTGCTTTTTACTTGCTGAGTCTTGTCTGACTCCTTGAGACCCCCATGGACTGCACAGACTCCTCCGTCTATGGGATTTCCTAGCAATAAATACTGGAGTGGGTTGCCATTTCCTTCTCCAAGGGATCTTTCCTACCCAGGGATCAAACTCAAGTCTGCATCTTCTTGCACTGGCAAGCAGATATTTAACCACTGAGTCACCTGGGAAGCCCTAAGGAATTAAGGAATGTGTCAAAAGTGGAGCTGGGTGAATTTGAGGAGGGTATTCTCCCAGCAAAGAGAAAAGTAGGATTTCTACATGAATATTCTCTATTCAGGTTGGAACTACATGTGGACATTGAAACAATAAGAGGGATTTCGGGCTATTGTTACACAGATTGGAAAGATTTAAAGGATCCCAACAAAAAAGCAAATGGACGCTCATAGATTTCAAGGAAAGGAGAAGCATAATTGGATTTTCTTTTCTTTTTATAACTTTATTTTTAAAACTATTTACTCATTTACTGAAAAAAAAATGTTATTCAACTTTACTGTAGCATGCAGGACCTTAGTTCTCCAATCAGGAGAATTGTGTCTCCTTCTTTGGAAAGTGGAATCTTAACCACTGGACTTCAGAAAATTATTTCATGTGGATTTTTCAAATGACACCTGTGGATGGAATATGGGTTAGAAGAGGAAGACTGATGATGAGGTTACTTTGTTAGTCCAAGCAAAAGGTGATGCTAATATTCTCAGTTCAGTTCAGTTCAGTCACTCAGTTGTATCTGATTCTTTGCGACCCCATGGACTGCAGCAAGCCAGGCTTCCCTGTCCATTATCAACTGCCAGAGTTTGCTCAAACTCATGTCCATTGATTCGGTGATGCCATCCAACCATCTCATCCTCTGTCATCCCCTTCTCCTCCCATCTTCAAACTTTCCTAACATCAGGATTTTTTCCAGTGAGGCAGTTCTTCAAATCAGGTAGCCAAAGTACTGAAATTTCAGCTTCAGCATCAGTTCTTCCAATGAATATTCAAGAATAGTTTCATTTAGGATGGATTGGATGGATCTCTTTGCAGTCCAAGGGATTCTCAAGAGTTTTATCCAACACCACAGTTCAAAACAAACAATTCTTTGGCACTCAGCTTTCTTTATAGTCTAACTCTCACATCCATACAAGACTAGCTTTGACAAGATGGACTTTGTTGGCAAAATAATGCCTTTGCTTTCTAATGTTGTCTAGGTTGGTCATAGTTTTTCTTCCAAGGAGCAAGCGTCTTTTAAGTTCATGGCTGCAGTCACCATCTACAGTGATTTAGGAGTGCCCCCCACCCCCGCCAAATGAAGTCTGTCATTGTTTCCCCATCTATTTTCCATAAAGTGATGGGACAAGATGCCATGATCTTAGTTTTCTGAATGTTGAGTTTTAAGCCAACTTTTTCACTCTTCTCTTTCACTTTCATCAAGAGCTCTTTAGTTCTTCGTTTTCTGCCATAAGGGTGGTGTCATCTGCATATCTGAAGTTATTGACATTGATTCCATCTTGTACTTCATCCAGGCGAGTATTTCTCATGATGTATTCTTCATATAAGTTAAATAGGCAGAGTGACAATATACAGCTTTGATGTACTCCTTTCCTGATTTGTAAACAGTCTGTTGTTCCAAGTCCAGTTCTAACTGTTGCTTCCTGACCTCCATACAGATTTCTCAAAATGGAGGTCAGGTGGTCTGGTATTGCCATCTCTTCAAGAATTTTCCACAGCTTGCTGTGATTGACACAGATCAACGTCTTTGTTTGGCATAGTCAACAAAACAGAAGTAGATGTTTTCCTTGAACTCTCTTGCTTTTACAATGATCTAACAGATGTTGGCAATTTGATCTCTGAAAACCACAATCAAAGAAAACTAATGAATCTGATCACATGGATCGTAGCCTTGTCTAATGCAATGCAACTACGAGCCATACTGTCTAGGGCCACCTAAGACAAATGGGTCATGGTGGAGACTTCTGACAAAAGGTGATCCATTGGAGAAGGGAATGGCAAGCCACTTCAGGATTCTTGCCTTGAGAATACTATGAACAGTGTGAAAATGTAAAAGGACGGGACATTGAAAGATGAATTCCCCAGGTCAGTAGGTGCCCAATATGCTACTGGAGATCAGTGGAGAACTAACTCCAGAAGAATGAAGAGACAGGACCAAAACAGGGAAAAACAAAACAAAACAAAACAAAACAAAAACAGTTGTGCATGTGACTGGTGATGGAAGTAAAGTGTGATGCTATAAAGAGCAATATTGCATAGGAACCTGGAATGCTGGGTCCATGAATCAAGGCAAATTGGAAGTGGTCAAAAAGAGATGGCAAGAGTGAACGTCAACATTTTAGGAATCAGTGAACTAAAATTGATTGGAATGGGTGAATTTAACTCAGATGACCATTATATCTGTTACTGTGGGCAAGAATCCCTTAAAAAAAAAAAATGGAGTAGCCATCAGAGTCAACAAAAGATTCTGAAATACAGTACTTGAATGCAATTCAAAAATGACAGATGATTTCTGTTTGTTCCCAAGGCAAACCATTCAGTATCACAGTACTCCAAGTCTATGCCCTGGCCAGTAATGCTGAAGAAACTGAAGTTCTATGAATGGTTCTATGAAGACCTACAAGGCCTTCTAGAACTAACATCCAAAAAGATGTCCTTCATTATAGGGGACTGGAATGCAAAAGTAGGAAGTCAAGAAACACCTAGAGTAACAGGCAAATTTGGCCTTGGAGTACAGAGTGAAGCAGGGCAAAGGCTCATAGAGTTATGTCAAGAGAAAGCACTCGTCATAGCAAACATCCTCATCCAAGAACACAAGACCCTACACATGGAGATCACCAGTTGGTCAATACCAAAATCAGACTGATTATATTCTTTGCAGCCAAAGATGGAGAAGCTCTATACAGTCAGCAAAAACAAGACTGGGAGCTGACTGTGACTTGGATCTTGAGCTCCTTATTGCCAAATTCAGACTTAAATTGAAATAAGTAGGGAAAAACCACTAGATCATTCAGGTTTGACCTAAATCAAATCCCTTATGATTATGCAGTGGAAGTGACAAATAAATTCAAGGACTTAGATCTGATAGACAGAGTGCCTAAATAACTATGGACAGGGATTCATGACATTGTACAGGAGGGAGGAATCAAGACCAGCCCCAAGAAAAAGTAAGGCAAAAAAGCAAAATGGCTATCTGCGGAAGCCTTAGAAATAGTTGTGAAAAAAAGAGAAGCAAAAAACAAAGGAGAAAAGGAAAGATATACCCATTTGAATGCAGGGTTCCAAAGAATAGTAAGGAGAGGTAAGAAAGCTTTCCTCAGTGATCAGTACAAAGAAATAGAAGGAAACAATAGAATGGGAAAAACTGGCGATCTCGTCAAGAAAATTATAGATCCCAAGGGAAAATTTCATGCAAGGATGTTCTCAATAAAGAACAGAAATAGTATGGACTTAACAGAAGCAGAAGCTATTAAGAAGAGGTGGCAAGAATACCCAAAATAACTATACAAAAATAACTTAATGACCCAGATAACCACGATGGTATGATCACTCACTTAGAGCCAGACATTCTGGAATGTGAAGTCAAGTGGGCCTTAGGGAGCAACACTATGAACAAAGCTAGTGGAGATGATGGAATTCCAGTTGAGCTATTTCAAATCCTAAAAGATAATGCTGTGAAAGTGCTGCACTCAATGTGCCAGCGGATTTGGAAAACTCAGCAATGGCCACAGGATGAGAAAAGGTCAGTTTTCATTCCATTCCCAAAGAAAGGCAATGCTAAAGCATGCTCAAAATACTGTACAATTGCCCACATCTCAGTTCAGTTCAGTTTAGTCGCTCCGTCGTGTCCGACTCTTTGCGACCTCATGAATCGCAGCACGCCAGGCCTCCCTGTCCATCACCAAATCCTGGAGTTCACCCAGACTCAAGTCCATTGAGTCAGTGACGGCATCCAGCCATCTCATCCTCTGTCATCCCCTTCTTCCCCTGCCCCCAATCCCTCCCAGCATCAAAGTCTTTTCCAATGAGTCAACTCTTCAGGTGAGGTGCCCAAAGTACTGGAGTTTCAACTTTAGCATCATTCCTTCCAAAGAAATCCCAGGGTTGATCTCCTTCAGAATGGACTGGTTGGATCTCCTTGCAATCCAAGGGACTCTCAAGAGTCTTCTCCAACACCACAGTTCAAAAGCATCAATTCTACAGCGTTCAGCCTTCTTCACAGTCCAACTCTCACATCCATACATGACAACTGGAAAAACAATAGACTTGACTAGATAGACCTTAGTCGGCAAAGTAATGTCTCTGTTTTTGTATTTATGTTATCTAGGTTGGTCATAACTTTTCTTCCAAGGAGTAAGCGTCTTTTAATTTCATGGCTGCAATCACCATCTGCAGTGATTTTGGAGCCCCCAAAATAAAATCTGACACTTTCCACTGTTTCCCCATCTATTTCCCATGAAGTGATGGGACTGGATGCCATGATCTTTGTTTTCTGAATGTTGAGCTTTAGGCCAACTTTTTCACTCTCGTCTTTTACTTTCATCAAGAGGCTTTTTGTTCCTCTTCACTTTGTGCCATAAGGGTGGTGTCATCTGCCTATCTGAGGTTATTGATGTTTCTCCTGGCCATCTTGACACATCTCATATACTAGTAAAGTAATGCTAAAAATTCTCAAGCCAGGCTTCAGCAATATGTGAACTGCGAACTTCCAGATGTTCAAGCTGGCTTTAGAAAAGGCAGAGGTGCCTGAGAAGGACCTTGTCAAGGTGACACAAGCCAGTCAATCCTAAAGGAAAACTACCCTGAATGTTCATTGAAAGGTCTAATGCTGAAGCTGAAGCTCCAATACTTTGGCCACCTGATGAAAAGATCCGACTCATTGGAAAAGATCCTGATCTGGGAAAGACTGAAGGCAAAAGGAGAATTGGGCAGCAGAGGGTGAGGTGGTTAGAAAGCATCACTGACTCAAGGGGCATGAATTTCTGTGAACTCTGTGAGATAGTGAAGGACTGCCTGGCATGCTGCAGTCCATGGGGTCACAAACAGTCAGACACAATTTAGAGACTGAACAACAAGCAATGTTTCCACTGAAAGATGATGGGAAATTGCAAAAGCATTATTCAAAGTTCTATTACTTCCTAAATTTTATCAGAGGAAAAGTATAGGCTTTAATCGCCAAAGTGAAATTGAAATTGAAGTGTAAATCACTCAGTTGTGTGGGACTCTGTGACTTATGGAGTGTAGCCTGCCAGGCTCCTCTGTTCAAGGAATTCTCCTGGCAAGAATACTAGAGTGGGTTGCCATGCCCTTCTCCAGGAGATCCTCCCGACCCAGGGATCTAACCCAGGTCTCTCACATTGTAGGCAGATTTTTAACATTTGAGGTACCTGAGAATGTAACTAAATCAAACTTTTTCTAGGTTATTGTCAAGTGTATTACATTAAAACAAATGAAAAGCTGATTTGTTTCTTTTGTGATATGGTTGAACTTTGATACTGAGTTAAGAATTCCCAAACTTTTTCACTTGAGAATAAAAATTGTGTTCTAATAGTAATAATAATGTGATTATTATTATTAAAAATGAAGCCAGATGGTATAATCACTAATCCTCTTCAGTTTTTCAATAATATAGTTCTTATTGCAGTGCACATGAAGAAAACAAGCCTCCTCATTTCTGTTTTATTGAAACTCTTGAAATCCAATGAGATGGATTAAAATTGTTGAAAGCTCATGGTGTCTGGGGAATCTGTGTGCTGTAGCGTGGAGACTGCTTGTCAGCTGTCTCAACCACAGTGAAAAGGAATATGAGCATGACAAAAATGGTCCTTGGTGATGTTTAAAAAGCCCCTGGGACTCCATGTCTAGTCCACATACCAGACAATTCCCTCCCTCAGTAATTCATTTCTAACATCAATATTTTTAGGAACCTAGGCAGTTTTTCAGTGTGATTTTCCCTAAAGTTCTAATTAGACATATAATTAATGAAAAGTATTGAGAATATATTTTAGCATTTAGAGAAGTCAATACATTTGCTTACAGAATATGTTTTCTTTCTGCTTAATAGGAGTAAATAATTTTACATTGCCATGTTACAATTGTTGTTGATATCTTTGCCAGAGATATTTATTGTTAGTTATTTTGATTTCCCACATTTAGAGTATTGGAAGACTGCTAACTTATAAGTATGTTGATGACATTTCCTCTAATGTAAGGAATTTAAGATAAGCTCCTAAGAGCTATACTGAGTGCCATATGTTCTGGTATATATGATTACTATAATAATTTTATCTATTTTAATATAATTATAAAGTGGAAATGTAATTAATTTACTTTCACTAATCCTACAAATATACCCAACTCTCCTCCTGCTTATTCCAGCATGTCATACAAACATCCTTACATTTTATTATGCAATTGTTCTATTTATTGGCTTTGGCTGCTATAACCATGTACCATGGACTGGGTGGCTTATACAACAAACATTTATTTCTCATCGTTTTGAAGGCTGCAAGTATAAGATCAAGGCACCAGCTGAGTACATGTCCAGTGAGGGTCAGCTTCCTGGTTCACAGATAGCCATCATTTCACTGTCTCCACATGGCAGACAGGCAACAGTGCTCTCTGGGGTGTTTTAGAAGGGCACTCATATCATTTATGAAAACTCCACTCTCAGGACCTAATCACCTCCCAAAAGTCCCATTTCTAAATACCATCACATTAGGAACTAGGTTCCAATATATAAATTGGTTTGGTCCCAAATATTCAACCTATAGCAGCCATGTGAAAAACTTTCAGAAGCATTAAATAAGGAATTGATATATTTAGAGCCATTTTCATATTCATTATAACTTTCAGTGGCTTGAGAATGATGACAAGGCATTTTGGCAATTAATACTAGAAGTATTTTCAATAATCTAAAACATATACTTTCAAAAAAATGGAAAAGATCGCTGAGAAGACTAAGGTGACAAAACATTGCATCATATACGTTTCTTCCAGTTAGTACTATAATATACATTTTGCTTAGAAAACACACATTTTATCATGTCTTCATAAAGTGGCATAATCTCTATGAAATATTTAGGGATAAATTTGGAAAAGATATTTCCAAAACTTATACACTTAAAAGTACAATACATTGCTGACAGAAATTGAAAAGATATAAATAAATGGAGAGAGAACTGTAGTAATGGGTTGTAAGATTCAATACTGTCAAGTGCTTATGTTCCAGTATGTAGAAAGGGGTGCTTTTTATTGTTGTTTATGTTGTTGTTTTGTAAAAAGTAGTATGCCGATTCTAAAATTTTTATGAAGATGTAAATTTGGAGGAGTTATACTACCTGGGTACAAGACTTTTTAGAAAGCTATGATAATCAAGATTAGTATGGTATTGGTCTTAAGTTAGATAAATACATCAATGGAACAGAATAGAACACATAGAGAACATAAATAGAGTCAAATGATTTATGAGAAATTTTCAAAAGCAATTTATTGGAGTATTATAGCCTTTTTAACAAGTGGAAATGGAACAATTGTTTATCCATATGCAAACTAATGAACTTTGATCAATACCATCCACCATACACAAAGAATATATTTCAAAATGGATTGTAAATATAAAACCTAAGCCAATAAAATTTTCAGAAAAGGAAAATGGAGAAAAATTTTGTGGCTTTGATTAGTTACTGATTTCTTAGATATAACAACAAAATAAAATAACATAATCCACAAAATAACCCATGTAAAGAGCTGACTTTATCAAAGTCAGTGTTTCTTGGATGGAAAAATAAGCCACAAACTGGGAAAAACTGCTATCAAGTGAAGCTCCTGATGAAAGACATGGGTTCAGAATATGTTGTGAAATATAAAAATTAAGAAGAGAATACCGAATCTATTTTTAGAAACAGGCGAACTATTTGAAAAGACATTTTAAGGAAGATATATTGATGGCAAATAAAAATATGGGAACATATTCAACATCAGTTTAGAATCACAAAATGTCACTACAAACCTATTGAAATAGCCAAGAAGACTGATGTGCTACTAAACTCTCCCACACGTTTGGCAGAAATGTAAAATGGCATAATCACTTTAAAAGACAACCTAGTAGTTTGAAACATGTATACTATCATGTAAGAAACGAAGCGCCAGTCTATGTTCAATACAGGATACAGGATGCTTGGGGCTGGTGCAGGGGATGATCCAGGGAGATGATATGGGGTGAGAGGTGGGAGGGGGCTTCGGCATTGGGAGATCGTGTACACCTGTGGCTGACTCATGTCAATGTATGCCAAAACAAATACAGTATTGTAATGTAGAATAAAGTATTAAAAAATACCCATAAAAAAAAAAGACAACCTAGTAGTTTCTTTAAAAAGTTAACGATTGACTTACCACATGATGCAGCTGGTTTTCTGCCCAAAGGAAATGAAATAAAGACATGTACAAAAATGTTGATTGTAGCTTAGTTGTCATAGACCAAACTGGAAACAACCTTAAAGTCCAACAAGTGAATAAGCAGACTGTAGTATATTCACCCTTTGTAATGCTACTTAGCAAAGTAATGACCTATTAATGTAAATAACATGGATGAATCACAAAATAATTGCATCAAGTAACAGAAATTTAGTTTAAAATAAAACATACTGTGGAATTCATTTATATAATATTCTAAATAATTCAAATTTACTTTTACTGACAGAAAGTAGTTCACTGGTTGCTGAAAATGGAACAGAATGATGCTGGGAGAAAGGGTTTATAAACAGACTGAGAGGGAACTTTGGGGGTGATGCACAGTATCTTCATTGTGTTGACAAGTTACTAAGTTGTATGCTTTAAACATAAGCAATTTTGTATTGTTATTTTTCAGTCGCTAAGTCATGTCTGACCTTTGTGAACCCATGGACTGCAGTACACTAGACTCCTTTGTCCTCCACTAAATCCCGGAGTTTGCTCAAATTCATGTCCATTGAGTCAGTGCTGCCATCTAACCTTCTTATCCTCTGCCACTTCCTTCTCCTTTTGCCTTTAATTTTTCCCAGCATCAGGTGCTTTCCCAATGAGTGGGTCCTTCAATTCAGGTGGCCAAAGTATTGGAGCTTCAGCTTCAGCATCAGTCCTTCCAGTAAATATTCAGAGTTGATTTCCTTTAGGATTGACAGGATTGATCTTTTTGCAGTCCTAGGGTCTCTCAAGAGTCTTCTCCAGCACCACAATTGTAAAGTATCAACTCTTCCATGCTCATCTTTTACAGTATGCCAATTATACCTCAATAAATGTCTTATTAAAAAAAAAAAAAAAACCAAACCAGCTGCATGTTGCTAGTGGCTACTGAATTGCAGAGCGTACCTCTGGATGTTATATTATTTTCAAATTCCACACTCATTATCTTAGTGTATTTTATATTTTATGTAAACAGGATTTTACAGGGTTACCTTTTCTCTGCCTCCAGAAAGTCCTTCTCACATCACTGAACTTACTAAAATAGTGATTCTGAAATGTCATTTTAATTGTCACAAACTTCAACAGTTCCTTTTGTTTACTGATTCTTCTTGCATGACTTAGTATCACAGCTGTAAAACAATTTAACAACATTCAGTTCAGTTCAGTTCAGTTTAGTTCAGTTGCTCAGTCGTGTCCGGCTCTTTGTGACCCCATGAACTGCAGCATACCAGGCCTCCCTGTTCGTCACCATCTACTGGAGTTCACTCAAACTCATGTCCATCGAGTCAGTGATGCTATCCAGCCATCTCATCCTCTGTCGTCCCCTTTTCTTCCTGCCCCCAATCCCTCCCAGCATCAGAGTCTTTTCCAATGAGTCAACTCTTCGCATGAGGTGGCCAAAGTACTGGAGTTTCAGATTTAGCATCATTTCTTCCAAAGAACACCCAGGGCTGATCTCCTTTAGAATGGACTGGTTGGATCTCCTCACAGTCCAAGGGACTCTGAAGAGTCTTATCCAACACCACAGTTCAAAAGCAGCAGGAATCCCTTAGAAGAAATGGAGTAGCCATCATTGTCAACAAAAGAGTCTGAAGTGCAGTACTTGGATGCAATCTCAAAAATGACAGAATGATCTCTGTTCATTTCCAAGGCAAACCATTCAATATCACAGTAATCCAAGTCTATGCCCCAACCAGTAATGCTGAAGAAGCTGAAGTTGAATGGTTCTATGAAGACCTGCAAGCCCTTTAGAACTAACACCCCCAAAAGATGTTCTTTTCATTATAGAGGACTGGAATGCAAAAGTAGGAAGTCAAGAAACACCTGGAGTAACAAACAAGCAAATTTGGCCTTGGAATATGGAATGAAGCAGGGCAAAGGCTAATAGAATTTTGACAAGAGAACACACTGGTCATAGCAAACACCCTCTTCCAACAACACAGAGAAGACTCTATGCATGGACATCACCAGATGGTTAATGCCAAAATCAGATTGATTAACAACATTATAATATCCTCATTTTATAGACAAGAAAACTGAAGTACAGAGAGACTGACTGCCGGGAGCCAGCGTGAGGAATCCCGCCCATGGCAAAGGTCATGAGGAAGGAAGCCTGACAAAATGCAAGGGCATGATCAGGCTTCAGGGGTTCCTCCTGGAATTTCCTGAGCATCCACCCCCAAAAACCAGAGTCTGCCTGCTTTATTGTGTTATGCTTTCTACCTACTCTTCTGACATTAACAGGAGGCTGTCCCCCTCCCCCACCTTTTTCTGGAAAAAGTTAATTTAGTGCTTTTAGATAATAAATCTCCTGGGCATAATAAAAGTGTTTCAATCCAAAAACACCTCTGATGGCTTTCTAGCCTGCCTGCCAGACTCTTACAGCTGCGCATGTGATCATTTGCAGCTTCCCGACCACGAGAGGCACAGGAAGCTTAAAACATCCTAGGAATGTAGGGGCTTCCGAGGCGTCAACATCATTAGAATAGGAGTGATTAAAGGTTTCATTTGTTGAGCCAATACTTGCTGCCAAATTTTCATATCTTTTATTTGTTGATATAGTTGGTATATAGAAAAAACAGGTAGTAGACCTGGCATTAGCAACATTAGATCTTTGAGTTAAGTACTTTCTTTGTTATAACCCACTGCACCTTTGTTCTACAGGAATGTAACTTTATTTAGTACTTTGAGGGTGATGCAGAGTAAAGAAAAAACTCTTCTACGGACAAAGAGTTTTTTCTGGTCGATAGATATTTATCTAGGAAGAGAGCCATAAAAATGTTAACAGGCCTCTTGGCCAGAAGATAATGTAAACCACCTGAGACCTTCAGTATACGGGAAGGTATGCAAAAGACAGCCTGGTCTCAATGAGGGTCAGGACTGCTGCCCCTGCATAACTCTGCATATTCCATTATTTCTTTATGTACAACTTGGGGTATATAAGCTGATTTTGAAAATAAAGTTGTGAGCCTTGCACCAATTCTGGGCTCCCCCATGTCATTCTTTTATCCCCCTTTTCAGCTGAATTCCCATCTGGACCATGGAGGCTCACCAAGTCTACTTACTTGCCCTGGCTTCTAAGATCCACGTGAGAGGGAGCCCAAGGTGGGGCACCCTCCACTATTCAAGTGGGCACCGGTGGCCTAATGTAGATGGTGTAAACCTCTTGTCTCAAGGTTTTATTAGTTTTCCACATAAACCAAGTTATTCAGCATCTTTCCTTCACTAATTCTCCTACTACACTATTCTTTCCTAATATCTTTATATTTCTAATTAAATAGTCCTTTCCCAGACTCTGACTCTGTCCCCACTTCAAATTCCCTGGATCCACCAGGGCTGGACCCCAGCAACTGACCATGAAATTAACTGTAAACATGTTCCTGGAATCCAAGGATCTCAGTTCTTTGTTCAAATTTTATTTTCCATTGTGTTTTCTTACTTTACCACACAGTTTCCATCACACCCTCTTTGTGCTGCCCTCCAATTCCTCTGAAAATTTGGCTCTATTGTATCCACTCTATCTTACTGATTCTTGCTCTCAAGCATTGAGCTCTGCTTGTGTGTTGTAAATGCCATGTCAGCTGGTTCTCACATGGTTGTCCTGATCAATTTTGTGGACACTCATGGTCTGTGTTGTGTCCCTTCTCCAAACTCTGTTGTCTTTTCATTCCATGTGTTGTTTTTTAATATATTTCTTTTCATTCTGCATTGTGTCTTACTGGAGACAAATGTGAGGCATCATTAGATTCCCACAACAATTTGTTATTCTCCTGTATTGCTGAGATTGTAGTTTGGCCTTGACAATGATAAGGACACTCTATGGAATGGCAAAGTAATATTTTAAGTACTCCTGTTCCTTAAAAGAAACATGAAGCATAGCAGTCTGCCTGTTTAAAATATTATTTTTTTCCCTCACAATGATAGCTTATGATGAATGATGTTGGATTTGTGATCTCTGAAGAAGATGATTTGGCTTCTGGACTAGGGACAAAGCTTCACATGCTCATAAATTCATGTAGCAAAAGTTTTATTTCAGTGAAAAAGGGACAGAGAAAGCTTCTAACATAATCAGGGAGATGGAGAGTGCCCCCTCACTATCTAGCAAGGGATCTATATACTTATATAGTTTTTCAACTGGTAATTACTGTAAATTAAAAAAAAAAAATCTCAAGGCCATAGAGGTCTTACCAAACTCATGTCCACAATGTACATTTTAAGACAAAAGGATTAGTCAGAAGGTACTTAAGAAGGAGAAACATGTCCTCAAACAGGATACATTGTTGTTATATACTCATTGGTACACAATCACAACCTTGTCTCACTCAGTGAAACTATGAGACATGCCACGAAGGGCCACCCAAGATGGCCGGGTCATTGTGGAGAGTTCTGACAAAATGTGGTCCACTGGAGAAAAGAATGGCAAACCACTTCATGATTCTTGCCCATGAACAGTATGAGAAGGAAAAATGAGAGTACACTGAAAGATGAATTTCGCAGGTCAGTAGGTGCCCAATATGCTACTGGAGATCAGTGGAGAACTAACTCCAGAAAGAATGAAGAGACAAGACCAAAGCAAAAACAATGCCCAGTTGTGGATGTGACTGGTGATGGAAGGAAAATCCAATGCTGTAAAGAGCAATATTGCATTGGAACCTGGAATGCTAGGTCCATGAATCAAGGCAAATTGGAAGTGGTCAAATAGGAGATGGCAAGAGTGAACGTCGACATTTTAGGTATCAGTGAACTAAAATGAACTGCAATGGGTAAATTCAACTCAGATGACCATTATATCTGCTACTGTGGGCAAGAATCCCTTAAAAAAATGGGGTAGCCATCATACTCAACAAAAGATTCCAAAATGAAGTACTTGGATGCAATCACAAAAACAAGAAAATTATATGTTTATTTCCAAGGCAAACCATTCAATATCACAGTAATCCAAGTCTATGCCCTGACCAGTAACACTAAAAAAACTGAAATCGAATAGTTCTATGAAGGCCTACAAGATATTCTAGAACTTACACCCAAAAAGATGTCCTTTTCACTATAGGGGACTGGAATGCAAAAGTAGGAAGTCAAGAAACACCTAGAGTAACAGAGAAATTTGGCCTTGTAGTACAGAATGAAGCAAGACAAAGGCTAACAGAGATTTGCCAAGAGAAAGCACTGGTCATAGCAAACACCCTCTTCCAACAACACAAGAGAAGACTTTACACATGGACATCACCAGATGGTCAACATCGAAATCAGATTGATTATATTCTTTGCAGTCACAGATGAAGAAGCTCTATACAGTCGGCAAAAACAAGACTGGGAACTGACTGTGGCTCAGATCATGAACTCCTTATTGCCAAATTCAGACTTAAATTGAAGAAAGTAGGGAAAACCACTAGACCATTAAGATATGACCTAAATCAAATCCCTTATGATTATACAGTGGAAGTGAGAAATAGATTCGAAGGACCAGATCTGATAGACAGAGGGCCTGAAAATCTACGGTTGGAGGTTCATGACATCGAACAGGAAACAAGGATCAAGACCATCCCTAAGAAAAAGAAATATAAAAAGGCAAAATGGCTATCTGAGGAGGCCTTACAAATAGCTGTGAAAAGAAAGAAAATCAAAAGGCAAAGGAGAAAAGGAAACATATATCCATTAGAATGCAGAGTTCCAAAGAATAGCAAGAAGAGTTGAAGAAGCATTCCTCAAAGATCAATGAAAAGAAATAGAGTAAAACAATAGAATGGGAAAAACTAGAGATTTCTTCAAGAAATCAGAGATACCAAGAGAACTTATCATGCTGAAATGGGCTCATTAAATGACATAAATGGTATGGACCTAAGAGAAGCAGAAGATATTAAGAAGAGGTGGCAAGAACACACAGAAGAACTGTACAAAAAGATCTTCATGACCAGGATAATCACGATGTGTGATCACTCACCTAGAGCCAGACTTCCTGGAATGTGAAGTCAAGTGGGCCTTAGGAAGCATCACTATGGAAAAAGCTAGTGGAGGTGATAGAATTCCAGTTGAGCTATTTCAAATCCTAAAAGATGATGCTGTGAAAGTGCTGGACTCAATATGGAAGCAAATTTGGAAAACTCAGCAGTGGCCACAGGATGAGAAAAGGTCAGTTTTCATTCCATTCCCAAAGAAAGGCAATGCCAAAGAATGTGCAATTATTCTCATCTCACACAGTAGCAAAGTAATGCTCAAAATTCTCCACAACAGGTGTCAACAGTACATGAACTGTGAACCTCTAGATGGTCAAGCTGGCTTTAGAAAAGGCAGAGGAAACAGAGATCAAATTGCCAGCATCAGTTGGATTAAAGAAAAAGCAAGAAAATTTATTTAAAAAATTTTTTAAATTTTTTATTGACATGTAGTTGATTTACAATGTGCTTATTTCTGCTGTACACCAAAGTGACTCAGTTATACACATATGCACATTCTTTTTATATTGTTTTCCTTTATTCCTTTTGTGTCTAATTTGAAGAAATTGGATATAATTCCCTATACTATATAATATGACCTTGTTGTTTATTCATTCTAAATGTAACAGCTTGCATTTACTAACCCCAAACTCCCAGTTCATCCTCCACTTTCCCTTGAAAACTACAAGTCTGTTCTCCATCTGTGAGTCTGTTTCTGTTTTGAAGATAGCTTCATTTGTGCCATAGTTTAGATTCCACATATAAGTGCTATCATATGGTGTTTGTCTTTCTCTTTCTGACTTACTTAGTATGATAATCTCTAGTTGTATCCATGTTGCTGCAAATAGCATTAGTTCATTTTTATGGCTGAATAGTATTCCATTGCATCATGTACAACATCTCTTCTTTATCCACTCATCTGTCAGTGGACATTTAGGTTGTTTCAATGTCTTGGCTATTGTGAATAGTTCTGCTGTGAACATATCTGTGCATGTATTTTTTTGAATTATAGTTTGTCTCAGCTATATCCCCAAGAATAGGATTACTGGATCATATGGTAGTCCTACTTTCAGTTTTCTGAGGTACCTCCATACTGTTTTCCATAGTGGCTGCACCAACTTACATTCCCATAAACAGTGTAGGAGGGTTCTCTTTTCTCAACAACCTCTTTAGCATTTGTTATTTATAGACTTTTTAATGATGACCATTCTGAATGGTGTGAGGTGGTGCCTCATGGTAGTTTTGATTTGCATTTCTCTGATAATTAGGATTTCCCAGGTGGCACAGTGGGTAAAAATCCAGCTGCAATGCAGGACACACAGGAGATGTAGGTTCATTTCCTGGATTGTGAAGATCCTATAGAGGAAAAAAATGCAACCCACTCCAGTATTCTTACCTGGACAATCCCATCGACAGAGGAAACTGACAGGCTATAGTCCATGTGCCTATTGGCCATCAGTATGATTTATTTGGAGCAATGTCTCTAAATGTCTTCTGCCCATTTTTCAATTGGGTTTTGATATTGTTATGGTTGAGTTGTATGAGCTATTTGTATATTTTGGAGATTAAGCTTTTATCTGTCACATCATTTGCAAATATTTTCTCCCATTCTGTAGGTTGCCTTTTCTTTTTCCTTTTTTTTTTTAATGGTTTCCTTTGCTGTACAAAGGCTCTTAAGTTTGATTTGGTCTCATTTGTTTATTTTTGTTCTTATTACTATTGCCTTGGTACAATGACCTAAGAAAATATTGGTACAATATATGTCAGAGAATATTTTGCTCTCCTCTAGGAGTTTTATGGTGTCATGTCTTTTATTTATGCCTCTTGCACAATATGTTTGACAGGAAGAATACATTTCACGAATGGAAACTTCTAGAATATACCTTTGAGGGTTTTATAGGTGCCCTGTGAATAGTGGAAGTGTTTTCAGCAGATAATGATTATGATAATATTCAGACTTCTAAGAGTGTTTGGATTCAATGGACTTTTTTTTTTTTTTCAAAATCTGAATTTGTCCCATCATATTGATGGCAAATTCTTCTGTCATCATTTGCCAAGATTTTATGCATGTTGGTTGTATTGTAGAGTATCTTTATATTAATATTTTGGGAGGCTTCCTTAGTGGCTCTGTTGTACTTCTGCTTTATTCACTATGCCAAACGCTTTGACTGTGTGGATCACAACAAACTGTGGAAAATTCAAGAGATGGAAATATCAGACCACCTGACCTGCCTCCTGAGAAATTTGTATAAAGGTCAAGAAACAACAGATAGAACTGAACATGGAAAAAACAGACTGGTTCCAAATTGGGAAAGGAGTATGTCAATGCTGTATTTTGTCACACTGCTTATTTAATTTATATGCAGAGTACATCATCAGAAATGTTGGAATGGATGAAGCACAATCTGGAATCAAGATTGCCAGGAGAAATATCAATAACCTCAGGTATACAGATGACGCCACCCTTATGGCAGAAAAGGAAGAAAAACCTCTTGATGAAAGTTAAAGATGAGAGTAAAAAACTTGGCTTAAAACTCAACATTCAGATAACTAAGTTCATGGCATCTGTTCCCATCACTTCTTGGCAAATAGATGGGGAAACAATGGAGACAATGACAGACTTTATTTTTTGGGGGGCAGGGGGTGGGAGGAGAATCCAAAATCACTACAGATTGTGACTGCAGCCATGAACTTAAAAGACACTTGCTTTTTGGAAGAAAAGCTATGACCAACCTAGACAGCATATAAAAGGCAGAGACATTACTTTGCCAACAAAGGTGCATCTAGTCAAAGCTATGGTTTTTCAAGTAGTAATGTATGTATCATGAGAAACGCTGGGCTGGAAGAAACACAAGCTGGAATCAAGATTGCTGGGAGAAATATCAATAACCTCAGATATGCAGATGACACCACCCTTATGGCAGAAAGTGAAGAGGAACTAAAAAGCCTCTTGAGGAAAGTGAAAGAGGAGAGTGAAAAAGTTGGCTTAAAGCTCAACGTTCAGAAAACGAAGATCATGGCATCCGGTCCCATCATTTCATGGGAAATAGATGGGGAAACAGTGTCAGACTTTATTTTTTGGGGGCTCCAAAATCACTGCAGATGGTGACTGCACCCATGAAATTAAAAGATGCTTACTCCTTGGAAGAAACGTTATGACCAACCTAGATAGTATATTCAAAAGCAGAGACATTACTTTGCCGATTAAGGTCCGTCTAGTCAAGGCTATGGTTTTCCTGTGGTCATGTATGGATGTGGGAGTTGGACTGTATAGAAGGCTGAGCGCTGAAGAATTGATGCTTTTGAACTGTGGTGTTGGAGAAGACTCTTGGGAGTCCCTTGGACTGCAAGGAGATCCAACCAGTCCCTTCTGAAGGAGATCAACCCTGGGATTTCTTTGGAAGGAATGATGCTAAAGCTGAAACTCCAGTACTTTGGCCACCTCATGCGAAGAGTTGACTCATTGGAAAAGACTCTGATGCTGGGAGGGATTGTGGGCAGGAGGAGAAGGGGACGACCGAGGATGAGATGGCTGGATGGCATCACTGACTCTATGGACGTGAGTCTGAGTGAACTCCAAGAGATGGTAATGAACAGGGAGGCCTGGTGTGCTGCGATTCATGGGGTCGCAAAGAGTCGGACACGACTGAGCTACTGAACTTGAACTTGAATGTATATATGTGAGCATTGGATTATCAAGAAATCTGAGTGCCAAATAATTGATGCTTTTGAACTGTGATGTTGGAGAAAACTCTTGAGAGTCCCTTGGACTGCAAGGAGATCAACCAGTCCATCCTAAAGGAAATAGGTCCTGAATAGTAAGCACTGACGCTGAAGCTGTAACTCCAGTATTTTGGCTACTTGATTTGAAGAAGTGACTCATTTGAAAATACCTTGATGCTGGGAAACATTGAAGGCAGGAGGAGAAGTGTTCAACAGAGAATGATATGGTTGGATGGCATCACCCACTAAATGGGTATGAATTTGAGTAAACTCCGGGGGTTGTTGATGAACAGGGAGGCCTGGGGTGCTGCTTCCATGGGGTCAGAAAGAGTCGGACATGACTCAGCAACTGGACTGAACTGAACAGAGGTTAAGGAGAAACATACCCTTGAGCAAGATGCATTGTTTTGTTGTATAATCATTAGCTCTGGGCTTAAAGAAAAAGTTTTATATGACAAAGAAGAAGGAATGTAGGAAAAAAAAAGTTTGTTCTTTTCTCCTCCTTGAGGGTTCTGGACTCCTTATCCACCTACTTAAGAATTAACTATCTTAATAAGGCCTTGCTTTATTGGCCATTTGCTTTATACTGTCTTAGTTTATTGAATTAATACAGGGTCTACAGTCCTTCACCAGGAGGATTTGGCTGTTCTCTGCCCGAACCCAGGCATTTAGAAATCTGACAAAGTGTACTAATGATACCATTTTCTCCAATGAATGAAGCTGAAAATCAGACTTGCTGCCCTAAACTTGAAGAAGGTCCTTGACAAACAATGCCAGTAAACTCAAATGCCCACTAAGATTCCACTTTGTAAACTACAGTAGGTTCAGGTGATTTGCATTGAAATTCTGGTCATTTTCCTTCTCCCTGGGTTATTAGGCCAATTACTTAATCTCCTTAGGGTGTTGTGTAGACAGGTGTTGGGAATTTCATGATTTTGCTTAGAAAGATTTTAAAGTGACTTTTTCATTTTCTTGGAGAGTTTTAACTGATGCCCCCATGTTATGACAAAAGGTGTCAAAGACCATGCATTCAAAAACAAAATGCTGGACACATTCTGGTAGAACTCTCTAAAAAGTGGCCAAATGTATTTGCTGAATTCCTCAAGCCATCGTTGCATTCCAGCTTCTAGAAAAAGAGAAACCTGGGGGCCAAGGAGGAACTTGATCCATGTCTGGATTTTTTTGCACAGAGCTGTACATATGATGGGGACTAGTATGATGTTTTTCTTCCTTTAGCCCCATAGGAAAGGGAAAAAGGTCCTAATGCCCATTTGCCTAACCCAAGGCCAGTAGAAGGTCACTGCCATCATGGATCACCTAAGAATGAGAAACCTAAGAAGCACTGGTGAGAATACCTTAGAGTTTGAAAGGTGAAAGCTCAGTACCCAACTTGCATAATTATGTCATAATTAAAAGATAACTGGGGTTGCCCTGATATCCTAGATGGGAGTAAAAACAACTTGCTTTTCCATCCATATCCGTCCATGTTCAGTGGGTACAGTGAGCTCAAGCTGGGAGAGTTCATCTTGAAATGACCCTGCTCAGGGGCTTGTCTGAAAGTGTTATGTGTGTGTGCAAGATCCTTTTTATCAGAATACAATGTTTCTCTTTATATTTTATTTTTCTTTGATGGCTCTTTTTAGAGAAATTTTTGTTTCCCTTTTATAACAATGGAAAATAAGAGTATCACTTTAAGGTTTCTGCACAGGAGTTTAAGTTAAAACTTAACTCCTAAATTAAAATTACAGAATGAAATTGGACTGACACTTGATTTTTAAAACAAAACAAAGCTTCACCAAACCTCTTTTTGAAATGATGCTGATCCCTAATATTAAGACAATTCACATTTATTTCTCAGTGACCATCACATAGTACTGTGACCATCAACATTTTATACTAAAAACAGACAGTAAATTTCAGTTAATGTGTTATGTCTTTTCTTTCAAAATTAATCCATTAACCTTTCTTTTTCCATTCTTATGGTTGTCATAGATGGCAAAAATAAGCCAGTTTTTAGAAAATAGTTATTTTAAAAGAAAAAGCACTTGAAGTTACAGATCATTTTCTGGTAAGTCTTTTACCATTTATAGTTGAATTATATAGGATAGCTCAATAACAGGTTGTTTATTCAATGATTTGTGGAATTTTATCAGCTGTTAACCTCATATTGATGTTAATATCTTGCCAAGATGATTCACATAAGAAGCCATGCACATAAGTCTTAGATTTTAGATCTAAGCCAACTGATGAAACATTATGAATGCAATCTTATCATTAGCATAATGGTAAATATTAGATACGAAATGAAAAATTTAATCTGATTAATTTTGGAGAACATGTTGTGCATTATAAAATCTTGCTTTCATTAATAAAACTGTATTTCAGAAAATGTGTAAACACTTTTCACTTTAAATGCACAAAGATGATAGAATAGCAAATGCCAGATGAAATTCATGTTGCTCATTTATACCCTCTCTTGTTTTTTTTTTTTTTAACTAAATGTTATTTATTTTGAAGTGAAGAAGAGAACTAACACTTAAAGAGTTCCTAGTAGTTTTTACAGACACTTGCTTCCAGGTTTTTTAATCTCCATTTTATAGATAAGAAATTTAAGTCTCATGGATTAAATGGTTTGTCCAAATCAACCTGGTAATAAGAAATTAAGCAAGATTAAACAGGTTTATCTTTTTAGGCTCCAAAGAGTGTGTATGGTTTTATCATTATTATGCTTTCTTGAATTTGAAGAGATACATACAATAACAGTTTATAATCATAAATGCAGGATTAAGCAATATCTCTGGTAGTTGTGTTGGTTTTAGTTGCTAGACATGTCAGACTCTTTTGTGACCCCATGGACTTTAGCACAAGTTCCTCTGCCCATGAGATTTCCCAGGCAAGGATACTGGAGTGGCTAGCCATTCCCTTCTTCAAGATATCTTCTCAACTCAGGGATCAAACCCATTTCTCCTGCATTGCAGGTGGATTCTTTACTGCTGAGCCACCAAGGGAGCCCCCAATCAATGTCTATACAACCAAAATAAATGGAACTTATGAAACTGTTCACTGAGATGTATGGCTCAATGTTGTTGATGAAGTAAGGATGAGTCAGTATGGATTTGACAAGGGTTCTTCAAAGAAGAAAATAAGAAAAGAATTTTTGAGAAAGATTTGAAATCCAATTGTCATCAGCTCATGGCAGGACTACACTTGGACAGTAAATAGTTCAGCATCATCACATACTCTCCCATCCTTGCAATAGCTCTGAACATGTGTTATCAACATCTGAAACATGTGCTAAATTCACTATTACTCACCAGTTTCTTATATGCCCCATGACATGTTGCCAAACAGAAGCAGGTAGATTATCATGTGCTGCTTTTATTTTAATACATGGAGACCATAATCTCACTGCTGACAGCAGTTTAACACGAAGCACAGAGAATAATTGATCTTTGTATGTCTGTTAATATTTTATATACAATTTGCTATCTATCCCCATGCAGTGCTCTGGATGGTATTACATCATTTCAGGTAACTCTTACCCTTTCAATTTGTATTTTAGGCTATTTTCTCCATAAATGTATGGTAGTATATATCACTCCCTGAGTAGATTCTCATTTGATTTTTAAATCTTTTTTTCAGTTCACTACCTTGTTGGCACCAAGTATTTGAAATGCACAGTAGTCAGTAGTTGAACTCTGTGTACCAGAATGTAAAGTATCAAAACAATTACATTCCAATAATTGGCCATTAAACTTTGAAATTAGAAATCTAGGATAAGACCACTACAGATGGATACATAGCCTACATGTTTCTGTATAAGGTAGTCTATCTAACTCAGTGAAAGTGAAAGTCACCCAGTCATGTCCGACTCTTTGTGACCCCATGGACTATACAGTTCATGGTATTCTCTAGGCCAGAATACTGGAGTGGGTAGCTTTTCCATTCTACAGGGGATTTTCCCAACCCAGGGATCGAACCCAGGTCTCCCACATTTCAAGCAGATTCTTTACCAGCTGAACCACAAGGGAAGTCCTATCTAACTCAGAGGAAGTAATAAAAAAATTTTAATTCTTTGATTTCCTCTCACCAAACATACACTGGCTCACCATATGTGCCAGGAAGTGAATTTAATGTTCAGAATTCAATAAACTCATAGACAATTGTGGGACACATACAGATGAAAAATAAGTTCAATTGAATACATGTTCAGTTCAGTTCAGTCGCTCAGTCATGTCCAACTCTTTGTGAACCCACGGACTATAACACGCCAGGCCTTCCTGTCCATCCCAACTCCTGGAGTTTACCTAAACTCATGCCACCCAACCATCTCATCCTCTGTCCTCCCCTTCTCCTCCTGCCTTCAATCTTTCCCAGCATCAGGGTCTTTTCAAATGAGTTAGTTCTTTGCATCAGGCGGCCAAAGTATTGGAGTTTCAGCTTCAGCATCAGACCTTCCAATGAATATTCAGGACTGATTTTCTTTAGGATGGACTGGTTGGATCTCCTTGCAGTCCAAGGGACTCTCAAGAGTCTTCTCCAAAACCACAGTTCAAAATCATCAGTTCTTCAGCACTCAGGAATGCATGTTACTGGGATGATTTTACAAAGACATGTGTGGTTCTATTAAAACATAAAGTATAAGGTGGTGGTGGTAGAAGGCTTACATATCATTTTCAAGAAAAAGTACCCTGAAGAATTGTTGACAATCTTCCCAGGTGATGCCAGTGGTAAGTAATTCGCCTGCTAATGCAGGAGACACAAGAGACACAGGTTTGATTCCTGGGTTGGGAAGATGCCCTGGAGGAGGAAACAGCAACCCACTCCAGTATTCTTGCTTGAGAATCCCATAGACAGAGGAGCCTAGAGGGCTACAGGCCATGGGGTCACAACAGAGTTGGACACAACTGAATGACTGAGTATGCAAGCACATGTGTAGGAATTTACTGGGGGCTAGGATGTGCTGTATATTGTCACCCTGCTTATTTAACTTATATGCAGAGTACATCATGAGAAACGCTGGACTGGAAGAAACACAAGTTGGAATCAAGATTGCCGGGAGAAATATCAATAACGTCAGATATGCAGATGAAACCACCCATATGGTAGAAAGTAAAGAGGAACTAAAAGCCTCTTGATGAAAGTGAAAGTGGAGAGTGAAAAAGTTGGCTTAAAGCTCAACATTCAGAAAATGAAGATCATGGAATCCGGTCCCATCACTTCATGGGAAATAGATGGGGAAACAGTGGAAACAGTGTCAGACTTTATTTTTTGGGGAGCTCCAAAATCACTGCAGATGGTGACTGCAGCCATGAAATTAAAAGACGCTTACTCCTTGGAAGGAAAGTTATGACCAACCTAGACAGCATATTCTAAAGCAGAGAGATTACTTTGCTGACTAAGGTCCGTCTAGTCAAGGCTATGGTTTTCCAGTTGTCATGTATGGATGTGAGAGTTGGACTGTGAAGAAAGCTAAGTGCCAAAGAATTGATGCTTTTGAACTGTGGTGTTGGAGAAGACTCTTGAGAGTCCTTTGGACTGTAAGGAGATCCAACCAGTCCACTCTGAAGGAGATCGACCCTGGGATTTCTTTTGAAGGAGTGATGCTAAAGCTGAAACTCCAGTACTTTGGCCAACTCATGCGAAGAGTTGACTCATTGGAAAAGACTCTGATGCTGGGAGGGATTGTGGGCAGGAGGAGAAGGGAATGACAGAGGATGAGATGGCTGGATGGCATCATTGACTCTATGGACATGAGTCTGAGTGAACTCCAGGAGATGGTGATGGACAGGGACGCCTGGCATGCTGTGATTCATGGGGTCGCAAAGAGTCGGACATGACTGAGCGACTGAACTGAACTGAACTGAACTGAGGATGTGCTGAGGAAAAAGATAAAACTTATAGTGGACATAGTGGAAAGGTGAGGAAAAGACAAAAGGAGTTATAAGAAAATGAGGAGCTAGGAATGTTGATGGCATTGGAAAAGAAGGCTAGTGTAGGGAAGTGGACAGCAGGACCTGGAATTGGGCTGGGAAAGTGGTGTGGACAAAGAACGCTTCCTGCCATATCTGCAAACAAAGGATGCTGCACCCATCAAGCCATCAGCCACTGAAGAGGTCTTGACTGTGCACCCAGTGGGGATTCAAGATGGGAAAATGAGGGGGCTGGACAGTTAAAGCAAGTGTCCAAGCAATGACTTCACTAAGCCCAAACTCTTGCATTTTCCCATACAGAAAGCACTAAATTTCATTAGCTTGAGATGTCTGGTTTTCTTAATTAATAGTAATATTCTGGTGTTCTGGCCACCTGGTTTTGTTAAAAACTCCAAATACCCTGGCTCCTCTTTTATGTTTGGAGCAATCCCTCTTAGCTGAGAGGCTATCTTCTGGGCTTATGTCTTCAGAAACTCCACCAAAAAAATCATAATTCTCAACATTTAGGTCATGCTTTTTTCATTTTCTCCCCAGTTATAGTCCATATAGCATCACCAGCTCAATAGACATGAATCTCAATAAACTCCAGGAGATAATGAAGGACAGGGAAGCCTAGTGTGGTGCACTCCATGGGGTCACAAATAGTCAGACACAAATTAGCGACTGAACAACTACAAAAGTCAGTATGAGTCAAACGTGTACAGGCCACTGACGACTTGAGGTTCTTAAAGGATTAGAAAATCACATGATTGTTTCAGTTATGCAGGTGGTTTGAGGGGAGGGTTAGGAATCATCATTTACCCACAGAATGTACAAAAGACTAGAATAGGATAATACTTCATATAAGGCAAGAGGACATAGTAGCTCTGGGGGCAGAGGCTGCTCTGAAACTTGAAGCAGAAAAAATGGGTTAGAGACAAAACTAGGAAATAGTCACAGGATTTGGTGGTGATTTGGTTGTTTACATTTGCAAAATAATAATAGAAACAATAAAGGGCAAAAAATATAACTATATCAAACATTACTTCCATAATGAATAACACAGAGTAAGGCTAATCTTTATGTAACACATTATTCCGTTATATATATTAACTGACACAACCCTCACAAAATTGCTACAAGAAAAAATTTATGGTGCCCATTTTATAGATGGTTACTGAGGCCCACAAAGGTTAAATGAATTGTCCAAAGTCTGACAGCAAGTATATGGTAGTAGCACAGCAAGTTATCCGTAGAGCTGTGATAAATCAAGGAAGTCAGTTTCTAGGTTAAATGTTCCTTTTCTGCACTGTCTCTTTCTGGCTATTTCACACCTCAGGTCTACAGCCTGCCTGCCTTCTTGCCTTCCCTTTTCATAAACATTCAGAATATCTCTTAGGTCAAACAGTTTACCAAGTTCTCTGGCAACAATGACTAACATGCGACATCCCACATTTCAGATGTGATACAAATGAGCCATGGATGCCTCTGTCAGCCCTGTGTCCTCTTCAGGGCAGGCTTGGATTTGCTTGTTCAAAAGCCTTCTGTTACCAAATTCAAATGTTCACATATCCAGTTATTTTTAGAATAGCCCAAACAAGCGTATTTTTAGCTTTTAGAGCCTGGCAGCTTTGCGTACCCTGCAAAACCTCAGCTCGTATCTGTTGGTCATTGATCATGCAGAAACCTGTGGTCACCAGACCCCAAGGGACTGTTCCCTTTGGAGTTTGGTTTAAAGGCGCCCCACCAAGCTACTGAGTGGCACTACCTGGACACAAAAGTCCCCAGGTCATCCCCTCATCCTCTTCTTGTTGTGGGTCCCCAGATTGCATCCTGTGCGGTTTTCTGCTGGCTAGGATGCCTTCTTCTCCACCCCCATCATACAAATCTGTCACCCAAATAAGTTCACTGTGAGTTTGACCAGCCCCTGAGCAATCAAAGGGCAAAATGATCCCGAATGGCCATGAGCAGCTGAAACTCACCGTTATTATTATAAATACTTATTTTTATTTATTTGGCTCTTAAAGGATTAGAAAGTAACAACAGTGTTTCAATTATGCATGTGGTGTTGAGGGGAGAGTTAGGACTCATCATTTACCCACAGAATGTACAAAAGACTAGATTGGGGTCAGACTTTATAGAAGGCAAGCTGTTGCTGCTGCTGCTGCTAAGTTGCTTCAGTCATGTCTGACTCTGTGCGACCCCAGAGATGGCAGCCCACTAGGCTCCCCCCGTCCCTGGTATTCTCCAGGCAAAAACACTGGAGTGGGCTGCCATTTCCTTCTCCAGTGCATGAAAGTGAAAAGTGAAAGTGAAGTCGCTCAGTCGTGTCCAACTCCTAGCAACCCCTTGGACTGCAGCCTACCAGGCTCCTTCGTCCGTGGGATTTTCCAGGCAAGAGTACTGGAGTGGGTTGCCATTGCCTTCTCTGTAGAAGGCAAGAGGACTTAGTAACTCTGGGTGTAGTGGCTACTCTGAAACAGGTCCTAGTTGTGGCATGCAAGATCTTTACTTGCCTATGGGATCTATTCCCCTGACCAGGGATCGAGCTTGAGCTTCCTGCATTGACAGCATGAAGTCTTTCTTAGCCACTGGACCACCGGGGAGTCCATAGAACTCAACAGTTAGAATCCCTCATGAGAGATTGGTGACCTTGCTCTGAGTTGTGCTGCATCTCATGTTTTTGTGCTTTCCCTTGTTCCTAATCAGCTTGAGCAAGATGCAACACCAGTATCTGAGAGAACCCACACATGGGAACTGGCTTGGGGGATCAGAGATGCTGCGCTCCCTGTGGAAGGAGGCCAGAATGTCACGTGGTAGCTATTGTTCTGTCCTCCTGGGTCCCCACCAGGCAGACTCAAATAGAAGGGGGATGCAGGCAGCTTCTGTCCCGATGGTAGGCTACCATCACCTCAGATTGGACTGTAGCAGGTAGAGGTCTCTGTAACTAGAGGGACACAGCAGGCTAATGCCCTGAAAACTGTATATCCTGACCTGGAGAGGATAGTGAGGAGTTTTATAGTAATAGTTCAAAGAAGGTGTGGTCAGTTTGTGGACATTCTTCTGATTAGATGGTGGTGAGCTAAGTGGGAACCAGCATCATCAACCTTCTGATTCCAAAAGTCTGCCTTGTGGGCTGCATACAGTTAACCCCTTCTACCTGGTGAGGGTTTCAGGATTTGCAAGATAGCCCAAAGATACTGTCGTGTGTATTCCTGGATGGGGAACCAGGACCCTGCCCTCAAGGCTACACTATTATTTTGAACTCCATTGTTCCTGCCGTTTTTAACTCCCTTATCCCTGCATTTCCTCCTGATTAGCGACTGCTTGAACCTGCCCTTTGGCACTTCAGGATGGGGCACAGGAATTTTTGTGCCCAGAGCCCCACAAGGTCCTGCTTGATTTCAAAATGGCAAGTATTTATTTCACCAAAAAATTCTATGCTGCTATTAAGAGATTGAGCTTCCTTGATGACTCAGACCATAAAGAATCTGCCTGTAGTGCAGGAGATGTGGGTTCAATCCCTGGGTAGGGAAGATCCCCTGGAGAAGGAAATGGCAACTCATTCGATTTTTCTTGCTGGGAAATCTCGTGGGTAGAACTCAGTAGACTACAGCTTGTAAGGCCGCAAAGAGTCAGACATGACCAAACATGCGTGCACATGTGCTCCTATTAACACCAACTGGAATGGCATTAAGCCACGAATTTGCCTCATAGCACATAGAGAGTACAGATAGCAGAGGGAGCCTTGTACACTAGTGAGGGAGTTAAAGAGCTTCCCTTAGCTTCTCCTCATCCAACCCTGGCCAGTGTTTTCCTGTGTGGGGAGGTGGCTCAAAATTCCAGGAGATCTTTACTAAGCAGTTGAATATCCTCCTGGCTTCCTTTCCTATGAAAGTTCTTATTCCTGCAGATTACACTGGGGCAACCCTCCAAGACTGCAAGAGAATTTTTAAAATTGTCCTCCTGGAACTCATACCATTTGGGTTACTAATTTTTGAGGCAGGAGGAACGTCATATGTACAGGACACCACACAATGTACAGAGCCCTGTCTATTGAGTTATCCACATAATTAAACAAATGGCCCAGGGCTGGAACTCTTGGCTGCCTCTCACCATACACTGTAGGTGTTCGATAATCTCTATGATTCTAGATAGTTTATTGGCTGCTGAAGGAGAGGCTGCACATTGATGAGCAGTGAGTAGATTGCTGCTTGTGGGTAGATGACCTTGGTCAGGTTTGTTTTACACGTTGCTGGGGATACACAACCAAGAGGCCATATTGTCACTCTACCGACTATGTAGACTGGGCAATTCAGAATCTCCTTTCTCATCTATCCTACAGGGCTCCCCCCACTATATGGTCAGATTAGCTGCCAAAGGACTTTGAAATCCAAGATCACGACCTTGAGCATTTTGAGTCTTGAAGATGCTTTATCCCTTGCTTCAGATTCAAGTGTTATAAGATAACATGCAACTTGGATTATAAACCACCACAGCGCCAAGGGGACTGTTACACAGATAAACTAAACATGGCCTCTCTATAGTCAGCCTATGTTGTTTACTTCTTCATAAGAACTTGGGGCCCATTAACTCAAAAGTTCAGCAGCACCAAACTCAATTTTTTTGCACATTCAATTGTCTTAAAATTTAACTCCCAAAGCTGATTGATTGATTTTTTTGCCATTTGGGGGCTTTCTGTACCCTGCAAAGGGCTTCCCAGGTGGAGTTAATAGTAAAGAATCCTCTTGCAATGCAAGAGATGCAAATTTGATCTATGGGTCAGGAAGATCCCCTGGAGGAGGAAATGGCAACCCACTCCAGTATTCTTGCCTGGGAAATCCCATGTACAGAGGAGTCTTCAGTCCATGGACTCACAAAGAGTTGGACAGGACTGGCAACTGAGCTCACATACCCTGTAATCTGCATCCTATGCTGCTGCTGCTGCTGCTGCTGCTAAGTTGCTTCAGTCGTGTCTGACTCTCTGCGACCCCATAGACGCCAGCCCACCAGGCTCCCCTGTCCCTGGGATTCTCCAAGCAAGAACACTGGAGTGGGTTGCCATTTCCTTCTCCAATGCATGAAAGTGGAAAGTGAAAACTGAAAATGAACTCACTCAGTCGTGTCCAACTGTTAGAGACCCAATGGACTGCAGCCCACCAGGCTCCTCCGTTCATGGGATTTTCCAGGCGAGAGTACTGGAGTGGAATGCCATTGCCTTCTCCAGTATCCTATGCTAGGCAGGGATAAAGTCAGTCCTGAAGCTACAGGAGAGCCCAGGCTGGAGCAGCCTGGATGTCTCCTGGCCCAGAGACTCCCAGCTGTGCTGCTGAGTGGAGTCACCTGGACCCATGTGACCCTCTCTAGCCCCCCCAACTTTCCTTGCCCTCCCCCAGAAATTTCCTCCTCTTCTGACTTGTCATAACCTTCTGAAATCCTTATGCCATGATAGTAACAAATGATACAGAATACAGGCACCAATCTGACAGAATTACACAAGTCTTATATCAAAAATCCAAAATCATTGCTAAAAATAATCGAAGAAACTTAAATACATAAAGATATACCATATGTGTGGGTCAGGGGACACAGTATTGGGAATTCCCTGGCTGTCTAGTTCTTAGGACTCTGCACTCTCACTGCTCTGGATCTGGCTTCCATCTCTATTTGGGGGACTAAGATCCCACAAGTTGCATGGTGTACCCCCAATTGTTTTTTTTTTTAAGAAAGACATAGTGTTATTAAAATATCAATTCTCCTCAAATCTTTCTACAGATGCAACACAAGTCAAATCAAAACTCCATGAGATTTTTAGTAAAGACTGACAAGTTGATTCTAAAAATACACATGGAAATGTAAAGGACAAAGAATAATAAAAATAATTTGGAAAAGAAGAGAGTTAGAGGATTCATACTATCTTGCAGCCCAAAAGAGGTAATAAGTATCAGTATCAAGAGAGACAAAAATATCCATTTATTGCATGTCAAATAAACCTGTAAGTAAAAAATAGTAGAGAACATTGACTGAGTCACATTAGGAAGAAAAATTTTAAGAAAATACCTGGAGTCCTGTAATATTGAATGAGAAGTGAATTTAAAATTTCGATTAAGGAATATAATATTGAAGATACATTGACAGTACACCCAATTTTACTTTAACACTAGTTAGACATAGTGAGCTGCAGAAGGCAATGGCAACTCATTCCAGTATTCTTGCCTGGAAAATTCCATGGACAGAGGAGCCTGGTAGGCTCCAGTCCATGGGGTGGCAAAGAGTGGGACACGACTAAGTGACTTCACTTTTACTTTTCACTTTCATGCGTTGGAGAAGGAAATGGCAACCCACTCCAGTGTTTTTGCCTGGAGAATCCCAGGGACAGCGGAGCCTGGTGGGCTGCTATCTATGGGGTTGTACAGAGTTAGACAGTCGGATTGAAGTGATTTAGCAGCAGCAGCAGCAAACATAGGGAGCTTGTCATTATATGCTCTTACATCAAATCTTGGCCGGATGGTTTAAACCTTGTCCTTCATATTAATAAATGTTCATGTGTACTCAGTTGCTCAGCCATGTCAGGATGGTAGTCTGCCAGGTTCCTCTGTCCATGGAATTTCCCAGCCAACAATAGTGAAGTGGTTTGCCACTTCCTCTTCCAGGGGATCTTCCTGACCCAGGACATATTAATAAATAATTGATATTAATACCTTCTCTGCAGGGTAGTTGCTTGTAAATGAACGGTTGTTCAGTTGAGCCTACACTATAAATCAAAGGCAACCCAGTTCATATTAGATATACAATGAATGTACAATTTCTCAATTTTTTTCTGAAAGCTAAAAGATAAGGTCTCTGCTTGCCTCATATTTGTATCCTTTAGTACTATGATTTTTTTTTGGGGGGGGCAGGGGTTCAATAACTGCCACCTGAATTAAAGTATAAATCAAAATAATTGGGGCTGAAATAATTGCAGGTAAATACCCCAAGAGAGTGTAGGAAGAATACACCAAATACAGAAGAATGCCAGCAAGAAATGCCAGACATTTCAGAGCAAAGACCATATACAAAAGCAACTTGTACACTTTTAGGCTGGCAAATCAGAAGATTAGAAAATAAATTTTCATTGCAAGTATGCTTTTTTAAACTATGATCTTTAATTTTTAGAAGTATAAAGCTTTAGTATATATTTAAAAAAGAATAAAAGTCAGAAAAATAATGCTGCTGGAACCTAAAGATTGAAAGTTCATGTTGTAAATTCAAGTAGTAAATTAAAGCTAAAATTAAATAACAAGAGTGAGAAGTTCAACATCACAAGATTGAATAGTCCTATACAGGTAAACATCTTCTTCTTCTTCTTCTTCTTTTTCTTTTTTTTTTTTTGGTGGGAGGAGATAGAAAACATCATAACAGGAGATAATAAGATTTTTAATTTCCTGTGTGTCTGCTTAAGATGGGGCATGAGTTTAACATCAGATTTAAACCTGACTTTTGACTTTCTGGAGCAGGGAAAGGCTACCCACTTAACTATTCTGGCCTGGAGAATTCCATGGACTATATAGTCCATGGGGGGTTGCAAAAGTCGGGCATGACTGAGCAACTTCCACTCTTCACTTTTGACTTTCTGTCTGCAGGATACTGGCAATTTGTTCTGTGATATAAAGAATAATAAAAACCATCTCCAGGGAAAGGAATTTTAGCAAAGTCATCAAGACAACCTGCTGTCTAAATGACATATGCAATATTTCTGAAATTGAACTGCTCTTTTGCAATCTTAGATGTGGCGTTTTAACTAACAGAATAGGAAAAAACACTGAGAACATTTCCAGCTATATATCTAAATTAAATTAATGTACCAACTGAGGGAAAAAGAAATGACCTATATTTTGCCTTTCCCTGGTAACTCAGATGATCAAGAATCTGCCTGCAACACAGAAGACCTGGGTTCAATCCCTGGTTTGGGAATACTCCCTGGAGGAAGGCATTGCAACCACTCCAGTGTTCTTGCCTGTTGAATCCCCATGGACAGAGGAGTCTGGTGGGCTATAGTCCATGAGGTTGCAAAGAGTCAGAGATGACTGAGCAATTAAGTACAGCACAAAGTAACACTCAACTGCATAAAAATCATTCAATTTGGTTAATGAATAATTTATATATATATTTTTGGCTGTAAGTAAATTTGAAAACTTGTATCTCTATATGCAAAAAATAATGTGCAAGCAATCACATATTCTATAGCAATTATATAAAATTAATGATACTTTTTGATATGGGCTGTGTTCTGTATTATTATAGCTGTCTTTATTCTCCAAATCTTGGTCTTTATTTTAAAGATAATAAAATACAAGTGTGTGCGTGCTCAGTCGTGTCTTTGCAATCCCATGGGCTGTAGCCAGTGGTGTTCCTCTGTTCATGGGATTTCCTAGGCAAGAATACTGGAATGGGTTTCCATTTCCTTCTCAGGCTAGGGGATCTTTCCGATCCAAGGATCGAACCCACATCTCTTATGTCTCCTGCATTGACAGGTGGATTCTTTACCACTGAACCACCTAAGAAGCCCAATAAAATGTATACAATTATGCTAACCTGAACTGATATTTTGGGACTTGTCTGAAATTTTTGTTTGCTAGTAGGAATATCACGTTTATACAAAATTCATAAGAATATCTATATATCTATATCTATATCTATATCTATCTATATATATATACCGATTTCTGTTACAATTATCACAGTCATTAAATGTTTGAAACATATGGCTGGATAGCATTGCCCATTCAATGGACATGAGTTTGAGTGAACTCCAGGAGTTGGTGATGGACAGGAAGGTGTTGGGGGCCAGTGTGAGGAACTCTGCCCATGGCAAAGGTCATGAGGAAAAGAAGCTTGGCATACACAAAGGCGTGATCAAGCCTCAGGAAATCCCCCTGTTCCCGAGCATCTACCCCAAAACCAGAGTACTTTATGGGAAGCTCTCCCCCATAACCATTTCTCTCAGAGAAGGAGTAACTTGCAGCCCCAGTTAATAAAAATTCCTGGGCGTGGCAAGAGTGTTTCAACTTACAGACTCTGAAGGTTCTCTAGCCTGCCTGATCAGGTTGTCCAGCCACAGCCGCATGTGATTGTTTACAGCCTCCCAGCTGTGAGAGGCATGGGATGCTTTAAAACTTTCTAAATACAGACTGTTTTGAGAAGTTAGAAGATTATTAGTATAGTATTAGTGGGTTGATTAGGAATTATATTGGTGAAAGGGTTTTTTCATTTGTCATGCCAATAATTACTGCTAATTCCCTGCCTTGGGTGTGACAAGGGTGTCTCAGGTCAAACCTCTCTGCTGACAGACTAGCTTGTGTGACAACCTCTCAACCATAAACAGCACAGAGTGTTTGGAGTATTAGCATAGGGCTTTTCTCATTTGATTGCCGCCAGGCCTTCATTTCCTTAGGCACCTGGGAATATATTAATCAATGTATTTGGAATATAGAAAAGGAAATATAGTAGTTTTTGATGATTAGCAATATTAGTTTTTTTGAGTTAATGAATTTTCTCTTTTGTTATAGACTACTGTACTTTGTTATAAATCACTGTGTCCTTGCTATGCAAAACTGTAACCTTATCACTATCTTAAGACTAAATAGATTGTAAAGGGAACATTGGTGAAGGGTTTTCATTTGTTGGGCTGATGTTTGCTGCTAAGTCTTCATATTCCCTGCCCTTATAATAAATATAACTAGATATAGGAGAAATAAGTATTAACTTTTAAGCATATAAGAGAAACAAGTATTAACCTTTAAGACTAATCATGTTAAACCTTAGGTTAAGTAAATTCCTTTCTTGATTGTAACCCACTACACTCTCACCCTATAGGAATGCAACTTTATTTGGAGAGTGGTGCCTGAAAAAAATCACTCCTGGAAAAATAAGCTTCCTGGTTAACTGACCAGTATCAGAAAGGGCCATAAAATGTCAGCAGACCTCATGGTCAGAAGATGATGTAAAAACTCATAAGACCTTTGTATAATTTTATATGAAACACCTGATTGTGACAAGGGTCAGGTCTGCTGACCCCAGCGTGATTCTGTATTCATCCTTATGTGTAACAAAAGGTATATAAACAAATCTGAAAAATAAAGAAATCGGATCAGTTCCAGAAAGACTGATTCCCTCATGTCATTCCTTCCTGCTCCCCAATTTTCTGGCTGAATTCCCATCTGGAGTGTGGGTGCCCTCCATGCAGATGGTGCAAATTCCTTGCCTGGAATTTTATTGGTACCCCACGTAAGCCAAGTTATTCAGCCCCTTTCTCTCTCTCTTACTATTTTCTGGTCGAATTCCCATCTGGTGCATAGGAACCACCAAGCCTACTAATTCTGCCTGGGCTTCTAAGATCGGACTGGGGGTGCCTCAGTGCCTCCTCTCCTTCGGGAGAATGGGAAGACGCCTGCGGCCTGTGTAGGTGGTGATTGATACCCTGTGTTAACCAAGTTATTTGGCCTCTTTTTCTCTGCTAAATTCCTAATCCCTCTCTATCTGTAATTAAATAAGTTTTTCCTAGGACGCCTACTCCGTCCCCACCTTCAAATCACCCTGGATCCACTGGGGCTGGACCCCGGCAGGGAGGCCTGGCGTGCTGTTCTGGGTTGCAAAGAGTCAGACACGACTGAGCGACTGAACTGAATAGAGCCACCAAGCAGACAACTCACAAACTGGAGGTAATTTCTCACACCGTTGCAAAAGTTCTAGGGCCCACAACAGATTTCCCAATCTGGGGATCTGGCAAAGGAACTGAGAACCCCCAGGGAATCTGGTTTTGAAGGCAAGTGGGATTTGATTACAGAACTTCCACAGAACTGGGGAAACAGATCCTTGGAGGGCACAAGCAAAATCTTGTGTGTAACAGGACCCAGGGGAAAAGAGTAGAGAGCTCACAAAAGACTGAGCCAGACTTGCCTGGGAGTGTACAGGAATCTCCATCAAAGGCATGGGGTAAACGTGGACTTCTGTGGGGTCAGGGACACTGAATACAACAGTCTTGGCATAAGTCCTTTTGAAGGAGGCCACTATTACCCTACAATAGTTCAGCCTCTGGCCAAATTACAAGGACAGAACACAGCCCCACTCATCAACAGAAAGTTGGATGAAAGATCTGCTGAGCATGGTCCCACTAATCAGAGCAAGACCCAGATTTCTCCACAGCCAGTCCCTCCCATAAGGAAGCTTCCACAAACATCTTATCCTTATTCATGGAATAAGAAAGAAAGGAAACCAAAAATACAGAACTAAGCAAACTGATCACTTGGGTCACAGCCTTATTTAACTTAGTGAAACTATGAGTCATGCTTTGTAGGGCCACTCAAGACCAATTGGTCATGGTGGAGAGTTCTGACAAAACGTGGTCCACTAAAGAATGGAATGGCAAACCATTTCAGTATTCTTGCCTTGAGAACACTATGAACAGTGTGAAAAGAAAAAAAAAAAAAAGATATGACGCTGAAAGATAAACTCCCTAGGTTTCTAGGTGACCAATATGCTTCTGGAGAAGAGTGGAAAAATAGTTCCAGAAAGAATGAAGAGGCTGAACCAAAGCAAAAACAATGTCCAGATGTGGATGTGATGGGCGACGGAAGTCCAAAGCTGTAAAGAACAATATTGCATGGAAACCTAAAATGTTAGGACCATGAAAGTGAAAGTGAAAGCCACTAATTTGTGTCCGACTCGTTGTGACCCCATGGAATATACATTCATGGAATTCTCCAGGCCAGAATACTGGAGTTAGTAACCATTCACTTCTCCAGGGAATCTTCTCAACCCAGGGATTGAGCACAAATCTCCCACATTGTAGGCAAATTCTTTATCAGCTGAGCTACAATGGAAGCGCTGTCATATCTGTCATGTTACGTCCATGAATCAAGGCAAACTGGAAGTGGTCAAACAGGAGATGGCAACAGTGAAAATTGACATTTTAGGAATCAGTGAACTAAAATGGACTGGAATGGGTGATTTTAACTCAGAAGACCATTATATCTACTACTGTGGGCAGTAATCCCTTAGAAGAAATGAAGTAGCCATCATAGATAACAGAAGAGTCCAAAATGTAGTACTTGAATGCAATCTCAAAAATGACAGAATGATCTCGGTTTGTTTCCAAGGCAAATCATTCAATATCAGAGTAATCCAAGTCTATCCCCGACCAGTAATGCTGAAGAAGCTGAAGTTAAACAGTTCTATGAAGACCTACAAGACCTTGTAGCACAAGCACCCAGAAGATTTCCTCTTCATTATAGCAGACTGGAATGCAAAAGTAGGAAGCCAAGCGATACCTAGTTGAGTTCAGTTCAGTTCAGTTGCTCAGTCATATCCAGCTCTTTGCGAACCCAGGAATTGCAGCACGCCAGGCCTCCCTGTCCATCACCAACTCCCGGAGGCTACGCAAACCCATGTCCACTGAGTCGGTGATGCCATCCAACCATCTCATCCTCTGTCGTTGCCTTTCACTCCTTCCCTCAATCTTTCCCAGCATCAAGGTCTTTTCAAATGAGTTAGCTCTTCACATCAGTTGGCCAAAGTATTGGAGTTACAGCTTCAGCATCAGTCCTTCCAATGAGTACTCAGGACTGATCTCCTTCAGAATGGACTGGTTGGATCTCCTTGCAATCCAAGGGACTCTCAAATAGTCTTCTCCAACACCACAGTTCAAAAGCATCAATTCTTTGACGCTCAGTTTTCTTTATAGTCCAACTCTCACATCTGTACATGACTACTGGAAAAACCATAGCCTTGACTAGACAGACCTTTGTTGACAAAGTAATGTCTCTACTCTTCAATATGCTGTCTAGGTTGGTCATAACTTTCCTTCCAAGGAGTAAGTGTCTTTTAATTTCATGGTTGCAGTCACCATATGCAGTGATTTTGGAGCCCAGATAAAGTCAGCCACTGTTGGAGGAGACATAATTTGTCTCAAACTATCAGTCCTTATTAATGAGAGAGAAAATTGTAATTGTGTTTGACTTTCAAAATCTCTCAGAATTCTTTGGTAATGTTGAGTGTATATGGAAGGGCATAGGCAGATGACCCAATGCACTATTATAAATTTATGAAATGGAAGACAAAGAGATAGAAAGGAAGATATGAATAGAAGAAAACAGGTTCATAGCAGGGCTGGACCTGTTTTTGAGGCTTAGGGGACTAGACTGAGGAGTTTAATGTACCAGAAATAGACTGACAAAATGATGACTATTAATTTGTAGAGGATCAGAAATATGACACAAACTGTGTCTCTGATGAATAAATTAAAAAATAATGCTTTTCTTAGTGTTTGGCTAGTGGATTTTATGATGTTTTGCTGTTCTGAGTGCCACATTTTGATTAAGTATTTTAGAAATACACCCTCTTACCTGATGGATTTTAAATATCATATGCTTTGAATAAATATTAATATTTATAATTATTTAGGTTGGCATTATGTCACTTACAATGGTCCAATGAAAGATTCTTTATGACTTTATTAAGAGAGAGAAAATAGCTTTCCCATGTGTTCAGAACTTGTTGGAATGCCCTATAAACTTGTTTATATGACAAGGTATTTATTAAACAAGAGAATATGTGCCTCACATACAGCTATCTTTCAGTCAATAAGATAGATAATTTTGTTAATATCTATGCAAAATAATAAAGGAAATTAAAATTGAGTCCTGGGGTTTACTGTTAACTCTCAAAGTGAACTTTTTAAGAGCTAATTTGAGTGTAAGTCACCTCAGAAATAATACAGAGAAAATGTTTATAAATACAACAGTTACATAAGGTAAAATCCCAATGTCAAATTATTAAACTATTTAAACACTGAGTATCAACTCCAGCGCCAAGTCTAAAACTATGACTCCATAGAATTTTCTAATGTATGGATTTATCTCTGGGCTTTCTATTTTGTTCCATTGATCTATATTTCTGTCTTTGTGCCAGTACCATATTGTCTTAATGACTGGCTTTGTAGTAGAGCTTGAAGTCAGGCAGGTTGATTCCTGCAGTTCCATTCTTCTTTCTCAAGATTACTTTTTGCTATTCGAGGTTTTTGTATTTCCATACAAATCTTGAAGTTACTTGTTCTAATTCTGTGAAAAATACTGCTGGTAGCTTGCTAGGAATTGCATTGAATCTGTAGATTGCTTTGGGTAGTATACTCATTTTCACTATATTGACTCTTCTGATCCATGAACCTGGTATATTTCTCCATCTATTAGTGTCCTCTTTGATTTTTTTCATCAGTGTTTTATAGTTTTTCGATATATAGGTCTTTAGTTTCTTTAGGTAGGTATATTCCTAAGTATTTTATTCTTTTTGTTGCAATGGTGAATGGAATTGTTTCCTTACCTTCTTTTTCTACTTTCTCATTATTAGTGTATAGGAATGCAAGGGATGTCTGAGTGTTGATTTTATATCCTGCAATGAATGTAGATTCATTGATTAGCTCTAGTAGTTTTCTGGTCGAGTCTTTAGGATTTTCTATGTAGAGGATCATGTCATCTGCAAACAGTGAGAGTTTTACTTCTTCTTTTCCAATTTGGATTCCTTTTATTTCTTTTTCTGCTCTGATTGCTGTGGCCAAAACTTCCAGAACTATATTGAATAGTAGTGGTGAAAGTGGGCACTCTTGTCTTGTTCCTGACTTTAGAGGAAATGCTTTCAATTTTTCACCATTAAGGATAATGTTTGCTGTGGGTTTGTCATATATAGCTTTTATTATGTTGAGGTATGTTCCTTCTATTCCTGCTTTCTGGAGAGTTTTTATCATAAATGGATGTTGAATTTTGTCAAAAGCCTTCTCTGCATCTATTGGGATAATCATATGACTTTTATTTTTCAATTTGTTAATGTGGTGAATTACATTGATTGATTTGTGGATATTGAAGAATCCTTGCATCTCTGGGAAAAAGCCCAGTTGGTCATGGTGTATGATCTTTTTAATGTGTTGTTGGATTCTGATTGCTAGAATTTGTTAAGGATTTTTGCATCTATGTTCATCAGTGATATTGGCCTGTAGTTTTCTTTTTTTGTGGCGTCTTTGTCAGGTTTTGGTATTAGGGTGATGGTGGCCTCATAGAATGAGTTTGGAAGTTTACCTTCCTCTGCAATTTTCTGGAAGAGTTTCAGTAGGATAGGTGTTAGTTCTTCTCAAAATTTTTGGTAGAATTCAGCTGTGAAGCCATCTGGACCTGGGCTTTTGTTTGCTGATGCACCTTATCTTCGACAAAAGAGGCAAGAATATACAAGGGAGTAAAGACAATGTCTTTAACAAGTGGTTCTGGGAAAACTGGTCAACCACTTGTAAAAGAATGAAACTAGATCACTTTCTAACACCACACACAAAAATAAACTCAAAATGGATTAAAGATCTAAACGTAGGACCAGAAAGTATAAAACTCCCAGAGGAGAACATAGGAAAAACACTCTCCGACATAAATCATAGCAGGATCCTCTATGATCCACCTCCCAGTATACTGGAAATAAAAGCAAAAATAAACAAATGAGATCTAATTAAAATTAAAAGCTTCTGCACAACAAAGGAAACTATAAGCAAGGTGAAAAGACAGCCTTCTGAATGGGAGGAAACAATAGCAAATGAAGCAACTGACAAACAACTAACCTCAAAGATATACAAGCAACTTATGCAGCTCAACTCCAAAAAAATAAATGATCCAATTAAAAAATGGGCCAAAGAACTAGATAGGCATTTCTCCAAAGAAGACATACGGATGGCTAGCAAACACATGAAAAGATGCTCAACATCACTCATTATCAGAGAAATGTAAATCAAGACCACAATGAGGTACCATTTCACACAAGTCAGAATGGCTGCGATCCAAAAGTCTACAAGCAATAAATGCTGGAGAGGATGTGGAGAAAAGGGAACCCTCTTACACTGCTGGTGGGAATGCAAACTAGTACAGCCACTATGGAAAACAGTGTGGAGATTCCTTAAAAAATTGCAAATAGAACTGCCTTATGACCCAGCAATCCCACTGTTGGGCATATACACCGAGGAAACCAGAACTGAAAGAGACACATGTACCCCAATGTTCATTGCAGCACTGTTTATAATAGCCAGGACTTGGAAACAACCTAGATGTCCATCTGCAGATGAATGGATAAGAAAGCTGTGGTACATATACACAATGGAGTATTACTCAGCCCTTAAAAAGAATACATTTGAATCAGTTCTAATGAGATGGATGAAACTGGAGCCAATTATACAGAGTGAAGTAAGCCAGAAAGAAAAACACTAATACAGTATACTTACACATATATGTGGAATTTAGAAAGATAGTAATGATGACCCTCTGTGTGAGACAACAAAAGAGACACAGACATACAGAATGGACTTTTGGACTCTGAGGGAGAGGGAGAGGGTGGGATGATTTGGGAGAATGGCATTGACACATGTATACTGTCATGTAAGAAACGAAGCACCAGTCTATGTTCAATACAGGATACAGGATGCTTGGGGCTGGTGCACGAGGATGATCCAGAGAGATGATATGGGGTGGGAGGTGGGAGGGGGTTTCAGGATTGGGAGCTCGTGTACACCTGTGGCTGATTCATGTCAATGTATGGCAAAACCAATACAGTATTGTAATGCAGAATAAAATAAAAATAAAATAAAATAAGAATTTTCTAATGTGTTCTAAAACAAAATCTAAGTTGTAATACTGTCTTCCACTTCATATTAAAAGTATGTAAACCACATGAATGATCGTGAACATGTGTCTAATAAAAATATCCAAAAGAAAATTCTTATTGAGTCCTACTGTTCAAAATGGCCAAGTCACCCATAAATATAACTATACAGTGTTTTGATAAAGTGTTATACTGGTTCCAATTCATACACATGTTTTTAAAAATTATGTAACACAGCAAAAAATACAAAATTCTGAGTGATACACTGAGTGGGGACTTTGCCATGTTTGTTTCACAACTCTCATCTGTCCATAAAAATTTCAAAGGACAGACTGAAAAAATACTCCATCTATCAGGCATATAATTTCTTCAGATTCTTTCACATAAATTACTATTCAAAATATGTTGTGTTCTCCCTATTTATCCTAATTTTTTTACATTGGTTTTAATGCCTAATGAAATACAGAGTAGGAGAAGGCGATGGCACCCAACTCCAGTACTCCTGCCTGGAGAATCCCATGGATGGAGGAGCCTGGTAGGCTGCAGTCCATGGGGTCTCTAAGAGTTGGACATGACTGAGCGACTTCACTTTCATGCATTGGAGAAGGAAATGGCAACCCACTCCAGTGTTCTTGCCTGGAGAATCCTAGGGACGGGAGAGCCTGGTGGGCTGCCATCTATGGGGTCGCACAGAGTCGGACACTTAGCAGCAGCAGCAGCAGCACTTTTATTATATGCAAATATCTTTAAGTTTTTCTCATTTACTCTGTATTTTGCTGCTGCTGCTGCTGCTGCTACTGCTGCTAAGTCGCTCTAGTTGTGTCCGACTCTGTGTGACCCCATAGACGGCAGCCCACCGGCTCTTCCGTCCCTGGGATTCTCCAGGCAAGAATACTGGAGTGGGTTGCCATTTCCTTTTCCTATGCATGAAAAGTGAAAGTGAAGTCGTGTCCGACTCTTAGCGATCCCAGTCTACTGCAGCCTACCAGGCTCCTCCATCCATGAGACCTTCCCGGCAAGAGTACTGGAGTAGGTATATATATCGAAATAATCTTGCTATTATATTTTAGACTTTTAATTATTCTCTTATATAACACATCATATAGCTAAATAAATATAATAGTATAGTACATATTTAATATGTATATAAATGTGTGGTGTTGGTAGTTTAGTTGTTAAGTCATATTTAACTATTTGCGACCCCATGGACTATAGTCTGCCAGCTCCCCTGTCCTTGGGATGTTTCAGGCAAGAATACTGGATGGAGTGGGTTCTCATTCCTTTTCTAGGGGATCTTCCCCATCCGAACCCAGGAATCAAATCTGTGTTTCCTGCACTGCAGGCAGATTCTTTGATTGTTTTATCACTGAGCCACCAGGGAAGCCCATATAAATATATACCATATACTTAAATATAATATTGTTTTATTGGATGTTTAATATTCAAGGCTAGAACATAAATATATAGCAGTAACCCACATAAAGTTACTTGACCTTGAGAATTTTAGCCACTACATCAAGACATTTGCTATCAACTGAATTAGGCATAAGTTCACAGAGAAGTCTCTCAATGAGCTAAGCTGCATTTACTAGTGTCAACTATTGTGCAGTATATTTTACTGACATTTAGACAGAATCATATACCTCACAGACCCTTCATTTATTCAAGCCAACATATTTATGTGGATTTTCAATGAGTTTCAAAAAATGAATGCAACTAGCAAATTGAATTAAGTGAAACATGCAATTTTTCCCACCCAATTATAGTTCTTAAAGATCTAAAAGAGAAACATCTGTCTGAACCAGTGATCCAGCTGGTTGCTGACTGAGAGCAGCAGGAGAGCCTGCAGTTAATCCTCTGCCCTCCTGCCAGGAGTTGGGGTCACTAACCTGAGTAACTAAGGAGGGCTTCCTAAAGGGTAAGACGCTATGCTGTCTCCATGCAAAGCACAGTCAAAGTCACAGCTGCACTTAAAAGAAAAAGGAGTTGTTTACAGTTAACTTGGTAGCTCAGCCCTCTTTTGAAAATATGGACAAAAACTAGCCCAGTACAATAAAGTATTAGTCTTAAATAAAACAAAAAAAAAATGAATTTATTGTATCTTAACCAGGAATTAACTTGAATAAACAACATTTGAATAAACCTGCTTAACCTGTGTACATGCAGCAGAGAGGGAAGCCAAGAAGGGATCCAAGTTGGAAGTATATGTAGGCAAACAGAAGTGGAGCCAAGAACTGTTTACTGTAGTAGATGCCAGCTGTTTACTCACAGTTCAGGCTTCACCTCTCTATTAAATATTAATGATAAATATAAACATTTATAATTTCAGGATTGTAAATATGAACTATAAAAATGAAATTAACGGAAACCTAAATACATCTCTCGCGGCAGTGCTGAAAACTTATACTTTCATTCCTGCTTCCCTTCTCCTTCCTTCCCTTCCTTTCTGTTTTTCTTTTAAATTCACTTTAGAATAAATTTTTACATCCTCTTCAAAATATAAGGGTCTTACAGATGGCTCATTGGTAAAGGATCTGCCTGCCAATGGAGGAGATGTGGGTTTGATCCCTGGATCAGGAAGGTTCCCTGGAGAAGGAAATAGCAACCCAATCCAGTGTTCTTGTCTGGAAATCCCATGGAAATAAGATCCCGGTGAGATACAGTCCATGATATTGCAAAGGTGTTGGACAGGACTTAGTGACTAAACAACAACAAAACATAGTCAGTGCCTTTAGCTCTCTCTTTTATAGATGAAACCGTCAATATTCACTTTTCTTCATCTTTTACATTTGTCAATATAGGACCACATTTGATGGATTCTCATTTACAGCTCTTTGTGTTCTACCTTAATATCTCAACCCTAGAAACCAGCATGAGCTGATTTTACTGAAGCTAATGAGATTAATATATCAATATTTCCAAGATTTGAACCAAAGGAATGATCACAAAAATAGAATCATAGGCACATACAACCACAAGGATCATAAATGGACACACTGATTAGAACACACCATTTCTGATGAGGAAATCAATAAAATCTTTAAATAGTGGCACATGGATGTTTGAAAATTCTTGATCATGGATCTTTATAAATGTCTTTAAATCTGAGTTGAACTCCTGTCTATGACTTGGTAATCAGAGTATAAAAAGTTCAGTCGCTCACTTGTGTCTGACTCTTTGCAGTCGTATGAATTGCAGCACACCAGGACTCCCTGACCATCACCAACTCCCGGAGTTCACTCAGACTTGTGTCCATCGAGTCAGTGATGCCATCCAGACATCTCATCCTCTGTCATCCCCTTCTCCTCCTGCCCCCAATCCCTCCCGGTATCAGAGTCTTTTCCAATGAGTCAACTCTTCACATGAGGTGGCCAAAGTACTGGAGTTTTAGCTTTAGCATCTTTCCTTCCAAAGAAATCCCAGGGTTGATCTCCTTCAGAATGGACTTGTTGGATCTCCTTGCAGTTCAAGGGACTCTCAAGAGCCTTCTCCAACACCACAGTTCAAAAGCATCAATTCTTCAGTGCACAGTTTTCTTCACAGTCCAACTCTCACATCCATACATGACCACAGGAAAAACCATAGCCTTGACTAGACGGAACTTTGTTGGCAAAGTAATATCTCTGCTTTTGAATATGCTATCTACATTGGTCATAACTTTTTTCCAAGGAGTAAGCATCTTTTATTTCATGGATGCAGTCACCATCTACAGCAATTCTGGAGCCCCCAAAATAAAGTCTGATTGTTTCCCCATCTATTTCCCAGAAGTGATCCCTGAAATTCCTGATGTTCAAGCTGGTTTTAGAAAAGGCAGAGCAACCGGAGATCAAATTGCCAACATTTGCTGGATCATGGAAAAAGCAAGAGAGTTCCAGAAAAACATCTATTTCTGCTTTATTGACTATGCCAAAATCTTTGACTGTGAGGATCAAAATAAACTGTGGAAAATTCTGAAAGAGATGGGAATACCAGACAACCTGACCTGCCTCTTGAGAAACCTATATACAGGTCAGGAGGCCATAGTTAGAGCTGGACATGGAACAACAGACTGGTTCCAAGTAGAGAAAAGAGTACTTCAAGGCTGAATATTGTCACTATACTTATTTAACTTATATGCAGAGTACATCATGGAAATGCTGGACTGGAAGAAGCACAAGCTGGAATCAGGATTGCTGGGAGAAATATCAATAACCTCAGATATGCAGATGACACCACCCTTACGGCAGAAAGTGAAGAGGAACTAAAAAAAAACCTCTTGATGAAAGTAAAAGAGGAGAGTGAAAACCTGGCCTAAAGCTCCACATTCAGAAAACGAAGATCATGGCATCCGATCTCATCACTTCATGGGAAATAGATGGGGAAACAGTGGAAATAGTGTCAGACTTTATTTTTGGGGCTCCAAAATAACTGCAGATGGTGACTGCAGCCATGAAAATTAAAAGACACTTACTCCTTGGAAGAAAAGTTATGACCAACCTAGATAACATAAATACAAAGGCAGAGGGATTACTTTGCCGATAAGGTCCGTCTAGTCAAGGCTTTGGTTTTTCCTGTGATCATGTATGGATGTGAGAGTTGGACTGTGAAGAAGGCAGAGCATCGAAGAATTGAAGCTTTTGAGCTTTGGTGTTGGAGAAGACTCTTGAGAGTCCCTTGGACTGCAAGGAGATCCAACCAGTCCATTCTGAAGGAGATTAGCCCTAGGATTTCTTTGGAAGGAATGATGCTAAAGCTAAAACTCCAAAATTTTGGCCACCTCATGCGAAGAGTTGACTCATTGGAAAAAACTATGATGCTGGGAGGGATTGGGGACAGGAGGAGAAGGGGACGACAGAGGATGAGATGGCTGGATGGCATCACTGACTGGATGGACACAAGTCTGAGTGAACTCCGGGAGTTGGTGATGGACAGGGAGGCCTGGTGGGCTGCAGTTCATGGGGTCGCAAAGAGTCTGACATGACTGAGTGATTGATGTTATCTGATCTGATCTGATGGGAACAGTTGCCATGATCTTCATTTTCTGAATGTTGAGTATTAAGCCAACTTTTTCACTCTCTTCTTTCACGTTCATCCAGAGGCTTTTAGTTCCTCTTCACTTTCTGAGATAAGGGCGGTGTCATCTGCATATCTGAGGTAATTCATATTTCTTCAGGCAATCCTGATTCCAGTTTGTGTTTCTTCCAGTCCAGCATTTCTCATGATGTACTCTGCATATAAGTTAAATAGGCAGAGTGACAATATACAGCCTTGACTTACTCCTCTGCCTATTTGGAACCAGTCTGTTGTGCCATGTGCAGTTCTAACTGTTGCTTCCTGACCTGCAAACAGGTTTTTCAAGAGGCAGCTCAGGTGGTCTGATATTCCCATCTCTCATGATTTTCCACAATTTATGGTGATCCACAGAGTCAAAGGGTTTGGCATAATCAGTAAAGCAGAAATAGATGCTTTTCTGGAACTCTCTAGGTTTTTCCATGATCCAGCAGATGTTGGCAATTTGATCTCTGGTTCCTCTGCCATTTCTAAAACCAGATTGAACATATGGAAGTTCACAGTTCACATATTGCTGAAGTCTGGCTTGGAGAATTTTGAGCATTACTTTAGTAGCATGTGAGATGAGTGCAATTGTGCGGTAGTTTGAGCATTCTTTGGCATTGCCTTTCTTTGGAATTGGAATGAAAACTGACCTTTTCTAGTCCTGTGGCCACTGCTGAGTTTTCCAAATTTGTTGGCATATTGAGTGCAGCACTTTCACAGCATCACCTTTCATGATTTGAAATAGGTCAACTGGATTCCATCACTTCCACTACCTTTGTTCATAATCATGCTTTCTAAGGCCCACTTGACTTAACATTCCAGGATGTCTGGCTCTAGATGATTGATCATACCATCATGATTTTCTGGGTTGTGAAGCTCTTTTTGTACAGTTCTTCTATGTATTGTTGCCACCTCTTAATATCTTCTGCATCGGTTAGTCCATACCTTTTCTGTCCTTTATCGAGCCCATCTTTGCATGAATGTTGCCTTGGTATCTCTAATTTTCTTGAAGAGATCTCTAGTCTTTCCCATTCTGTTCTTTCCCTCTACTTCTTTGCATTGATTGCTGGAGAAGGCTTTCTTATGTCTTCTTACTATTCTCTGGAACTCTGCATTCAGATGCTTATATCTTTCCTTTTCTTCTTTGCTTTTCACCTCTCTTCTTTTCACAGGTATTTGTAAGGCCTGCCCAGACAGCCATTTGGCTTTTTTGCATTTTATTTCCATGGGGATGGTCTTGATCCCTGTCTCCTGTACAATGTCATGAACCTCATTCCATAGTTGATCATGCACTCTATCTATCAGATCTAGGCCCTTAAATCTATTTCTCACTTCCACTGTATAATCATAAGGGATTTGATTTAGATCATACCTGAATTGTCTAACAGTTTTCCCTACTTTCTTCAACTTAAGTCTGAATTTGGCAATAAGGAGTTCATGGTCTGAGCCACAGTCAGCTCCTTGTCTTGTTTTGTTGACTCTATAGAGCTTCTCCATCTTTGGCTGCATACAATATAATCAACCTGATTTCGGTGTTGACCATCTGGTGATGTCCATGTGTAGAGTCTTCTCTTGTGTTGTTGGAAGAGGGTGTTTGCTATGACCAGTGCATTCTCTTGGCAAACCTTTATTAGTCTTTGCCCTGCTTCATTCCACATTCCAAGGCCAAACTTGTCTGTTACTCCAGGTGTTTCTTGACTTCCTACTTTTGCATTCCAGGCCCCTATAATGAAAAGGACATTTTTTTTAGGTGTTAGTTCTAAAAGGTCTTGTAAGTCTTTATAGAACCATTCAACTTCAGCTTCTTCAGCATTACTGATTGGGGCATAGACTTGGATAACTGTGATATTGAATAGTTTGCCTTGGAAACGAACAGAGATCATTCTGTCGTTTTTGAGATTGCATCCAAGTACAACATTTCGGACTCTTTTGTTGACCATGATGGCTACTCCATTTCTTCTGAGTGATTCCTTCCTGCAGTAGCAGATATAATGGTCATCTGAGTTAAATTCACCCATTCCAGTCCATTTTAGTTGCTGATTCCTAGAATGTCAATGTTCACTCTTGCCACCTCTTGTTTGACCACTTCCAATTTGCCTTGATTCCTGGACCTGACATTCCAGGTTCCTATGCAATATTGCTCTTTACAGCATTGGATGTTGCTTCTATCACCAGTCACATCCACAGTTGGTATTGTTTTTCCTTTGGCTCCATCCCTTCATTCTTTCTGGAGTTATTTCTCCACTGATATCCAGTAGCATGTTGGGCACCTACTGACCTGGGAGTTCCTCTTTCAGTATCCTATCATTTTGTCTTTTCATACTGTTCATGGGGTTCTCAAGGCAAGAATACTGAAGTGGTTTGCCATTCCCTTCTCCAGTGGACCACGTTCTGCCAGACCTTTCCACCATGACCCGCCCATCTTGGGTTGCCCTGTGGGCATGGCTTAGTTTTATTGAGTTAGACAGGGCTGTAGTTCTAGTGTGATTAGATTGACTAGGTTTCAGTGTGTCTGCCCTCTGATGCCCTCTTGCAACATCTAACATCTTACTTGGGTTTCTCTTACCTTGGGCATGAAGTATCTCTTCATGGCTGCTCCAGGAAAGCACAGGCACTGCTCCTTACCTTGAATGAGGGGGTATATCCTTATTGCCACCCTTACTGACCTTCAATGTGGGACAGCTCCTCTAGGCCCCCTGCGCCTTTGCAGCCACCACTCCTTAGGTTGCTCCTCCTGGCAGCCACCCCTGGCTTCGGGTGTGGGTGGCTCCTCTCAGCTGCCATCCCTGGCCTCCAACTCAGGGTGGCTCCTCACGGTCACCACCCCTGGCCTCCCGGTGTGAGGTGGCTTCTCCCGGCCTCCCCTGACCTCAGATGCGGGGTGTCTCCTCCCGGCTGCCACTGGCTTTGGATTGGTCTTAGGGAGGCTCAGTTATGGTACCAGCTAGATGGCAGTAACTTTTAGGGCTGAGGTACAAGAATATATCCAGAGTGTGCTATATGAACACCATCTCTTCATGTATAATGCTACATCTCCCATTGTCAGAGATCCTGGGTCAGGGAGTCAAGGTAGTATAATGGGAGGGGGTTCCTCCACTATCACTGCAAGAATTTCACGAGTAAAATGCTTGTTTTTCATCTCCCATAGTTCCAAAGAAAATCATGCTTCTGCCAGGGAACAAGACAATAATTTCCTTGAACTAGAAGTTGAGAGTTTGACCTAGCCAGATCAGACTTCTGAATTGATAGGCAAAGAGTAGGGTTTGTGTACTATTTGGTTGGACAAAAGTTTGGGTTTTTCTGTTACCTCTTACAGAAAATTTTTTTATGAACAAACTTTCTGGTCAACCCAACATTTGGCAAGACTCTTCTGTCAAAGTGAAATTGGGTCACTGCTAAGTAATATTGGAGAAGGAAATGGCAACCCACTCCAGTATTCTTGCCTGGAGAATCCCCAAGGACAGAGGAGCCTGGCAGGCTATCTTCCATGGGGTTAGAAAAGAGTTGGACACAACAGAGACTTCCACTCACTAAGCCACTTGACCAGAATCATACAGTTAGTTAAGTGGCAGGGCTGGATCTTGAACCAAGACACTGTGGCTCAAGAGCCCATACTCTTAGCCACTATGCCATGTTACCCTTCATACATAGAAAAGTATTTTTAGTTTGTAGTTAGAAAAATAGGTTATTAAGTTTTTAGGGAAGCTTTTATCTTTCTCATTTTTATTCCAGCATATATCTTTTCCACATTTAACCTAAATTAGTTTATTTCTCTATCCCTTTACATCGAATGACCACAAAGCATGTTCACATGGAATTAATACATGATAAAGATGTCTTAGGGAGAAGGCGATGGCAACCCACTCCAGTACTCTTGTCTGGGAAATCCCATGGACGGAGGAGCATGGTGGGCTGCAGTCCATGGGGTCGCTTAGAGTCGGACATGACTGAGAGACTTCACTTTCACTTTCGCTAAGTAATATGGACAAAGGAGGGTCTGTATGGAACGCAGGGTGCGTTTTCATACTTTCATTTCCTATGATTAATGTCAGTGGAAAACTCTCATAACTAAGTTCAGATTGGGCTGCTAATGGTCCAGATTCTTCAGAAAGGAAGGTTTGGGTAAGTTTAGCAAGCATGAATCTATGACCAACAGGAATGCCTGCTAAGGATAAGAAATTATAGTGTAAGAAACTTGTTATGCATACCAACTATGATCATGTGAACAGCTGGATAAACACAAAATGAGAGAGTTATCAATATTTCATCACTATTTTGGCATGAATATGTTTGTATTTATGTGTATGTGATAAATCTCTCTCACTCACTCTCTCACATCACATTACACAATTTTTCCTCAATTTTCTTCCCTTTCTCATCTTCTAATCATGTAAAATGTGTTTTAATAATATCTAACTTTATATCTCCATATTTAAGCTGCAAGGTATCAATGAGAGAGTATGAATGAATCAGAAGAAAATGAATATCACCCAAAGACAAAAAGGGATTTTATAACTCTTCAGTGGAGTGGACTTATCTGTTTTCAGTTGTATCCAGGGTAGTAATACCAAGTTAGATGGAAGTATCACTTGGCTGTTTTTCAATATTTGGAGGTCAATACAGTTTAAGGAGCTATGCATGGGTGCCAAGTTGACAAGGGGTAAGCTATTTTGGCTTTGTGATATGACTACTTGGCTAGTCTTAACTACATGTTCCAGAATTTCTTTTCTGTATGTTTCTGGTTAGGGTGGGGTACTAGAGTTTCTTCCAGGGGACTGGAAGGGAAGTGGAACAGCCGTCATTGTATATCCTCATTGATTTGCTAGCTCATCTCATTGGCAAAAGACAGTGGACAGGTCTGCCATTGCCCATCTCTCAATGAGTCCTCCTTCAGCTTATTCTACTCTAGGACCAGTGTGGGTATTTAATTCCATGAAGAAGGGACTTGATGCCTGCAGGAAAACCACACAGTCAAGATCAGAGGCAATAAGACTCATATAGGTTTTAGTCTGTTTTCATGGCCTCTAACTTTTTATTTTTTATGAGTTTCTGATTGTGGTTGCTTTACTTTACATCCATTCTCTCCCTCACTGCCTACGTTGTTGACCCCTAAGTCTCAGCATCTGACACAGTCCTAAGAGTCTGGCCTCAAGTGATGATCCAGGGCAGACCGTTGCCTGTGTCTAATACTGGAGTTTGAAGTACCCAGGATGTGACACCAGGGAGGGAGGATGGACAGACAGACATAATTTCTTAGTGATTCTGCTGCCTCTGTTGAACTTACACTATTTGTATATTCTTTATTATAGAAGAAAGACATTACCCATAATATTGTCTTCTTGCTAATAAACTATGAAAAAATGTGGATTTAAATGACAAGGCTAAGACTTCCCTGATGGTCCTGTGGTGAAGACTCCACAGTCTTAATGCAGCAGCATGGGTTCAATCCCTGGTCTGGAACTAAAATCCCACAGCCCACATTTGGCAGAGGAGGGTGGGGTGGGGTGGTTAATTATAAGCCTTCAAAGACAAAGCTTATAATTAACAACAACAAAAAAATTAAAAGAAAAACAATGAAGATATTAATAAATAAAAGTGAAATAATGTATCTTTTATATAGTCTTCTACACAGAGGTATTGCTGAAATAATAAATGTCAGATAAATAGCTTCACATAACTGTTTTACAATTAGCAGTAAGTCCTTAACTCTAACTTTGAAAGGAATTATAAAGTACAATATACTCTTCTCAGTAGTTTCTCCAAATTCCCTTTGAGTTTGTGCAGTGCCAATAGATACAACCAAACACTAGATGATAAAACACTACTTTTCAAAAAGTGAGAACAGCACATAATTACCTCTGATTGATATTTCTTTGGTAATTGGTAATTGCAGATAAAAGTATCAATATCTCAACTACTAGGCAAGCAGAGTATTGATTGCAACTTATTAAGCTATAAGAAAAAGGTGATTCTTCTCTCTAATTTTAATATAAGTACTTGTTTTATTTATGACAAATACAGATTTCCTCATTTCAGCAACTCAAAGTCTTCATGGAATTCTCATGGTTACTAAACCACCAGAATGACTGTTTTTTTGCAAGTATTTGCCTGATTATTATGTTCCTGCTGGGCAATTCTTAAAAACTACATTTTCTGTAACTGGGAGTTTTACTAGTTCTTTCTATCAATATATTTTTAAGTGAAGAACCTTCAGAACCTCCTGAATATATTCTATTTATAAAGGAATACAAAGAGGTCACAAATTCTTCTTTTTCCTTTAATATTTCTTAACCATACTCATATTCACACACACATTTCCTTTATATCTTACAAATTCATGAAAAAGCTCATTCCAGTTCTATTTGCAATTCTTATTTTTGCTTTTGTTGACATGAAGTAACTTTGAGGAAACTTGATTATCCTTTTATATTGAAGGCGATATATGCACTAAGTAAATTTTCACTGAGGACACACTGTTTGGACACTATATTGTCTAATTATTTACAATTTTCATTTCTTTCTTCAGGTGATCTCAAAGGCAACATGTGCCCATTTATTGTTTATTACTGATAGTTATCCTGAGTATACTAGTACTCAGTTTGAACTGTGACTTGTTTCACCTAACTAAAAACATACTTTTCTACTGACTATAAGGTTTTGAATTAATCACAGGTAACAAAGTGAGACAGTACAGTGAGTCTCAATTAGCTTATGGAGGGGAGCTGGTGTTTTATACTTAAATGGGAAAAATTTGATTGATGATGATAATGGTTTATGACAATGTCAGGATTGTGTTCATCATCTGACAAGATAACTCTAGTGCACAAGTCTTCAGCTATTGAAAGGGAGTGTGAACAGCTAAGTGGCATAGCCAGTCAACTATTTCTACCTATAATCATTCATTTTTCCTCTAAAATCTAGTAGTAACTTTTTGCTCCATGACAGAATCAGGTTGCCCTAGGTAGTTCTATGTATTAGAAAAAGTATCACTGAGGATGGTAAAAACTAATTTTAACTGATCAAGGATTATATTTTATAAATCATTTATTTTAATCTAAAATTAGTTGACATAATTTTATTGGCATGCTTGATAAACTGCACAGAAATGTTCATGGTAAGTAAATATAGTGATGTTAAATACTGGAAGATTGGAGCTAATTAAAAAAGAAAAGGTAACAATATATATAGAAGTTAAAACATTACCATATTCAATAATTTCTCCAATTATACTCTTTTCTGGAATATGGCCTTTTAAACACTTAGAAGGATCATTTTCAAGATTATTAAAGAGTAATTATAGCCAAGAGAAAGCCTATATGTAACAGGTAACTTGTTTAGTTTCTAAGTCATGTCCAACTCTTTGTGACCCCCATGAATCACAGCCCACCAGGCTCCTCTGTCCCTGGGATCCTCAGCAAGAATACTGGAAAGTGAAAAGAAAAGTTAAGTCGCTCAGTCATGTCTGACTGTTTGCGACCCCATAGACTGTAGCTTACCAGGCTCCTCCATCCATGGGATTTTCCAGGCAAGAGTACTGGAGTTGGTTGCCATTGCCTTCTCCAACGGATCTTCCTGACTCATGGATGGAACTCGTATCTACCTACATTGTAGTCAAAGGCTTTACCATCTAAGCTGAGAATACTGGAGTGGGTTGCGATTTCTTCCTCCAGGGACTGAACCCATGTCTGCTGGGTTTCCTGCTTGGTAAGCAGGTTCTTTACCACTGACCGCTTGGGAAAGCCAGTAGGTAGCTAGGGACAGACTTATTGGATGACATTATTTAGCCAATAAGATGTTACACCATTTAAAATATAAATTTTGAAAAATGACAGTTAATAGGTCCTAAAACACATGAGGCAGAATGGTGTCTTTGGCTTCCCTCACTTGCTTTATTTTCTTTACCTTCCTCACTCTTGAGGGAAGAGGACCTCGCTTTAACTCATTAAAGCTATATACTATGAAAGTCTGAGTGACAAAGACCAAATAAGTTTGTTCCAAAGGTGCCTCAGTTTGAATCATCTGAATGATAGGAATCATTATAGTGAAGAATGGGATTCACTGAGAGCAACTAACAAGGAACCTTGTTAGTCTAGCTGTCTAGGTTGGTCATAGCTTTTCTTCCAAGGAGCAAGCATTTTTTTTGATTTCATGGTTGCAAGTTTAATTTCATGGCTGCAAGTTCTAACTTGATTAATAATGTTGTACATGTCTGATAGATGCTGGGATGTGACACTCTCTCTCATGCTGTGTGGGTTCCTCAGAGCCCACTGCCCCATGACTGGGAATCTCACCTGAGATTCCCTACACATGGACCACAACCTTGTCTAACTCAATGAAACTAAGCCATGCCATGTCAGATGTGCAGATGACACCACCCTATGGCAGAAAGTGAAGAGGAACTAAAAATCCTCTGGATGAAAGTGAAAGAGGAGAGTGAAAAAGTTGGCTTAAAGCTCAACATTCAGAAAACTAAAATCATGGCATCCAGTCCCATCAATTCATGGCAAATAGATGGGGAAACAGTGGCTGACTTTATTTTTGGCACTCCAAAATCACTGCAGATGGCTATTGCAGCCATGAAATTAAAAGACGCTTAATCCTTGGAAGGAAAGTTATGGCCAATCTAGAAAGCATACTAAAAGCAGAGACATTATTTTGCCAACAAAGGTCTGTCTAGTCAAGGCTATGTTTTTTTCAGTAGTCATGCATGGAAGTGAGAGTTGGACTGTAAAGAAAGCTGAATGCTGAAGAATTGATGCTTTTGAACTGTGGTATTGGGGAGACTCTTGAGAGTTCCTTGGACTGCAAGGAGGTCCAACCAGTCCATCCTAAAGGAGATCAGTCATGGGTGTTCATTTTAAGGACTGATGTTGAACCTGAAATTCCAATTCTTTTTCCACCTGATGCGAAGAGCTGACATTTGAAAAGTCCCTGATGCTGTGAAAGACTGAGGACAAGAGGAGAAGGGGACGACAGTTGGATGACGTCACTGACTCAATGGACATGAGTTTGGGTAAACTCTGGGAGTTGGTGATGGACAGGGAGTCCTGGCCTGTGTCATTCAGAATCATCAGGCCATGGGGTGGCAAAGAGTTTGGGTAAACTCTGGGAGTTGGTGATGGACAGGGAGTCCTGGCCTGTGTCATTCAGAATCATCAGGCCATGGGGTGGCAAAGAGTCGGACACAACTGAGCAACTGAACTGAACTGAACTGAACTGAATGATTTTGAATTTCATATTTAGGCCTGTGACCCACTTTCAGTTATTGTTAATGGTGAAAGTTTTGTGTCTAGATTATGTTTTTTTTTTTAAATTTCTGGCATGAGAATGTCCAATTGCTGCAACATCATTTGTTGAAAAGATTTATTACTCTTTTAAGTGGAGAAAATTTGTTTCAGTTAGAAATATAATTTTAAGCATTCAAGGTTTTTGTTTGTTTAGTTACTCAGCCATGTCTGATTCTTTTGCTACCCCATGGACCGTAGCCTGACAGGCTTCTCTGTACATGGGATTTTCCAGGCAAGAATACTGGGATGAGTTACCATTATTAGTAGCTTATGTGTGATTTGGTGAAAATATTTATGTAAAATGGTTGAGAAATATAGGGTCTAACTATGCTGTCCATGGTGGAACCTTGTCTATTTATCACTCTTTTCCAGCTTGCATATTGCTAATGGATAGATCATCTCCAATTTCCTGAGTCTTTCCATCTCTAAAATTCTTTGGATATGAAATATCAGAGAACTGATCTTTACAAATACTTGGGAAGAATCCATTAAGAACAACAAAATGTCATTTAACATATTGCAGATACAATCTTTGAATTAATGTATTTAATATTTCAGGAAATTGAAGAAGCCCTTGGTGTAGAGATGGGTCACTGAGTTCTACTTCTACCTTTTTCCTATATTTTCAAACATTTATTGTATTTCAGCTTATTCCTCTCTGTCGGTACTCTATTTAAAAATTAACAATGGCAATTTTATGAAATATTTCTTAACGTTCAGTTCAGTTCAGTTCAGTCGCTCAGTTGTGTCTGACCCTTTGCGACCCCATGAATCACAGCACGCCAGGCCTCCCTGTTCATCACCATCTCTCGGAGTTCACTCAGACTCATGTCCATCGAGTCAGTGATGCCATCCAGCCATCTCATCCTCGGTCGTCCCCTTCTACTCTGCCCCTAATCCCTCCCAGCATCAGAGTCTTTTCCAATGAGTCAACTCTTCACATGAGGTGGCCAAAGTACTGAAGTTTCAGCTTTAGCATCATTCCTTCCAAAGAAATCCCAGGGCTGATCTCCTTCAGAATGGACTGGTTGGATCTCCTTGCAGTCCAAGGGACTCTTTCATTTAGCACAAAAATGAAATATAAATCACCAGTGTTTTTATTGCTTACAAGAGAAAAGCTCAAGGACTATTTGGTACATCTATGCAAAGTATTCAGGTAATTAACACAGAATTTTGAGTCTCAGAAAAAAATCACTACACTCAACAGCCTTTCCTGACACCACATCATAGATTGATCTTTAATGTAGTGTAGAAGTGATGGAATTTCAGTTGAGCTATTTCAAATCCTGAAAGATGATGCTGTGAAAGTGCTGCACTCACTATGCCAGCAAATTTGCAAAACTCAGCAGTGGCCACAGGACTGGAAAAGGTCAGTTTTCATTCTAATCCCAAAGAAAGGCAATGCCAAAGAATGCTCAAACTACCACACAATTGCACTCGTATCACTTGCGAGTAAAATAATTCTCAAAATTCTCCAAGCCAGGTGTCAGCAATACATGAACCGTGAATTTCCAGTGTTCAAGATGGTTCTGTGCTTCCCTGGTGGCTCAGAGGTTAAAGCGTCTGCCTCCAATGCGGGAGACCTGGGTTTGATCCCTGGGTCAGGAAGATCCCCTGGAGAAGGATATGGCAACCCACTCCAGTATTCTTGCAAGGATATGGCAACCCACTCCAGTATTCTTGCCTGGAGAATCCCATGGATGAATGAGCCTGGTAGGCGCTAATCCACGGAGGTGCAAAGAGTCGGACACGACTGAGCGACTTCACCTCACCTCCTCACCTCAAGCTCGTTTTAGAAAAGGCAGAGGAACCAGAGATCAAATTGCCAATATCCACTGGATCATGGAAAAAGCAAGGGAGTTCCAGAAAAACATCTATTTCTGCTTTATTGACTATGCCAAAGCCTTTGACTGTGTGGATCACAATAAACTGTGGAAAATTCTGAAAGAGATGGGAATACCAGACCACCTGACCTGCCTCTTGAGAAACCTATATACAGGTCAGGAGGCCACAGTTAAAACTGGACATGGAACAACAGACTGATTCCAAAAGAAAAGGGGTACATCAAGGCTTTATATTGTCACCCTGCTTATTTAACTTATATGCAGAGTTCATCATGAGAAACACTGGGCTGGAAGAAGCACAAGCTAGAATCAGGATTGCCAGGAGAAATATCAGTAACCTCAGATATGTAGATGACACCACCCTTATGGCAGAAAGTGAAGAGGAACTAAAAAGCCTCTTGGTGAAAGTGAAAGAGGAGACTGAAAATGTTGGCTTAAAGCTCAACATTCAGAATACTAAGATCATGGCATCTGGTCCCATCACTTCATGGAAATATATGGGGAAACAGTGGTGACAGTGTCAGACTTTATTTTTCTGGGCTCCAAAATCACTGCAGATGGTGACTGCAGCCATGAAATTAAAAGACGTTTACTCCTTGGAAGGAAAGTTATGACCAACCTAGATAGCATATTCAAAAGCAGAGACATTACTTTGTCAGCAAAGGTCTGTCTAGTCAAGGCTATAGTTTTTCCAGTGGTCATGTATGGATGTGAGAGTTGGACTGTGAAGAAAGCTGAGCACCGAAGAATTGATGCTTTTGAGCTGTGGTGTTGGAGAAGACTCTTGAGCATCCCTTGGATTGCAAGGAGGTCCAACCAGTCCATCTAAAGGAGATCAGTCCTGGGTGTTAATTGGAAGGACTGATGCTAAAGCTGAAACTCCAGTACTTTGGCCACCTCATGTGAAGAGTTGACTCATTGGAAAAGACCCTGATGCGGCGAGGGATTGGGGGCAGGAGAAGAAGGGGACTACAGAGGATGAGATGGCTGGATGGCATCACCGACTCGATGGACATGAGTATAAATGAACTCCGGGGGTTGGTGATGGACAGAGAGGCCTGGCATACTATGATTCATGGAGTGGCAAAGAATCGGACACAACTGAGCACCTGAACTGAGCTGACTGAAAGTTTAGTCTCAGTGAGTAGAGATTTCTGACTATAATTATCTTTGATAAATTAGAAAAGATATTATCTATGGTGAGTGGTGATACTCTAGTTATGCATGTGGGAGTCAGTAACGACATTAAATTACATTCAGAGCATAGAGGGGTTTATGCCACTGTATTTGTGCATCATGTAGACTTCTTCAGTCATGTTTTGGCAACTTCAATTTTATTTCCATGGATTTTTATCAAAATTTTACTTGCCATGATTAGTTGGAAAATTTCAAACTGGAGGTGAGGTATTGCTTCATGTATACATTTTTGATAGAATATTTCCAAACAATTACTCTGATTAAGAGCTGTTCTACAAAGCATTTTCTATTGCAAACAAACTCCCCCACCCCGAGACTGTGATTATGTCAGTACTAAATGAATAAACTAATAACTTGATCCATCTACCTTCTTTGATTTATGCTATAGAAGCCTCAGCCTAACACAGAAAATCTGACAGTTTGTTGTCTTTGTTGATTCTTCATTACAGATGCTGAAATAATGAGACCAGGATATTTCAAAATTTATTTGGAACAGTTTATATAATCTACCTTCATTAAAGAAGCTAACAGCAGGATAGAATGATTAAATTATGATATTCCAAAATGTAGACATGCTCCTGTTTTCTTCCTCCCAGATTTCTTCTCATGTGTGCATGTGTGCTCAGTTGCTTCAGTTGTGTCTAACTCTTTGTGACCGTATGGATTGTAGTCCACCAGGATCTTCTGTCCATGGGATTCCCCAAGCAGGAATATTGGAGTGGGTTGCCATTTACTCCTCCAGGGATCTTCCCAACCCAGGGATCAAACTTGTGTCTCCTGAATTGCAGGCAAATTCTTAACCCACTGAGCCACCTGTGAAGCCTGCTTCTCCTATGCCTCCCTTTCAATTTTAAGAAAAGGACACCACAAATTTCCCATGACATGTAGAGTCCTCACTGAGTCGACCTGATAGGTGTTTCTACTGAATTCTAGAATACACCTCAATCTCACTTCACATTAGACCAAAACCTCCAACATGCTGTGCTCTTTCACGCTCTAATGCCTTTAGTTAATTTGGTAGTCATAAGCCCATCATATGTGTTCTAGTTCCCCTTCTTTTCCAAGAAAATAGTGGTACTGTACTTTCCTGCTCCCTTTGAAGAGTGACGTTGGCAGATGACCAGTTAAATGTGAGCAGAGGTCAGTTGCAGGAAGGAGATGTAAGAGCTAGTGAATTAATAATTATACAGTCTCCATGTGCCATTGGGGAACTTAGATGTATGTGTAGCAAGGAGTCTCCATCAGCCTAGATCCTGAGCATCTGCAGGAGGCAGAGCTTCTGCGTCAATCTAGTTTCTGGCTGGAAATAGAATTCAGCTCACTTGTTTCAAAGAAGATAATGTAATGAAGGTACTAGGGCTAAGGGGAATCATGATAAACCCTCAGAGGTGAATGTACTCAGAGGTAAAGGGGGGAAAGACTCCAGGTAGAAGAGGTAGCACGTGCCAATGAAGGCTGAGCTGGGGTGGGGGTGGGGGGCGAGGTGCTGAGAAAGCAGAGTTAAAAAAGGGGATCTCATACCAGATCTTAATTGCTCTAGCATTTAACAGCTCAGGAGAAGAGGTAAGATATGGGCAAAAAGAGGTAAATTCCCTTTAAAGAATATGAGAAAAGAATATACATAGTGCAAAGAAGAGTACAAAGATAAACATAACTAGGACTGAAGCATGATAGTTGTCACTCATTCTCACATTCTGAGTTGTGATTCTACTATTTGAAGTGGAATAAAAGCAAGTTTTTTTTTTTTCTTTCTTTTTATCTGAATCTCCTCAACTACACAGAGACAAAAAAGTTGTCAGGACTTAGAGACTGAGGAAAATTTCACAGAGAGTTCTTGAAGTGCTGAGTCCTAATCACAATCCCCAAGGAAACAAAGTGAGACATATTTCCCTCTACATATAACACATTGAGAAAACAACACATTTAAGAAGACCACTCAGATAGCTTACTATGCTTCTCCCTGCCCACTCCAGAGCTTGAGGAGCACAGTGGAGTCTTTTCTGATATCCATGCTTCTATAGAACAGAAGACTGAATTATTAGCTGGTGTTAGGTCAGATCAAGGACAGAAGTGTCTGAGTTGAAGTCAGTCTTCTGCCAGTTTCTTGATGCTGCCACTTGTAAGACTAGAGACTTATGATGATTAGAATTCCATGAGTTCTAGAAATACCCTCTCCCACATTCCCACAATCAGGTGAGATGTTACAGTGAAAGCAAAGCTTAAACCAAATGCTATCATTCACAGAAAAATTGACAGACCCCCAGAAAGTACTGAGCTACACTGTTGCAGCCATATTCAGTTCTACGTCCAGTGAGTTCATTAGTATTCAGGTCTACATGTAGTACCTTCTCTACTGTGATGACAGATGCCTCCACATCATGTAGCACTGATGGAATAAGCACTTGGGCCAAAACCTTCAGAGGAACCTGGGCAGCTAATGTCCACAGGTTCTCAAAAGAGACATGACTTAGCAACTGAACAGCAAATATATTTTAAAACCTTTACATCTTTCAAAAGAATTTAATGTATTACTATAGAATATTCTGTTAAATGTCACAGAAGAATATGAGACTTTCTAAGCGTTACTTCTATCATGATACTAAAATCAGTAAAAATAATTTTATAGTTGGAATATTAATACATTTCATCTCCCTCTCTCTATAAAATGAGAAAAAAACCAATAATAATAAAGAAATGAAGGCTTCAAATCTTTTTAAAAAGTTATTTCCAACTGCACATGTATTAGCAATCAAAGAAAATGTAGAGCTGCAACGGATGGTGTGGTATCCAGCACTCTGAAAAGCATATTATTTTAGAGATGGATCAATATAAAAGAAAAAAATATTCAAATCATCTGAAGATGGTGTAGTATTAAAAAGCTTTGGGGGAAAATGAGGCTCCAGTTTGAACAAAAGTATTCACTTACAAAGAAAGGAGGACGTTAGCTATTGTCTAAGATTTACCATAAAGACTCTAAAATACATGCATTTATATTTTTATATTTACATATTTTAAGTTACTAGTTATATAAGGATTATATACACACATAATTCTTGTATAACTAGTAACTTATATTAATGTCTTAAATTTGTGATGAATAAATTTCACTAGAATTAAGAGGGGAAAGTATTTAAACATAAGAAGCAAAAAAACTGAATTTCAACACTTTTCAAATATACCTAATTTATATTGTAAAGAAATGCTACCCACAAAATACTCCTAAAAGGAAGCTTGGTAATAGAGTCTAGCTAAAAACCACTCTATTTACAAGGTAAATATGGGGTGCTGTGTTGAACAGTGTGCCTGCAAATTCATGTCCACTCAGAATCTGTAAATGTGACCTTGTTTGAAAGAGTCTGTGAAGATGAGAGGTTCTAGTGATTTAGACAGGTGCTGAATTCAATGGCCTGTGTCTTTATATGAAGAAGAATATCTGACCACAGAGATACAGACACAAATAGAGGCAAATACACCAAGTGACTTCAGAAGCAGAGATGAAAGTGATGTAGCTAGAAATGCCAAGAACAGTCAGTAACCAGCAGAAGCTGGGAGAGAGACAGAGAAGAGATTGTCCCTGGGACTTCAGCAGAAGCATGGCCCTGCTCACCCTTTGATTTCAAACTTCTAGGTTCCAGACCAAGAGGGAATAAAACTTCTGTTGTTTTAGGTCATCCAGTGTGTGGCATTTTGGTAAAGCTGCCTTAAGAAAGTAATATACTTGGTAAAAATTTAATATAACAGCAACTATTATTTTGATATAAATTATGAAACTAAAACTTAACTAACATTTTGCCTCCATCTCTGTTTTTTTTTTTTTTAAGCTAGCAAATATTTGTTCTTTGTTCATACCTTCAAAACAAAAGTTTTTATTTTGATGACATAATATATAAAATCTTCAGTCATTATTTTGCCCCAATACATTTACTCATGACATCAAAATTCATTTAGCATAATATATACTTTATTCCAGAACTCATCTTTGATTTCTCCAATAGTCAAAATTAGCATTATTTATTAACCACTTAAATTTGCTACATTTAATAAGAGCTGTTACACAGTTTATGACTGAACTAAAAGCTATAGAAGAATAGTTAGTTACACATATTTATGTTTCCCCAGTGTGTCACTCACTACTGAGACATTAAAGAGTGGTGAACACCTAGATGCTAAGTCTAAACTTTATGGGCTCATCATTACATCTCTGTTACTTTCTATCTCTGTGACCTTTGGCAAATCCTTCAAACTCTCTGTATCTTGGTTTTTGCCTACACAATGTAGGCTATAACAGCATTATCTGCCTCATAAGGCTTTCTTACCTCTGAGTTCATGAAGTATTTAAGCCAGTGCTTGACACAAAATAAACACTCTAATTTATCATTAGAGTACATTTGCTTTTTTAGATTGAGAACTGACAGAGTTCATTTGATCCACAGAATAAAATACTTTGATGTCATTCTTCTTTCCCCTATCTAAAGTCTATAGTAGCTTCAGATTCCTTTCAAAGGATAAAATATTACAAGTACTTTAAGTATATATTCAAATGAATAAGCAGAAAAAAGAGTAGCCTATCTGGTAGCCTTTACTATGGCATTGAAATATGTATGTTATCATATGTGAAATGAATCACCAGTCCAGGTCTGATGCATGATACAGGGTGCTCGGGGCTGGTGCACTGGGATGACCCAGAGGGATGGGGTGAGGAGGGAGGTGGAAGGAAGGTCAGAATTGGGAACACATGTACACCCATGGTGGATTCATGTCAATGTATGGCAAAACCAATACAATATTGTAAAGTAATTAGCCTCCAATTAAATAAATTTATATAAAAAAGAATTACACGGTCCAAAGATTTGATAATAAAATGATTTATTTAACAATCAATATGTGACTAGAGTAGCAACAGTCTCTGGGGATGCAAAGAATAACACAACGTTGGTTTTGCCCTTGAAAAAATTACAGTGGTGAGCTAGACAATAAATCCATGATTATTGTGAGAAAAATGGTGTTACAATGGTACACAAAGGATACTCTAGGAGCAGAAATTCTTTAGTTCAGTTTTTGCAGGCATGGAGGATGGAGGAGGAAATGCAGATGATGGCTGGCTGAGTTATAAAAGACAGTAACCAGTAATTGAAGAGGGAAAAAATGTGCCAAGGCCAAGTACACAGACAGAAAATGAGACAGAGATACAGCAAATTCAACAGTACCAGAGTGCTGTGCTAGATGACTCTAGAGAGATGAGTTGAATGTGGTAGTGGCCACAAAGCATTCTGTGTAGATTTATTAGTCCTCATTCTTTACAGAAACAAAAAAAAATGTATACATACACAGATCTATACCCGTATATTATAGAGATATACACATAAACAAAAATACATATATATACATATATTTACATAAATATATAAAGAGAGGCACAGAAAGCTAGAAACTCAAGCACGCAAGGTTTCCATATTAAAGTCTTGAAAATTGCTTTTTCTTCAGGAAATCTGTTTTTGCTTTCAGTTGTTAAGATGAATTCCACCCAGGCTATGGAGTATATGTTTTACCAAAGTCTCTTGATTTGATTGCTAACCACATTTAAAGATCTAATTATTATTTGCATAATCAGTTGAACACTATAGCCTAGAAGGTTGACACAGAACATTAGCCATCATGTTGAGTATCTCATCAGTTTCAGAAGATAACTTTGGAGAATGGAAGGACATAGGGAAAAGAGCACAGATGAAGGTGGGCATGTCACCAGCAGAAGGATGCCTGAATAAAGAGAAGAGTGATAGAGATAAGCTAGATTGTTCTTGTTTTGATGAGGAGAACTATCTGGGTGCTTTGAAGGATCAAAGGAGGTAAGGCTAATAAGGGTTGGTAAATGATTGGATATTTGATGTAGAACAAAAAGAAATCCAATTCATCCATAATTAATTGGATTTCAAAATAGAAGCTTTCTGTTCCTTCACTTTAAAGCAAAGACAATCTATTGCTAATTCCCAACTGTAATTCTCTCCCAGAACTCTTTCCCAGATTTCTTCCTGCAGTATTCATACTCTTCTGAATAGCATTCTTGTGAACTGTTTTAGTTAATTTACTTCTCTTGGCACTTTTTTTTTTTTTGAATAGGCTTCAATTAGTCATGAGGTAAAATTTTAAAGAGGCAATGAGTTCCACACCAGTTATACAAGACTTTGTAGCTACAAAAGTATTTTCATGTGTATGTATGTGCGAGCTCAGTCACTCTGTAGTAGCCTACTCTTTATGACCCCAGAGACTGTAGCCCACCAGACTCCTCCATCTGTGGAATTTTCCGGGAAAATACTGGAATGGATTGTTGTTTTCTTCTCCAGGGGATCTTCCCAACCTAGGGACTGAACCCAGGTCTCTTGCATCTCCTGCATTGGCAAGAAAATTCTTTATCACTGTGATACTTTAGAAGCCTTTTAATGTATATAAAACCAGTAAAAATATTCCTTTTCTATGATGATATGATCCAGTTAAGTTATACAAGTGATACTTAGTGTAAGAAAAATACAGTACCCCAACATATTCCAATAGGATGGGTGAACTTGGTAACACAAACCGAATAATAACAAGACAAGAAATAAGTGGAAAGTGATGAAAAGGACAAGTCAATTTTTGCAAATTTTTTTCTTCAAAAGAAAATTAAAATAACACTTTTGATATGTCATTTCCATGTTCTTATTACCTATTACTTTATATAATTATTAAAAGAGAGTTTTCATTCCCTGTGAGGAAAAATAATTTATCATCATAATGATCCCAATTCCTTAGGATTATTAGGGACAGAAAAGCCTAGTAGGTTACAGTCCACGGGGTCACAAAGAGTCGGACACGACTGAGCGACTTCACCTCACCTCACCTCTGATAAAGGACATGATTAATGCCTGTGTCTATTCAAAACAGTAGGAACAGAATCCTGTTCACTGGTAAACAGAATTGTAATAATAGACTGTTTGTCTAAAAGTGATGAATGGATACTTAGAAATATGATTTCACTTGATTTAGGATCCTATGTGATAACTTTCTGTCCAGTTCAAAATGCTATTAGGTAAGCCAATACTGCAACCTGAAGTCACCTTACAGAAAATGTGCATTTGCCAAAAAAGTTATTCATTAAAACAGTTATGATGAATGAAGCAAAATATACATACATAAAAAGCTAACTTCTGGGAAGTAACTACAGTAATGCTGAAGAAGTATTTTCATTATTTATGTTTCCAGACTAGAGAACTGTATTTTTTATTTTTATAAAAAAGGTGAAGTGAAGTGAAGCCGCTCAGTCGTGTCAGACTCTGCGATCCCATGGACTGTAAAAGGTAATCATGCTAAAATTGTAGGGATAAGACATCCTACATTTTTTTTTTTTTTTAAATTGAAGGATAATTGTTTTACAGGGTTTCGTGGCGTTCTGTCATACATCAACAAGAAGGAGCCATAGGTGCACCCATGTCCCCTCCCTCCTGCACCTCCTCCCATCTTCACCCCCATCCCACCATTCAGCCTGTTGCAGCACCCCTGTTTGTGCTCCCTGAGTCACAGAGCAAATTCCCACTGGCTATCTATTTTACATATGGTATGGTAAATTTCCACATTACTGTCTCCACACATCTCCTGCCCTCCCCCAGCTCCACAGGTCTGTTCTCTATGTCTGTTTCTCCACTGCTGCCCTGAAAATAAGTTCATCAGTGCCATATTTTTAGATTCTGTATATATGTGTCCGTGTACAATAATTATATTTCTCTTTCTGACACTTCCTTCATTCTGTATAATAGGCTCTACGTTCATCCACCTCACTAGAACTGATTCAAATGTGCTCCCTTTTATGGCTGACTAGTATTCCACTGTATATATGTATCACATATATACACATATAATATATATGTATTTCTTTATTCAATCATCTGTTAATGGACATCTAGGTTGCTTCCATGTTCTTGCTATTGTAAATAGTGCTGCAATGAGCCTTGGGATACATGTGTCTTTTTCAATTTTGATTTCCTCAGGGTATAGGCCTAGGAGTGGGATTGCTGGGTCATATGGTGGTTTTATTCCTAACTTTTCAGGAATCTCCATACCATTTCCCATAGTGACTGTATCAGTTTACACTCACACCAGCAAAGCAAGAAATTTCCCTTTTCTCCACACCCTCTCCAGCAATTACTGTTTGTAGACTTTTTGATGATGGCCATTCTGACTGGTGTGAGATGGTTTCTCATTGTAGTTTTGACTTGAATTTCTCTAATAATGAGTGATGTTGAGCATCTTTTCATGTGTTTATTAGCCATCTATGTTTTTGGAGAAATGTCTGTTTAGATCTTTTTTCCTGCTTTCTGATTGGGTTGTTTGCTTTTTTGCTATTGAGTAGTATGAGCTGCTTGTATATTTTGGAAATTAATTCTTTGCCAGTTTTTTTTTTTTTTTTCCTTTGCTTCTATTTTCTCCCATTCTGAGGGTTGTCTTTTTACCTTGATTGTAGTTTCCTTTGATGTGCAAAAGTTTTTAAATTTAATTAGGTCTCACTTGCTTATTTTTGTTTTTATTTCCATTACTTTAGGAGGTGGATCACAGAAGATCTTGCTTTGATTTATGTCATTGAGTGTTCTATGTTTTCCTCTAAGAGTTTAATAGTTTCTGGCCTTATATTTAGGTTTTTAATCCATTTTGAGTTTATCTTTGTGCATGGTGTTAGGAAGTGTTCTAATTTCATTCTTTTGCAGGTAGCTTTCCAGTTTCCCCAGCACTAATTGAATAGGTTCTCTTTGTCCCATTGTACATTCTTGTCTCCTTTCTCAAAAATAAGGTACTCATTGGTGTGTGGGTTTTTACCTCTGCATTCTCTATCTTGTTCCATTGGTCTATATTTCTGTTTTTGTGCTGGTACCATATTATCTTGATGACTGTAGCTTTGTAGTATAGTCTGAAGTTAGGAAGGTTGATTCCTCCAGCTCCATTTTTCTTTCTCAAGACTGCTTTGGTTGTTAGAGGTCTTTAGTGTTTCAATATGAACTGTGATTTTTTTAAAAATTCTATGTCTGTGAAGAATTCCATTGGTGATTTGATACAGATCACACTGACTCTGTAGACTGAATTTGGTGGTAGAGTGATTCTCACAATATGGATTCTTCCTACCCAGGAATATGGACTCTCTCTCTAACCATTTATGTAATCTGTGGTTTCTTTCATCAGTGTCTTATAATTTTTCATATACAGATCTTTTGTCTCCATAAGTAGATTTATTCCTAGATGTTTTAATCTGTTTTATTTTAATTTTTTATTTTTGCAATGGTAAATGGGATTGATTCCTTAATTTCTCTTTCTGATTTTTCATTGTTAGTATATAAGAGTGGAAATGATTTCTGTGTATTGACTGTGTATCCCACAACTTTGCTGAATTCACTGATTAGCTCTAGGAATTTTCTGATAGTTTCTTTTGGGTTTTCTATGTATATTATCATGTCATCTGCAAACAATGAAAGTTTTACTTATTTTTCAATCCAGATTCCTTTTATTTCTTCTTATTCTCTAATTTCAATAGCTAGGACTTTCAAAACTATGCTGAATAATTGTGGTGAGACTGGATACCCTTGTCTTGTTCCTGAGCTTAGAGGGAATGCACTTAGTTTTTCCAACATTGAGAATAATGTTTGCTGTGGGCTTTTCATGGCCCTTTATTATGGGCCTTTACTATGTTGTGGTAGGTTCCCTCTATGCCCATTTTTTGAAGCATTTTTTATCATAAATGGGTGCTGATTTTTTTCAAAGGCTTTTTCTGCATCTATTTAGATGATTGCATGGTTTTTGTGTTTCAATTTGTTAGTATGGTGCATCACATTGATTGTTCGTGTATGCTGAAGAATCATTGCATCCCTGGAATAAACCTGACTTGATCATGGTGTATGAATTTTTCAATATGTTGTTGAATTCTGTTTGCTAGAATTTAGTTGAGGATTTTTGCATCTATGTTCATTAGTGATATTCACCTGTAATTTTATTTATTTGCATTGTTTTTGACTGGTTTTGGTATCAGGATGACTGTGGCCTCATAAAATGAGTTAGAAGTGTTCCTTCCTCTGTGATCGTTTTTGGAAGAGTTTCAGAAAAAATAGGCACTAGCTCTTCTATAAAGGTTTGATGGGAGACGGTTATGGCAACCCACTCCAGTACTCTTGCTTGGAAAATCCCATGGATGGAGGAGTCTGGTGGGCTGCAGTCCTTGGGGTCACTAAGAGAAACGACTGAATGCCTTCACTTTCACTTTTCACTTTCATGCATTGGAGAAGGAAATGGCAACCCACTTCAATGTTCTTGACTGGAGAATCCCAGGGATGGGGAGCCTCATGGGCTCCTGTCTATGGGGTTGCACAGAGTTGGACACGACTGAAGCAGCTTAGCAGCAGCAGCAGCAGCAGCAGCAGCAGCAGCGGTTTGTTAAAGTTCCCTGTGAAGCCTTCGGGCCCTGGGTTTTTGTTTTTGGGGGAGATTTTTTATTATTGTTTCGATTTCAATATGTATAATTGACTTGTTCATAATTTCTATTTCTTCCTGGTTCAGTCATAAGAGATTGAACTCTTTAAAGAATCTGTTCATTTCCTCTATGTTGCTCATCTTCTTAGCATATAGTTGCTCATAATATTCTCTTAAGAGTCTTTTTATTTCTATGGTGTCTGTTGTAACCTCTCCTTTTTCATTTCTAATTTTCTTGATTTGATTTTTCCCTCTTTTTTTCTTGATGTGTCTGGCTAGCGGTTTGTCAATTTTGTTTATCTTTTCAAAGAACTACATTTTAGTTTTATTAATCTTTGCTATTGTTTCCTTCACCACTTTTTCATAGATTTCTGCTCTATCTTTTTATTTCTTTCCTCCTGCTGACTTTGGGGTTTTTTGTTCGTCTTTTCCCAGATGTTTTAGATATAGAGATAGGTTGTCTATTCCATTGCTTTCTTGTTTCTCGAGGTGTGATTTTATCACCATAAACTTCCCTCTTAGATCTGCTTTTGCTGAATTTCATTGTTTTGGAGTTGTCATGTTTCCATTGTCATTTGTTTCTAGGAATCCTTTGATTTCCCTTATTTCTCCAGTAACCTCTTCATTAATTAGTAATGTATTGTTCAATCTCCATGAATTTGATTTTTGCGGGTTCCCCTACCCAGTAGTTGATATCTAGTCTCATAACATGGTCAGAGAAGATACTTGATACAATTTCAATTTTCTTAAATTTACTGAGCCTTGATTTGTTGCCCAAGATGTGATCTATCCTGGATAACATTCCATGTGCACTTGAGAAGAAAGTTTATTCTTCTGTATTTGGATGGAAAATCCTGAAGATATTAATTAGGTCCATTTGGTCTAATGTTTCATTTAAAGTTTGTGTTTCCTTATTGATTCTGTTTTGATGATCTGTCCATTGATGTAAGTAGGGTGTAAAAGTCCCCTACTATTATCATGTTACTGTTGAACTCCCCTCTTATGCCTCTTAGTGTTTATCTTGTGTATTGAGGTACTCCTATGTTAGGTGCATAAATATTTACATTTGTTGCGTCTTCTTCTTGGATTGATCATTATGTAGTGTCCTTCTTTGTCTCTTATAATATTCTTTATTTAAAAGTCGATTTTGTCTAAAATAAGGATTACCACTCTGGCTTTCTTTTGTTTTCTGTTTGCATGAGATATCTTTCCCATCCTTTTACTTTCTGTATGTGTCTCTAGGTCTGAAGTGATTCTCTTGTACAGCATATATATGGGTCTTGTTTTTCGATCCATTCAGTCACTCTATATCTTTTGGCTGGTGCATTTAGTCTGTTTACATTTAAGGTAATTATTGAAGTATATGCTCCTATTGGAATTTTCTTGACTGTTTTGGGTTTGTTTTTGTAGATCTTTCCTTTCTCTTGTATTTACTGTCTATGTAAGTCACTTTAGTATTTGTTGCAAGAATGGTATGGTGGTGCTAAATTCGCTTAAATTTGCTTGTCTGTAAAGCTTTTGATTTCTCCATCAATTATGAATAAGATATTTTCTGGGTATGGTAATCCCCATTGTAGATTTTTCTCTTTTATTGTTTTAAATATATCCTGCCATTTCTATCTGGCCTGCAGAGTTTCTGCTGAAAGATCCACTGTTAATCATATGGGTTTTCCCTTGTATGTTACTTAATGCTTTCTTCTTGCTGTTTTTAATATTCTTCATGCTTAATCTCTGTTAACTTGATTAATATGCATCTTGATGTTTTTCTCATTAGGTTTATCCTGTAAGGGACTCTGTGCTTCTTGGACATGACTGACAATATCCTTTCCCATGTTGGGGAAGTTTTCAACTATAATTTCTTCAAAATTTTTCTCAGTACATTTCCTTTTTTTTTTTCCCCCTCTGGGACCTCTGTAACTCAAATGTTGGTGTGCTTAATATTGTCCCAAATGTCTCTGAGGCTATCCTCAATTCTTTTCATTCTTTTTCCTTTAATTGTGTGCCTCAGCAGTTATTTCCAACATCTGTCTTCCAGCTCATTTGTCCATTCCTCTGCCTCAATTATCCTGCTACTGGTTCCTTCTAGAATATTTTTAATTTCAGTAATTGTGTTATTCATTTATATTTTCTTATTCTTTATTTCTTCTATGTCCTTGGTGATTATAATAACTGTTAAATGTTTCTTGTGTTTTCTCCATTCTATTCTCAAGAACATCTTGACTATAATTATTCTGAATTCTCTTTCAGGTAGATTGTTTATTTCTTTTCATTTATTTGGTCTTGTGAGTTTATATCTTGTTTTTCAATTTGTGCTGTATTTCTCTGTCTTTTCATTATTTTTTTTTCCCTAACTCACTCCACTTGAGGTATCTTTTTCCAAGGCTTTAGGATTGTAACCCTTCTTTCTTATGGTTTTTGCCCTTTGAAGGAAAGGTTGATTGAGTGGTTTGTGTTGATTTCTTGTTAGGGAGACTTGTGCCTATGTTCTAGTGAAAGGAGATCAAGCAGATCAAGCAGGTAGTTGCAGAAATAATGGGACATATACACACAGTTCAACACATACATTTATAACCAAAGTATTCTAAAGAAAAGAGTACAGAAGATTGACTTGGTGAAGAAGGGAAATCAAAAGTGATCTCAACCAAATAAAAGCAGAGTAAGCTAATGCTCAATCTAGAAAACTGAGCATGAGCAGAGGGCCATCTGGGGAATATAGCAAAGAGAGCTCAACAATTTAACTCATTTGGTTAAAAAGAAAGAGTGATGGAAAAAAAGGAGAAGTAGTAAAGAGAAAGAAAATAGAGAACAAAAAAATAGGAAAGCAGAGGTAAATGAAAGTTCATGGAGAAGATATATATATATATATAGATATATCTATCTATCTATCTATCTATCTATCTATCTATATGAATAATTACAGCCAGTAAAGAGCTATAGGGAAAGCAGTTGAATATATAAAAAATAAAATTAAAAAAATTATCAAAAAAGGGTGAAAAAGAGGAAGAAATCTTAAAGTGATTTTTTTTTAACAAGAAAACAAAGAGAAAAACTTCACAGCAGTGCAAAAGGCTAACGTGAAGGCGGAAATATGCAGGAGGAAGCAACAGTGTGATTTATAAGAAAAAAGTTCTCAAGGTCTTAAGTATTCTTGGTTGTGGACTCTGCCCCAATGAATGGGGTTGGGTTAGTGTCCTGTGTTGTTTTCTTGGGTGTGGAAGTTTGTGGCTGTGTTCTGGTTGATGAAGCTGGACCTTGTCTCTCTAAAGGGCAATGCAGTATCCAGTAGTAGGTTTGGGCTTTCTGTGGGTTCAGGATGCCTTTGGGCAGTCCTTTTGGCTTTGGCAGTGTTAGACACATCTATCTCTGCAGCCACCTCAAAGTGGCCCTTTGGTAAATCATCACTACTGCCAGCCCCCTACTTGTCCCTGGGATCATCACTGGTGCTTCTATTCCCCATCCCACCCTGTGCTGCTGGCCGAAGCCTGCTAGGTAGTGGCTTGTGTGGATCTTTTCTTGTGCCCTCTGCATGGTAGAGGCTTGTGTGGGCTTCCCTCAGCCCCTTGAGTTCACACTCTATATCTTGGGGTTTGTGCACACTTGTCTTGGCTTCCCAGGCAATCCTCCTGCAGTGTGGGGCTGGTGTGCACTTGACTTGGCTCCCCAGGCCTCCCCTCTGCTCCTCGGGGTTTGTGTTCAGTTATCTTGGCTCCCAATACCTGTCCTCCACATTGCAGAGTTTGTGTGCACTTGTTCTGTCTCACTGGCCTGACCTCTGGCGCAGGGCATGTGCGTTCTTTCAGCTCCCCAGGACCACTCTCTGTGCTGTGAGGGTTGTGCACACTGCCTAAGTTTGTATGCTTCCCCTCTCTCAATATCCAGGGCTGGACTTTGCACCGCGAGGGCTGTGTGCCCTTCAGGGGTTTGCATGCCATTCCACACTCTGGGCCCTCTGTGTCACAAGCGTTGTCTGCCTTGGAAAGGTTTGCATGCCTCCCCACTCTCAGTTCCCTAAGCCCACTCACTGTCTGGTTGGGGGTCACAGTCTGTGAGCTGTAATGGGCTGAGAAGTGCAGCATTCTCTGATTTCTGCTCTCTAAACCCCTGCTTTGCCCAGTTTTCGGAGACTCTACAGCTCCCCTTTGGGTCCGCCTGTGAGGGAGCTTCCCTGTGCATGGGAACTCCTCCTATTTCAGGAATCCCTCCCTCCCTCAAGGAAAAAGCTCCTTCCCAGAAGTTCTTTGTCATTCTCCTTTATAGGTCTCCATCCTCTCTCCTACCTCATTTCAGGAAGTTTAGCCTGTCTGACCCACTGGAGACCTGAAGTCTTCTGCTGTCACCTAGGGGCTGCTTTGTAGGAGTTGTTCCATATCTTGATGAGTTTCTGATGTATTTGTGGGGACATTGGAGAAGGCAATGGCACCCCATTCCAACACTCTTGCCTGGAAAATCCCATGGACAGGGGAACCTGGTAGGCTGCAGTCCATGGGGTTGCTGAGAGTCGGACACGACTGAGCAACTTCACTTTCACTTTTACTTTCATGCATTGGAGAAGGAAATAGCAACCCACTCCAGTGTTCTTGCCTAGAGAATCTCAGGGACACGGGAGCCTGATGGGCTGCCGTCTATGGGTCACACAGAGTTGGACACAACTGAAGTGACTTAGCAGCAGTAGCAGCAGCAGTGGGGACATTGGCAATCTCCTCCTTTTACTCTTCCACCATTTTCTTCCACCTCTGAAACAATCAACATCCTACATTTTTACTGCCATTTACCATTAAACAATGAGAGGTTAAGATATTTCTAAGGTTCACTTCAGTTCACTCAGTCGTGTCTCTTTGTGACCCCATGGACTGCAGCACGCCAGGCTTCTCTGTCCATCACCAACTCTTAGAGATTTCTCAAGCTCATGTCCATCGGGTTGGTGATGCCAACCATCTCGTATTCTGTTGTCCCCTTCTGTCTGCTTTCAATCTTCCCTAGCATCAGGGTCTTTTCAAATGAGTCAGTTATTTGTATCAAGTGGCCACAGTATTAGAGTTTCAGCTTCAGCAGCAGTCCTTATAATGAATATTCAGGACTGATTTCCTGTAGGATGGACTGGTTGGATCTCCTTGCAGTCCAAGACTCTCAAGAGTCTTCTCCAACACCACAGTTCAAAAGAACCAATTCTTCGGCACCCAGCTTTCTTTATAGTCCAATTCTCACATCCATATATGACCACTGGAAAAACCACAGCTTTGACTAGACAGACCTTTGTTGGCAAAGTAATGTCTCTGCTTTTTAACATTCTGTCTTGGTTGGTCATAGCTTTTCTTCCAAGGAGCAAGTATCTTTTAGTTGCATGGCTGCAGTCACCATCTACAGTGATTTTGGAGCCCAAGAAAATAAAATCAGTCACTGTTTCCCCATCTATTTGTCATGAAGTGATAGGACCAGATGCCATGATCTTAGTGTTTTGAATGTTGAGTTTTAAGCCAAAAATTTCCCTTTCCTCTTTCACTTTTATCATGAGGCTCTCTAACCTATTCATAGACATATCCAGTGATGAATAATTCAGGGAGTCTTTTCTTTTACAAATATTCTAAGAATTAACCTGAAACTTCTTTAGAGATCTAAATAATTTAGACAAAAACATTTCCATTTTGGGGTTCATCATGGTGAAATGACTTTGTTGTTGTTCATTCACTCAGTTTTGTCTGACTCTGTGACCCCATGGACTGCATCATGCCAGGTATCCCTATCCTTCACAAGTGAAAAGACTATGATTTTAAAACTGTAAGGTAAGTGAACTCTGAGTTGAACCTTGATAAACTGCTGTGTGCATCCATCATTCACTTCTAAATAGGAAAGTATAATATTTAAGCCTTAGGGTCATTATCCAGGTTTAAAATAAAACAACTGCTGTCCACTCAGATAGTCAAAGTCATTTAAAATCAAATATCACAAGAGCAAATAAGAGTCTGTTGCATGTAAATGATTTTTATTATACAAAAACATTTGACATATATTATATATTTAGTATTTCTCATGATAAGCTTATGGAATAGCTACTTTAATTCCTACTTCATGACTAAGTACAATTTGAGAGAGAAGGTGCCCCAATTAATGTTACACAACTCAGTGTGGAGACAGAGAACACCTATATCCAGGGTATTTTCTACCACATTTCATTAACTTCATATTAAGAGTATATTTCAGTAAAGTTGACTTTATATCAACAAATAATCAGGACAGTTTTAGACCAAAATTTACTTGTAGGAGAATTGACAGAACAGAGTGAGTGGTTTCCAACTGGGGAGATAGAGTTCAGTGAAAAAAAAAAAAGTGTAAAATTTTCCATTAATAGGGAAAAGAGAAAAAAAAAAAAAGAACAATACATGAGAACTAACTATAGAAATACTCTGCCCAATTTTTTTGACACAAGGAGCTCAACCCAATGCTCTGTGACAACCTAGAGGGAGATGAGAAGGAGGTTCAAGGAGGAGGAGACATATGTATACTTGTGGCAGATTCATGTTGATGTATGGCAGAAACCAATGGAATACTGTACAGCAATTATCCTCCAATTAAAAAAAAAGATTTTTAAAAGAAATACTCTGACTCTTTGTGACCTTTCTTTTGAAGTTAAAAACTTGAAGGAGATTAGCTCTGGGATTTCTTTGGAAGGAATGATGCTAAAACTGAAACTCTGGCCACCTCATGCAAAGAGTTGACTCATTGGAAAAGACTTTGATGCTGGGAGGGATTGGGGGCAGGAAGAGAAGGGGACGATCAGGGATGAGATGGCTGGATGGCATCACGGACTCGATGGACGCGAGTCTGAGTGAACTCTGGGAGTTGGTGATGGACAGGGAGGCCTGGCATGCTGCGGTTCATGGAGTCGAAGAGAGTCAAACACAACTGAGCAAATGAACTGAACTGAAGGGCTCATTTGAATAATTCTAATCTTTAAGCTATGAAATTAAAAGACACTTGCTCCTTGGAAAAAAGTTAGGACCAAGCCAGACAGCAGAGACATTATTTTGCCAATAAAAATGTGTCTGGTCAAAGCTATGGTTTTTCCAGTAGTCATATATGGATGTGAGAGTTGGACTATAAAAATAGCTGAGTGCTGAAGAATTGGTGTTTTAGAACTGTGGTGTTGGAGAAGACTCTTGAGAGTCCCTTAGACTGCAAGGAGATCAAACCAGTCAGTCCTAAAAGAAATCAGTCCTGAATACTCGTTGGAAAGGACTGATGCTGAAGCTCCAATATCTGGCCACCTCATGCCAAGAACTGACTCCTTGGAAAAGACCCAGATGTTGGGAAAGATTGAAGGCAGGAAGAGAAGGGGACAACAGAAGATGAGCTGTTTGGATAGCATCACTGACTCAATGGACATGAGTTTGAGTAAACTCTAGGAGTTGGTGATGGATAGGGAGGCCTGATGTGCTGCAGTCAGTGGAGTGGCAAAGATTCAGACACTGAGTGACTGAACTGAACTGAATCTTTAATAATCTATTTTTAAATAAAATTTTGATATTAAATAAACTTTTCTTTAATAAGCGTATGAAAATACCTTATATGAAATGATCTGCTAACATGGATCTGCTATCATTAGAGTTTGACATATTTTAAGTTTCACTGTTTTGTCTTTTCTGTTTTCCAGAATTGCCACTCTTCATTAGAATGTCTATAGTCACTCTGAAGTGTTTTCAGGCAGTTAAAAAAATATTGTCAAGAGTTTTTAAGTGTTATACTTGGAAAAATGATGTCCACATAGTCACCATGATGGTAATAAAATTCCTGTTTATTGAACTGGTCCTGCAAAATTTCTTTGATATTACTTTTCTAAAACTGTCACAATTTGGGAAGAAAATTGGGGTGCTGCTATTATAATACAGCTGATTATTTGGAGACTAGATGCTTGCTGCTAAAACTGTGTTGTCAAAGTAAAGTATTTCTTCCTTCTCAACTTTAGTTTTAAAATTGTTTGCTAGCTCAATGCAACATTCTGCGGTAGGGCATCATGTAAGATGAATCTAATTTAGGTGCAACTGTCTACCATCCACAGGATGCTAAGAAATGAAGTATCTGAAATATTTGTCTCTCAACAAACCCTGGATAATGAGATATTTTCACCCAACTTTTCTCCTGCTACACAACCAACTCTTTGTGACCCCATGGACTGTAACCTGCTAGGCTCCTTGTGTCCATGGGATTCTCCAGGCAAGCGTATTGGAGTGGGTTGCCATGCCTCACTCCAAGGGATCTTCCCAACCCATGGATCAAACTCAGATCTCCTGCATTGTGGGAGTATTCTTTACCACCTGAGTCACCAGGGAAGCCCTGCTACACAAGAATAATATGACTTTACTCATTTAAATGCCCAATTAAAAAGTATACAAGGTAAGGGACTTCCCTGGTGGTTCAGTGGTTAAAACTCTGCCTTCCAGTGCAGGGGTGTGAATTCAGTCCCTGGTTAAGAAGCTAAGATTCCACATACCTCAGCTAAAAACAGCCCCCCCTCCCTCCAAAACAAAACAAAACAAAACAAAACAGAAAACAAGATAATGTTTTAACAAATTCAATAAAGACCTTAAGAATGATTCACATCAGTCTTTTAAAAAGTATACAATGTAAAACCAACTCTATTCCAAAACAAGCATTTGTTTTTTCTTTTAATATAAGAAAAATATGATGATAGAAAGCTTGACAAATGCAGAAAATTATTTTAAAATATAGAATTAAAAAGTACCAGATGGAAAGATTGACCTCATCTAATCACATAAGGTCTATAAAAGCAAGTTTTCTTTGGCTGGTAGCAGAAGAAGAAATTAAAGAGACTGCATGTGTTGAGAAAAATGTTGGCAAGAGAGGATATTCTGTTGTGGGCTTAAAGATGGAAGCAGCAAGAGGAGAAGGACTTGAGAGCTGATTCTATGAGCAGACAGTGACTCTCAACCATCATTCTGTAGCAGAATGAGAACCTCAGGCTATAGAAGACAAACAGCAATGAATTGGATTTAGTTAAAAACCCAACAGAGTTTTGAATCAGATTCTCCCCACCAGATCCCTCCATGTGAGACGCCAGCCTGGTCATCATCTTGGCGTTTTGAAGCCCTAAGCAGAGAACACAATTGAGTCCACCTAGACTTCTGACCTGCAGAACACCAAATAATTAATACTTTCTGCTATAAGTTGTTAAATTGGTGGTAGCAATGGCACCCCCACTCCAGTACTCTTGCCTGGAAAATCCCATGGGTGGAGGAGCCTAGTGGGATGCAGTCCACTAGCGACCCCATGGGGTCGCTAGGAGCTGGACATGACTGAGCGACTTCAGTTTCACTTTTCACTTTCATGCATTGGATAAGGAAATAAGCAGCTCACTCCAGTGTTCTTGCCTGGAGAAACCCAGGGACAGGGGAGCCTGGTAGGCTGCCATCTATGGGGCCACACAGAGTTGAAAATGACTGAAGTGACTTAGCAGCAGTAGCAGAGACCTTCATACAGATTGAAGTAAGTCAGAAAGAGAAAAACCAATATTGTATACCAACACATACATGTGAAATCTAGGAAAATGATATAGATGATTTTACTTGCAAGCCAGAAATACAGACACAAACACAGAAATAAGTGTATGCATATCAAAAGGCAAGGGAGTCATGAAATAAACTAGGAGATTGGGATTGATGTATACACAATGTATGTATTAATATAAATAACTACTGCACAGGAGCAGGAGGGCCTAGAGGAGCTATCCCACACTGAAGGTGAGGAAGGCGGTGACATGGAGATACCCCTCGTTCAAGGTAAGAAACAGCAGCTGTGCTTTGCTGGAGCAGCCGTGAAAAGATACCCCATGCTCAAGGTAAGAGAAACCCAAGTAAGATGGTAGGTGTTGCAAGAGGGCATCAGAGGGCAGACACACTGAAACCATACTCAGAGAAAACTAGTCAATCTAATCACACAAGGACCACAGACTTGTATAACTCAATGAAACCAAGCCATGCCTGCAGGGCAACCCAAGATGGGCGGGTCATGGTGGAGAAGTCTGACAGAACGTGGTCCACTGGAGAAGGGAATGGCAAGCCACTTCAGTATTCTTGCCTTGAGAACCCCATGAACAGCATGAAAAGGCAAAATGATAGGATACCAAAAGAGGAACTCCCCAGGTCAGTAGGTGCCCAAATTGCTACTGGATATCAGTGGAGAAATAACTCCAGAAAGAATGAAGGGATGGAGCCAAAGCAAAAACAATACCCAGTTGTGCATGTGACTGGTGACAGAAGCAAGATCCAATGCTGTAAAGAGCAATATTGCATAGGAAACTGGAATGTCAGGTCCAGGAATCAAGGAAAATTAGAAGTGGTCAAACAAGAGATGGCAAGGGTCAACGTCGACATTCTAGGAATCAGAGAACTAGAATGGACTGGAATGGGTGAATTTAACTCAGATGACAACTTTATCTACTACTGCGGGCAGGAATCCCTCAGAAGAAATGGAGTAACCATCATGGTCAATAAAAGAGTCCAAAATGCAGTACTTGGATGCAATCTCAAAAACGACAGAATGATCTCTGGTCATTTCCAAGGCAAACCATTCAATATCACAGTTATCCAAGTCTATGCCCCAACCAGTAACGCTGAAAAAGCCGAAGTTGAATGATTTTATGAAGACCTACAAGACCTTTTAGAACTAACACCCAAAAAGATGTCCTTTTCATTACAGGGGACTGGAATGAAAAAGTAGGAAGTCAAGAAACACCTGGAGTAACAGGTAAATTTGGCCTTGGAATGTGGAATGAAGCAGGGCAAAGACTAATAGAGTTTTGCCAATAAAATTCACTGGTCATGGCAAACACCCTCTTCCAACAACACAAGAGAAGACTCTACACATGGACATCACCAGATGGTCAACACCAAAATCAGGTTGATTATATTCTATGCAGCCAAAGATAGAGAAGCTCTATACAATCAACAAAAACAAGACCAGGAGCTGACTGTGGCTCAGATCATGAACTCCTTATTGCCAAATTCAGACTTAAATTGAAGAAAGTAGGGAAAACCGCTAGACCATTCAGGTATGACCTAAATCAAATCCCTTATGATTATACAGTGGAAGTGAGAAATGGATTTAAGGGCCTAGATCTGATAGACAGAGTGCCTGATGAGCTATGGAATGAGGTTTGTGACATTGTATGGGAGACAGGGATCAAGACCATCCCCATGGAAAAGAAATCCAAAAAGCAAAAGGGCTGTCTGGGGAGGCCTTACAAATAGCTGTGAAAAGAAAAGAGGCAAAAAGCCAATGAGAAAAGGAAAGATATAAGCATCTGAATCTAGAGTTCCAAAGAATAGCAAGAAGAGATAAGAAAGTCTTCTTCAGCGATCAATGCAAAAAAAAGAGGAAAAGAACAGAAAGGGAAAGACTAGAGATCTCTTCAAGAAAATTAGAGATACCAAGGGAACATTTCATGCAAAGATGGGCTCAATAAAGGACAGAAATGGTCTGGACCTAAGAGAAGCAGAAGATATTGAGAAGAGGTGGCAAGAATACATGGAAGAACTGTACAAAAAAGATCTTCAAGACCCAGATAATCATGATGATGTGATCACTCATCTAGAGCCAGACATCTTGGAATGTGAAGTCAAGTGGGCCTTAGAAAGCATCACCATGAACAAAGCTAGTGGAGGTGATGGCATTCCAGTAGAGCTCTTTCAAATCCTGAAAGATGATGCTGTGAAAGTGCTGCACTCAATATGCCAGCAAATTTGGAAAATTCAGCAAGGGCCACAGGACTGTAAAAGGTCAGTTTTCACTCCAATCCCAAAGAAAGGCAATGCCAAAGAATGCTCAAACTACTGCACAATTGCACTCATCTCACATGCTAGTAAAGTAATGCTCAAAATTCTGCAAGCCAGCTTCAGCAATACATGAACCATGAACTTCGTGATTTTCAAGCTGACTTCAGGAAAGGCAGAGGAACCAGAGATCAAATTGCCAACATCTGCTGGATCATGGAAAAAGCAAGAGAGTTCCAGAAAAACATCTATTTCTGCTTTATTGACTATGCCAAAGCCTTTGACTATGTGGATCACAATAAACTTTGGAAAATTCTGAAAGAAATGGGAATACCAGACCACCTGACCTGCCTCCTGAGAAATCTGTATGCAGGTCAGGAAGCAACAGTTAAAACTGGACATGGAACAACAGACTAGTTCCAAATAGGCAGAGGAGTACGTCAAGGCTGTATATTGTCACCCTGATTATTTAACTTATATGCAGAGTACATCATGAGAAACACTGGGCTGGAAGTAACATAAGCTGGAATCAAGATTGCTGGGAGAAATATCAATAGCCTCACATATGCAGATGACACCATCCTTATGGCAGAAAGTGAAGGGCCTCTTGATGAAGGTGAAAGTGGAGAGTGAAAAAGTTGGCTTAAAGCTCAACATTCAGAAAACGAAGATCATGGCATCTGGTCCCATCACTTCATGGGAAATAGATGGGGAAACAGTGGTGACAGTGTCAGACTTTATTTTGGGGGCTCCAAAATCACTGCAGATGGTGACTGCAGCCATGAAATTAAAAGACGCTTACTCCTTGGAAGAAAAGGTTATGACCAACCTAGATAGCATATTCAAAAGCAGAGACATTACTTTGCTGACTAAGGTCCGTCTATTCAAGGCTATGTTTTTTCCAGTAGTCACGTATGGATGTGAGAGTTGGACTGTGAAGAAGGCTGAGTGCCAAAGAATTGATGCTTTTGAACTGTGGTGTTGGAGAAGACTCTTGAGAGTCCCCTGCACTGCAAGGAGATCCAACCAGTCCATTCTGAAGGAGATTAGCCCTGGGATTTCTTTGGAAGGAATGATGCTAAAGCTGGAACTTCAGTACTTTGGCCACCTCATGTGAAGAGTTGACTCACTGGAAAAGACTCTGATGCTGGGAGGCATTGGGGGGAGGAGGAGGAGGGGACGACCGAGGATGAGATGGCTGGATGGCGTCATGGACTCAATGGACGTGAGTTGAGTGAACTCCAAGAGATGGTGATGGACAGAGAGGCCTGGCGTGCTGAGATTCTTCGGGTCGCAAAGAGTCGGCCACGACTGAGCGACTGAACTTAACTGTAGAATACAGAAACTCTACTCAATGCTTTGTGGTGACCTAAATGGCAAGGAAATTCCAAAATAGGAGATATATGTACATATACAGCTGATTCACTTTACTGTATAGTAGAAATGACCAGACTACTGTAAAGAAACTATATGCCAATGAAAATTAATAAAAATAAATAAAACAATATTAATTGTGTTTCATGTCTAGTACATGAGATTTCTGATGTTTAAATTTTTTTCTGTTTCCTGTCAAAACTTCTATATTCATAGGAAATTTTCAGAGCAAAAAAATAAAGAGTTAAAGTATAATTAAAGAAAAGTTAGATTAATGGCTATAAATTAAGACTGCCTGAATATGAGCTTTGAGTACAAGTGAGACATAACTGTTAGTTTTGAGGACTTAATTCAAGTCTAATGAGTTTAAATACTTCTATATTATTAGATTAATATTATGACTGCAAAAAAAAGATGTACACTAGGAGTGCTATCATTATTGTAACAAACCCTTGCTTAATGCAACCCTAAATATGTAAGCTGTTTCTCTTACCTTGGGCGTGGGGTATCTTTTCACGGCTGTTCCAGCAAAGCACTGCCAGTGCTCCTTTCCTTGGTTGAGGGGTATCTCCTCACCACCTCCCTTCCTGACTTTCAATGTAGGACGGCTCCTCTAGGCCCTCCTGCACCCGCGCAGCCACCGCTCCCTGGAAGTGGGGTGGCTCCTCTCGGCCACTGCCCCTGACCTCGGACACGGGGTGGCTCCTCTCGGCTGTTCCTGTGTCATCGCAGCCTGGCACTCTCGGCTGCTGCCCCTGACTTTGGACATGGGGTAACTCCTCTTGGCTGCCGCCCTTCGGGCATGGAGTCTTCCTGGCTTCTGCCCCTGACTTTGGACGTGGGGTAGCTCCTCTCCGCTGTACTTAGTGCGCTGGTCACATCACTTGATGGGAAATAGACGGCAAAACAGTGGAAACAGTGTCAGACTTTATTTTGGGGGCTCCAAAATCACTGCAGATGATGACTGCAGCCATGAAATTAGAAGACACTTACTCCTTGGAAGAAAAGTTATGACAAACCTAGATAGCATATTCAAAAGCAGAGACATTACTTTGCCGACTAAGGTCTGTCTAGTCAAGGCTTTGGTTTTTCCAGTAGTGTATGAATGTGAGAGTTGGACTGTGAAGAAGGCTGAATGCCAAACAACTGATGCTTTTGAACTGTGGTGTTGGAGAAGACTCTTGAGAGTCCTTTGGACTGCAAGGAGATCCAACCAGTCCATTCTGAAGGAGATCAGCCCTGGGATTTCTTTGGAAGGAATGATGCTAAAGCTGAAACTCCAGTACTTTGGCCACCTCATGCGAAGAGTTGACTCATTGGAAAGACTTTGATGCTGGGAGGGATTGGGGGCAAGAGGAGAAGGGGACGACCGAGGGTGAGATGTCTGGATGGCATCACTGACTCGATGGACATGAATCTGAGTAAACTGCGGGAGTTGGTGATGGACAGGGAGGCCTGGCATGCTGCGATTCATGGGGCTGCAAAGAGTCAGACACGACTGAGCGACTGAACTGAACTGAAATATGTAAGCATTTCATATAAAAATAGGAACTTGCTAAACTTTGCACCTATTAAAATTAGAAGAGAGTTCTATACAGATATGCGGCAATGCAGTAAGTACAGGAGTTAATTTCTTAGTGACTAGAAAACAATTCAGTTCAGTTCAGTTCAGTTCAGTTCAGTTCAGTCACTCAGTAGTGTCCGACTCTTTGCGACCCCATGAATTGCAGTACACCAGGCCTCCCTGTCCATCACCAACTCCCAGAGTTCACTCAGATTCATGTCATCGAGTCAGTGATGCCATCCAGCCATCTCATCCTCTGTCATCCCCTTCTCCTCCTGCCCCCAGTCCCTCCCAGCATCAGAGTCTTTTCTAATGAGTCAACTTTTCTCATGAGGTGGCCAAAGTACCGTAGTTTCAGCTTTAGCATCATTCCATCCAAGGAATACCCGGGACTGATCTCCTTTAGAATGAGCTGGTTGGATCTCCTTTCAGTCCAAGGGACTGTCTAGAAAATAATTATTGATCACAAAATTTTGGAAAGCTTTAAATCAATGTTTTTACTACAAAATGTTTCTGGGAAAAATTCAAGAGGAGCTAGATGAAAGAGTTTGAAACTAGTAAGATATTAATTTTTCTAGCTTTGTGTGCTAATTTGTTGATTTAATAGCCCCTAATTTAATTAGACTAATGCCTTTGTGTTGAGTTGCTTGTAGAGACAGGCTGCCTGAAAAAATGTTTGAATATGTGAACTGATGTATCTCCAAAGAGGGTAAATTAATACACTTTTGGTCGGTAATCTCAGTTAACACATAACCAAAATAGCTATGGATTTGGAAGATTCATGTAGTTTTAATTGTCACTTGAGGTTAGTAGAAGAGAATAGGAATTGTTTTAATATTTGATCAATTAGGTCCATAACCAATAAGGTTAGTACAATACAGCAATAATATATGGAAAAAAAAAAGTAGATGCTTCATTTCTATGATAGTGTTGAACAATTGTGGGTGGGAATGGAGATGGGAAGCAGAGAGAAAGAAAATTAAAATTTACAGTAGAGATATATGAAGTGGAATATTTTTCTTCTCAGGCCATTATTCAAAGACACAGTGACTGAAATCACTGAATGAATAAGTGATTGACTTGGGGGACACAGTTGTCTAACAATTTAAGACTTGATTTAAAAGTTACATTTTAGTATATTTGTGTTTACCTATTATTGTCTTTCTGTAATTATTTAATTATAGAAAAATTACTGGTAATCATTTTGCAATTATTTATAAAATAGGATTGAGTGAATAGCACACAGTTATAATTATTTAATATCCATGATCAATCAACCTGGCCAAATTTAGCTCATGATAAGCATAAAGTCATTTGCAGTTATCAATACCAAATCTATTTCCATTTTTATCTATTGGCCTCAAAGCCATAATACCCATCACAAATAAAACATCAAAACCAAACAGAAAATTTGAGATGGAAAGCCAAACAAAAAGAGAAATAAATAAATAAAGTATAGGACACCAGCTGAGCATTCAAGTTTACTGTTTTAAACAGTAAGGGAAATGGCTGTGTATGGTGTAAAGTCTGTGCTGCTCCTGCTGCTAAGTCGCTTCAGTCGTGTCCGACTCTGTGCAACCCCAGAGACGGCAGCCCACCAGGCTCCCCTGTCCCTGAGATTCTCCAGGCAAGAACATTGGAGTGGGTTGCCATTTCCTTCTCCAATGCATGAAAATGAAAAGTGAAAGTAAAGTCGCTCAGTCGTGTCCAACTCCTAGCGACCCCATGGACTGCAGCCCACCATCCAGGGGATTTCCCACGCAAGAGTACTGGAGTGGGGTGCCATTGCCTTCTCCAAAGTCTGTGCTATAGTGGACTAAATAGAAAATTATTCAGGAACAGCTGAGTTTAGGACATTATTGATTTGAAAAGTCTGGGATTTGCTACAATTTTCAAACTATTTACTCCCATAAAAGAAAAGCTGTTTTCCCATGGAAGATTAGGAGAGGTTCCCAGGGAAAAGTCATGTCTTTCACAGAAAGTTTGTGATAAATAATTGGCTCTTCTCTCCTGTCATCAGTCATCACTGTGTCCACAGATTTACAGCAAAAATATCATTGCAGGCCACAGAAAGAAAACCTGGCTATGGTGACCCACTAATTCTCTAGAATTATGACTTCTCAGGGTATTTTTTAGAACTTATTTTTAATTGGAGGATAATTGCTCTACAGTGGTGTATTGGTTTCTGCCATCCATCAACATAAATCAGCCAGAAGTACACATATGTCCCCTTCTTCTGGAATCTCCCTCCCACCCTATCCCACCCTTCCAGGCTGTCACACAGCACTTGATTTGACTTCCTGAGCCATACAGCAAATTCCCGCTGGCTATCTCTTTTACATGTGGTAATGTATATGTTTTAGTGCATGTGACTGTCTCAATCATCCCACTTTGTCCTTGCCCACTGTATCCACAAGTCTGTTCTCTATTTCTGTGATGCAGATATTGTCACGGTATTTGAGGCTGTTTCCTCCACAGGCTGGAAAGTCACAGTGAGAGAGTGAGACACCATACAGGTCAGATTAGGGAAGCACACCTGAGTTAAACCAATTTAGAAAACCATAAGACCAACGACGACAAACTCTGACCAACAGGATATTAAAAACAGAAGCTAAGGATAATAAATTGGGAAGTGCTACTAATGCAGTCTAGAGCAAAACCAAGAGGATAAATGAGAGGATTTCAAGAGCCAAGGAATTTTTACTTCCTTTTTCTAATACCCAGATTGGAACAGGTCTATTTGCAAATGGACAATGCCCATACATTTCAAAATAACTACCTTTGACCTATTTTCTATACCTAGAAAAGTATCCAGTTATGTTTTCTTTTAATGAAATTCTTAGAAAAACTGGAAACATGAAGATTTGTTGTTTTGTATTAAATTTTGTTTAAAATAAACCTTAAGCAGTTTGCTATTGTATAGTAATTTAGTTAGTTTCCTTATTTCACTATTTTCTTTCCATTAGTTGAATTTCTGTAATCTCAGGATTCTCTTTTTCTTCCTAGTAAATATACTTCTAATCATTAACTGGCTATATAATTTCTTAAAAAAAATCACGGAAATCTGTGATACCTAAATATGATAGTGCTCAAAATCCCCTATATGTATATGTATAGCTGATGTGTCAGTGTATAGCTGATACACTTTCCCATACAGTAGAAACTAACACAGTGTTGTAAAGTGACTATATTCCAATAAACATTAAAAAAAAAAAAACTAGGTATAAGAAATAGAAATTAGGAAATTAGTTCAAATAGATACACTGCAAATAGATATAATTCAATAGATAAACTTCACAAATCTTGGCAGATGACAGCACTCTTATGGCAGAAAGCAAAGAGGAACTGAAGAGGCTCTTGGTGAAAGTGAAAGAGGAGAGTAAAAAGCTGGCTTAAAAATCAACATTCAAAAAACTAAGATCATGGCATCTGGTCAAACCACTTCATGGCAAATAAATGAGGAACAATGGAAACAGTGACAGACTTTATTTTCTCGGGCTTCAAAATCACCACAGACAGTGATTGCAGCCATGAAATAAAAAGTGCTTGCTTCCTGAAAGAAAAGCTATGACAAGCCTAGACAGTGTACTGAAAAGCAGAGACATCACTTTGCCAACAAAGGTCCATATAATCAAAGTTATGGTTTTTCAAGTAGCCGTGTACAGATGTGAGAGTTGGACCATAAAGAAGGCAGAGTGACAAAAATTTGATGCTTTCAAACTGTGATGTTAGGGAAGACTCTTGAGAGTCTTTTAGACTGCAAAAAGGTCAAACCAGTCAATCCTAAAGGAAATCAATCCTGAATATTCATTGGAAGGACTTATGCTAAAGCTGAATCTCCAATACTTTGGCCATCTGATGTGAAGAGACAACTCAGAAAAGACCATGATGCTGGGAAAGATCAAAGGCATCATCTTTTAGAATTTGAAATAGCTCAGATTCTCTAATCAAGAATACTGGAATCAGATGCCATTCCCTCCTCCAGAGGATCTTTCTGACCCAGGGATTGAACTCGCGTTTTCAAGAGGGTTCTTTACCACTAGTGCTACCTGGGAAGCCCAGAAGTTCTCTGTAACTCCTTACTTTCCTTTTTTACACTTTGTCATTGTTCAGTCACTCATTCATGTCTGACTCCTTCACCCATGTAATGCACTTTACCAGGCTTCCCTGTCCTTTACCATCTCCCAGAGCATGCTCAAACTCTTGTTTATTGAGTTGGTGACTCATTTGAGAAGACCCTGATGCTGGGAAAGATTGAAGGCAGGAGGAGAAGGGGATGACAGAGGATGCGACGGTTGGAAAGCATCGCCAACTTGATGGACATGAGTCTGAGCAAGCTCCAGGAGTTGGTGATGGACAGGGAGGCCTGGTGTGCTGTAGTCCATGGGGTTGCAAAGAGTTGGATACAACTGTGCGACTGAACTGAACTGAAGGACAAAGAAGCCTGGCAGGCTACAATCCATAGGTCACATAGAGTTGAACAGGACTGGAGTGACTTAGCACACGTGCACAGAGAACTTCTAGGTTTATATGTAGAACAATCTAATATATACACTATTAGCATTTCCAACACTGTTACATTTATTATTTGATTTGATTTGATAAGTAGACTGCAATGTAAATAAAGCAACTATATTTCTTAAAAAAAATCCATGGATATTAATTCTGTTTTTATTGTTTGGACTCTATAGTACTTGGTCTTTTTAAAATTTCACATTCTGCTATAAAAGTGTGGTTTAAACAAAATCTATGTAGAAACATTCCTGTATATTTTTATAATCTACCTTACATGGACTTTAATTCAAGGAGGATCATGATTTGTTAAAGACCAGATCACCAACATTATGCTACATCATCAGGGACATATAACTGTGAACCTGGAAATTGTTGTGTATCTTTAAAAATTATTTTAGAGAGAGTTCTAAGATGTTAACACTGTTTCTCCCTTCCTGTCCTCACTTCTGAACAGATTCTGGTGAGCTTAAATTTCATACCAGCTGCAAATGTGGGATGTTTTGGAAGCTCAAAGATTAGATAATTCCTGTCCATTTTCAGCTTACAGTCTATAATAAAGACAGTCATTCTTGGCCAAAAGAAGAGCACAATTAAAGGCACAAGCTGTGAAAAACTTGGGAGTGAGCAGGATAAAGCATTATATAAGACTGGAATAAAGCATATGTGGTTGAGGGAAGCAGAAGAATAGAAACACATCAGAACAGTACTATGTGATCACTCTACTCATATAGTGAAATTATTTTTAAGAATTCTAAATTACTATGGAATCTATGGGTACCTGGGCTTCCCAGGTACTAGTGTCAAAGAACCTGTCCACCAATGCAGGAGATGTTAAGATGTAAGCTATAAGGTCCAAGTTCAATCCCTGGGTTGGGAAGATCCTCTGGAAGAGGCCATGGCAACCCATTCCAGTATTCTTCCCTGGAGAATCCCTTGAACAGAGGAGCCTGGCAGACTACACACAGGGTCACAACAGTCGACATGAACACTATGTAGTTTTGCCATGTGACATGTCTTGTACATTATCTTGCCTTAATATTATGTGTCCTATGGCTGTGAAACATTCAGACATTATTTGATAAAGGAATACTGCCTATGGCTTTCTAAAGTACTTCTTTGATCATTCCATCTTAAGCAGGATTTTCCTAAATACAAATGATTACATAATTATTTTGAAGAACTGATAATTATTTTAAGAACTGAAAATCCTCTATGTGTATTATTTATCTTTTTCCAGTCATTTTCTATGCACTTATTGAATCTTTCTACATGCCAGGCACTGAGCAAGGGACTTTCCATTCTACACGAAAGGCCTACAACAATATTACAACATAGTTTGCTCAATACTGTTTCAGAGAAAAAAAAAAAAAATCTATGCCCCAAAGAAATCAGGTAAGTTTCCTCGTGCCACATAAATATGTACAGAAATTAAAAATCAAATTCTAAAAACCAAATTACATTCTGAAGTGTACACTCCTCCCCAGACCACCTCCACTCTCTCAACTGTATTTTATTCCATCACACTGCTTTTTGCTCTTAAAGAACTTGTATTTCTTGGAATTTTGATGATTTAAAGTACCTTACTTTCCTTGAAATGACATTAGCAATTAAAATGGTTTGGGCTTTGAGCAAATTATTTAAGTATTAAAGCTTTGTATTCTTGTCACTGCTGTCATAAAGAAAGGTAATAGCTTATTTCTGTCTGAATCTTGAGTCCAAGCTTCCAAGCTATATTTGTAAGGGAAACATGTGAAGCATTCATGCTTTCTTATAGTTGCTGATTAACTGGTTAATTCATTTGAAATTACTCAGAATTTTGTATCTGAGCTTTAAAACAGATGTAAAAATCTTGCTTATTTTTGCAATTTGACCGATTATGCAAAATCAAAGTTATCCTCTAATATGCACTAAAAACTTCTGATTTATTGATCAAAACCTTATCTCTTGACCTTTATATACCACTTTTAGTTCTTTGGGATTTGTTTTATTCTAATTACATTCTCTAGTTCTGAAATCCATGAAGCTGTATGCTGAAGATATTTTTAAAAATATTCTTTAGCTTCTTTGTATACCTCCTCATATACCTTTTAAAAATTGACTTCAACGACCTATGCACATCAAAGGCATTCTGTCCCGGGGCTCTGCCAACACAATTCTAAATAATCCTTGAATTATGAGGGATAAAGGAGTATCTAAATCTGACTGTGATTTATACAAAATGTTTCATGATACTTTAGCTAAGAGTCAAAACTACGTTCAGTTCAGTTACTCAGTCATGTCTGGATCTGTGACCCCTTGGACTGCAGCATGCCAGGCTTCCCTGTCCATCACCAACTCCTAGAGCTTTCTCAAGCTCACGTCCATCGAGTTGGTGATGCCATCCAACCATCTCATCCTCTGTCATCCCCTTTTCCTCCTGTCTTTAATCTTTCCTAGCATCAGGGTCTTTTCTAATGAGTCAGTTCTTCCCATTAGATGGCTAAAGTATTGGAGCTTCAATTTCAGCATCAGTCCTTCCAGTGAATATTCAGGGTTGATTTCCTTGAGGATTGACTGGTTTGATCTCCTTGCATTCCAAGGGACTCTCAGGAGTCTTCTCCAACTTCACAGTTCAAAAGCATCAATTCTTCAACACTCAGCTTTCTTTATGGTGCAACTCTCACATCCATACATGACTACTGGAAAAAACCATATCTTGACAAGATGAACCTTTGTCAGCAAAGTAATGTACCTGCTTTTTAATATGCCGTCTAGTTTGGACATAGCTTTTCTTCCAAGGAGCAAGCGTCTTTATTTTCATGGCTACAGCTAACATCTGCAATGATTTTGGAGCCCCCAAAATAAAGTCTGTCACTAGTTCCATTGTTTCCCCATCTATTTATCATGAAGCAATGGGAGTGGATGCCATGATCTTAGTTTTTAAAATGTTGAGTTTTAAGCCAACTTTTTCACTCTCTTCTTTTACTTTCATTAAGAGGCTCTTCAGTTACACTTTACTTTCTGCCATAAGGGTTGTATCATCTTCATATCTGAGGTTATTGATATTTTTCTTTACTCTTGATCTCCTTGCAGTCCAAGGGACTCTGATGCTTTTGAACTGTGGTGTTCGAAAAGACTCTTGAGAGTCCCTTGGACTTCAAAGAGATCAAACCAGATACTTTTTGTTTACTCTTGAACATAAAAGAAAACATGTGGAATTAATTATAAAACAATGAATATAAGAATTCATACTTATGAAAATTTATATTAAATAAATCTATTTTAAGCTATATCAACTGATATTTATTGATATTAATTATAAATTTCAAACATACTATATACAATATACATGAGTATATTTGCATTTCATATATATGTATCACAAATGCATATAAGATTTATTTAATACATTATCACATTGTAGTATTTAGCATACATTCTTTATTTATATGCTATTTATTTAAATAACACATTGTTAATTACAGTTAAACTTCTCAAAAGCTTTCTATTTGTATACCTATCCATGTTTAACTAATCTGCAGTAGGGATATTGGTATAACACTATCAAGGCAAGTCAGCTCTGTGATTCCCTGCATGTTTGAAGGCAGTGAAATATAAAGAATAAATGGAATATGAATAAACAATATCATCATTCAAGTCTCTGCTGAAAATCAGGTAAGACTCAAGAGGATAGCTTTCTTGTCAGAAATCTTCATGAATACTTATGACAAAATGTACTCACAGTTCCAATCCTGAAGCTGACAGAAGCTTATTAAAACACATGCACACTTATGGCTGATTCATATGTCAATGTATGGGAAAACCACCACAATATTATAAAGTAATTAGCCTTCAATTAAAATAAATAAATTAAGTTTAAAAATGTATTTATTTTAAATCTCAGCAAAACACTAAGCTCTTTAACTCCTCAGTTCATTTCAGTTCAGTCATTCACTTGTGTCCAACTCTTTGTGATCCTATGAATCGCAGCACACCAGGCCTCCCTGTCCAGCACCAACTCCCAGTGCTCACTCAAACTCATGTCCATTGTGTAGGTGATGCCATCCAGCCATCTCATCCTCTATCGTCCCGTTCTCCTCCTGCTTCCAATCCCTCCCAGTATCAGAGTCTTTTCCAGTGAGTCAACTCTTCACATGAGGTGGCCAAAGTACTGGAGCTTCAGCTTCAGTGTCAGTCCTTCCAATGAACACCCAGGACTGATCTCCTTTAGAATGGACTGGTTGGATCTCCTTGCAGTCCAAGGGACTCTCAAGAGTCTTCTCCAACACCACAGTTCAAAAGCATCTATTCTTCGGTGCTCAGCCTTCTTCATAGTCCAACTCTCACATCCATACATGACTACTGGAAAAACCATAGGTTTGACTAGATGGACCTTTGGTGGTAAAGTAATGTCTCTGATTTTTTAATATGCTGTCTAGGTTGGTCATAGATATTCTTCCAAGGAGTAAGCATCTTTTAGTTTCATGGCTGCAGTCAACATCTGCAATCACCATCTGCAGTGATTTTGGAGCCCCCAAAATAAAGTCTGGCACTGTTTCCATTGCTTCCCCATCTATTTGCCATGAAGTGATGGGACCAGATGCCATGATCTTAGGTTTTGAATGTTGAGTTTTAGGCCAATTTTTGCACTCTCCTCTTTCAGTTTCATCAAGAGGCTTTTAGTTCTTCTTCACTTTCTGCCATGAGGGTGGTATCATCTGCGTAAATGAGGTTATTGATATTTCTCCCAGCAACCTTGATTTCAGCTTATGCTTCATCCATCCTGACATTTAGCATGATGTACTCTGCATATAGGTTAAAGAAGCAGAGTGACAATATCAAGCCTTGAGGTACTCTTTTCCTGATTTGGAACAAGTCTGTTGTTCCATGTCTAGTTCTAACTGTTGCTTCTTGACCTGCATACAGATTTCCCAGGATGCAGGTCAGGTGGTTTCATGTCACCATCTCTTTAAGAATTTTCCACATTTTATTGTGATCCACACAGTCAAAGGTTTTGGGGTAGTCAATAAAGCAAAAATAGATGTTTCTCTGGAACTCTCTTGCTTTTTTAATGATCCATCATATGTTAACAGTTGACCAGTGTTATTTCTTATCATTAGTCTGGTTCAAATGCACAAAAGCAATTCTCTTTATGACTTAAATATTCCAATGATTATTTAAGAAACAAACATTTTCCAACAAGAAATATACAGGGAATCACTCCTTGTTTAAAAAGCAGCTGAAAATATGAGAACCTTATGCTGTGATGGACAGAACTGGGCTACTTTATTTTAGTGATGGCATTCTTACTTTAGGGCTTCCTCAGTGGCTCAGTGGTAAAGAATTTGCCTGCAGTGCAGAAGACCTGGGTTCAAGCCCTGGGTCAGGAAGATCCCCTGGAGAGGAAATGGCCACCCACTCCAGTATTTTTCCCTGGAGAAGTCCATGGAGACAGTGTACTGACAGGCAATGGTCCGTGGTGTCACAAAGAGTTGGACATGACTGAGTGACTAACACAACACATACTTCTTTTATCTTGCCAATTTCCCACTGATAGCAATCTAAAACATAGAAAGTTTTGAAATATTTCTATATCTGTATTTCTTAAATAAAATGTACTAAACAGAAGTGGCACCCTTTTGATAACCAAGGCTATCATTTTGACATGATTATGTTACAATGAAAAATTGTATTTGCCTATTTCCATCCTTGTAGTTGTCATCTCTGATTTTTTCAAAACATCCTATTTAAATTTGTTTTTGTGTTTTCTGCCTTACAAGATATCAGTTATTCATAGTTTATAAATGAAAAGTAAATTCTGATTAACCAACATGGGACTCCTCCTCAGAGTCAAGTGTTTAGTTTCTTATACTGAATTTTAAGCAAGTTTGTTGTTTTTGTTCAATAAGTAAGTCATATCCGACTATTTGCTACCCCATGGACTGCAGCACATCAGGCTTCCCTGTCCTTTACTATCACCAAGCGTTTACCCAAATCATGGCCATTGAATGGGTGATGCTCTAACCATCTCATCCTCTGTTGCCCCCTTTTCCTTTTGCCTTGAAAATTTCCCAGCATCAGGGTCTTTTCCAATGACTTGGCTCTTCACATCAGGTGGCCAAAGTATTGGAGCTTCAGCTTTAGTATCAGTCCTTCCAATATATTCAAGGTTTATTTCTTTAGGATTGACTGGCTTCATGTCCTTTAAGTCCAGGCACTCTCAAGAGTCTTCTCCAGCACCACAGTTCAAAAGCATCAATTCTTCAGTGCTCAGCCTTCTTCATGGTCCAACTCTCACATCCCAACATAGCTACAAGAAAAAAAAAAAAAAAAAACAACATAGCTTTGACTACTTGCACCGTTTTCAGCAAAGTGATGTCTTTTTTTTTTTTTTTGGTAATATGTTGTCTAGGTTTGTCATAGCGTAAACAAGTTTAGAGCCTGTATTTCCTCACTTCATTAGCCATATCTTAACATGGCATTGGAAATGACTGTTGTTTCTGCAAAAAGGAGAATACTAGAAAATATGAGAAGCTTCTGTTGTGCTGGACCACACTAGGCTACTTTCTTTTGCTGGTAGCATCCTTAGCTTCTCCACAGAATACTAAGTAAAACCCAGTTTGATAACTCCTCTGAATCATGGTGGTGGTTTAGTCACTAAGACATGTCTGACTCTTATGATCCCATGGACTATGGCCTGCCAGGCTCTTCTGTCCATAGCATTCCCCAAGCAAAAATACTGCAGTAGGTTGCCATTTCTTTCTCCAGGGGATCTTACCAACTCAGGAGTTGAACCCCAGTCTCCTGCATTGCAGGTAGATTCTTTACCAACTGAGCTACAAGGAAAGCCCATATTTGTTTGTACTTTTTATATTTATACATTTTTCAACAAAAAGTAGTGAATAGGAAAATAAAGTGGTCATCCTTAAATAGCTCTGTCTTGGCATAGATCTCCCTTGAATTCGAATCTGAAAATTACTTGTGAAATCATGAGTGAATTTTAGAAAAGGTAGAATTCTTGAAGTCTCTGAATTGACATGTTAAAAGCAAGCACTCAGTGGCAGTTGCCAAGGCTTTACTCAGAGAAAAGGGACTCAGTTTGAAGTACTTTGAAGTACTTTGAGTACTCAGTTTGAAGTACTTTAAGTTCAAATAAGAGATGTGCTAAGATTTCAGATATGGCACTTTATTCTGAAATGGCTGCAACAAATTTAATCTGAAAATCAGTTCAACTACTTGTGAGTATTTTCTACAGTGATGTATCATGGATGGTTTCAGATTTTATGTTGAATATTATGTATGATGGATTACATGCTGTGTCAGATAGGATAAAACACAGAGCTTACAGTTTCTAAAATATTTGAATGATTTGTGCTGTATCTGAAAACGTATCAGAAACAGTCAAATAATGAAAATGCTAATATTCTATAATATATGTATATTTATAGAAACCTGTATTACATTTTTCCTGCTCTTCAAATTAGGGTTCCATCTCTTCAAATTGAGGTTCATTATCAATTTATAGGTTTTTTTTTTAAAGAAACTCTATTTATGTAACTTTCTTCTTTTTATGAGGTTTTTTTGCTCCTCACTTAAAAGGAAGAGACTGTCACATTTTACAAGTAGCTGCTATGTTCTTAAGAAGCTGAACATGCCTTGCAGAATATTGCCTGAAATTTAATTACTGTTTATGTCAGTTTGGTTTTCATCAATTTTTTAGCAGAATGAAACAGACTGATAGGAATTCATTCACTGATCTTATACATGTCAAAAAATTATTTTTTCTACATTAGATTTTAAATGCCTATATCTATGCATTTACTTAAAATGAAGGAAAATACAAACTGAGATCCTTAGGAATTTCAGAAATCAGTTAACTAACCACTGTTCATTGAAGCTGAATTTTTCTTCAGAACATAATTCTGAACACATTGCTGAAAGAAATACATAATCATTAAGATATTCATTGTTAGTAATAGGATATATGCCATAAGGAAATTTATGTTGAGTGGCATATTCAATTCAGTTCAGTTGCTCAGTCGTGTCCGACTGTTTGCGACCCCATGAATCGCAGCACGCCAGGCCTTCCTGTTCATCACCAACTCCTGGAGTTTACTCAGATTCACATCCATTGAGTCAGTGATGCCATCCAGCCATCTCATCCTCTGCTGTCCCCTTCTCCTCCTGCCCCCAATCCCTCCCAGCATCTAAGTCTTTTCCAATGAGTCAACTCTTTGCATAAGGTGGCCAGAGTATTGGAGTTTCAGCTTTAGCATCATTCCTTCCAAAGAAATCCCAGGGCTGATCTCCTTCAGAATGAACTGGTTGGATCTCCTTGCAGTCCAAGGGACTCTCAAGAGTCTTCTCCAGTACCACAGTTCAAAAGCATCAATTCTTCAGTGCTCAGCTTTCTTCACAGTCCAACTCTCACATCCATGCATGACTACTGGAAAAACCATAGCCTCGACTAGACAGACCTTTGTTGGCAAAGTAATGTCTCTGCTTTTGAATATGCTGTCTAGGTTGGTCATAACTTTTCTTCCAAGGAGTAAGCGTCTTTTAATTTCATGGCTGCAGTCACCATCTGCAGTGATTTTGGAGCCCCACAAAATAAAGTCTCTCACTGTTTTCAGTGTTTCCCCATCTATTTCCCATGAAGTGATGGGACCGGATGCCATGATCTTCGTTTTCTGAATGTTGAGCTTTAAGTCAACTTTTTCACTCTCCACTTTCACTTTCATCAAGAGGCTTTTTAGCTCCTCTTCACTTTCTGCCATAAGGGTGGTGTCATCTACATATCTGAGGTTCTTGATATTTCTCCCAGCAATCTTGATTACAGCTTGTGTTTCTTCCAGTCCAGCGTTTCTCATAATGTATTCTGCATATAAGTTAAATAAGCAGGGTGACAATATACAGCCTTGATGTACTCTGTTTCCTATTTGGAATGAGTCTGTTGTCCCATGTCCAGTTCTAACTGTGGCTTTCTGACCTGCATACAGATTTCTCAAGAGGCAGGTCAGGTGGTCTGGTATTCTCATCTCTCTCAGAATCTTCCACAGTTTATTGTGATCCACACAGTCAAAGACTTCAGAATAGTCAATAAAGCAGAAATAGATGTTTTTCTGGAACTCTCTGATATACTATTTATAATATTTTAAGGCACCATATTTATTTAGTGCAAAAATTTTAAACTATATTTTTACAAACTGTTGAAATCTAATATTTTTCAAAACCTTTGGGAAATCTTAAATTACTCAAGCTTTAATATTAAAAAATATATATTCATTGATTGTGAATTGTTATGTGCTATAAACTACATGTGAATGCTGAATTTATTCTGCTGCAGAAGGCAGAAATATTCCTACTTTCATGGAGCTTATTTCTTATCATCAGAACATTTGACTCATGGTATAACACTGAAATTTAAATGAAAGGTATTAAATACAACACAGAAAATGTATGAAACATTCAAAAAACTTAAATGAAACATTTTTATCTTTAAAATAATAAAGCTAAAGAGTGTTAAATGCATACACTCTTTGGTAGGTGACATCCAGAAAAATCATTTTCTCTATGTGTCTTGTTTTCAGGGTTTTCCTTGTGACTCAGCTGGTAAAGAATCTGCCTGCAATGCAGGAGGCCTGGGTGCGATCCCTGGGTTGGGAAGATCCACTGGAGAAGGGAAAGGCTACACACTCCAGTATTCTGGCCTGGAGAATTCCATGTACTTTATAGTCCACGGTGTCACAAAGAGTCACACAGGACTGAGCAACTTTCACCTATTATCAGGAATGCTACTAACCAACTGAATAATCTCCATTACTCTGGCATCCTTCCTATCTGGGTTTTACTCTAATAAATATCTACCTAAGAAAATGTGTAGTCTAATTTTTCCCCCTTTTAAGTAGCTTTCAGTCCCCTTAAAATGATTTAGAATAGTAATAGGCATATCATTCCTTAATTATACGTGAGGATCTGCTTTACCATTACTCTTTTCTCTATGTTCTTAAAGTATTGTCTTAATCATAATCATTATGGGTTAATACTGCCAATGTATCAAGAGCCAGGAAAAAAAAATACTAAGCTTTAAAAGAAGCATAATCATTAACATTAATCAATGATAGTCATATAAAATGAAAATAGGAAACAGAATTATCATATAAATTATTTATGTTATTTTCAAATAAATATGCAGATAATCAAATACTAGCAAATTAAGAGAAATTTATTTTAAAATTGCTTTCCTCCTTTATTTCTTTTGTTACTTTTGCTACATTTAAAAAATATTTGTAAATTTTCTTGACCAGTAATAGCTCAGTTTTACATTTATAAGTTAAACAAATTTTTATAGGTTCTTTGCAAATTTTTGACTTGGGGAAGCCTACATGATGGAGATGATATTAAGGGATGTTAAATAAAGAGGGTCAAGTCAAGGACTTATTTTTGAGGAGACCATGGTTTAGTAAAGAATGGATCAAGATTTAATGATGAAACTTTAACAAAAAAAAAGGCATAATAGTTTTAGAAATATGGAATATGTTCTGTGCTAGGGTTAACTTTGTATGCTTGACATATTCTTTGATTAAAAATTGTGTTGTGCAGAGATATTTTTAAACCATGGGTTTCCTTAACGTTCTGTTAATGAGATCCATTTCTATGCAATATTGGAAACGCCCCAGCAGAACTGGGGCACCTGCACCACTCCCCCCCGCACCCTCCGCCCCCACCATCTGAGAAGGGAGTGGGGAAGACCTTGGTTAATGGATGTGCTCCATAGACACAACCGGTTGTGGTTTTTCTCCCTGAAGTGAAATGCCCCCTTACAGTTTCCAGTTGATTGACAGTGGTGAGTATTATACTTCACTTTCCTCCTTTGGGACAGTGAGAGGAATCTTCCTGTATTCTCTGACATTGTAAGATATTAAGAATGCTAAAATTTGTATAGCATAGAGCAGAATGTAAGAGCTGAACTCTAATTTTCCTCTCCTTGTTGTAATACATGAATACATTCAAGGGAATTCCATGACTCAGCCCTTGTTATGCCTTGCTCTTTTTGTTACTGCTTATTAAATTCAAGTCTTCTTAGATGAAATTTTGTGTTTTTGTCTTATACAAAAGCTCAAGGACTCTTCAGGATTTCAAAGGCAGATAGGTCCAGGGACTGCCAAGTCATAGCACATCACAGATTGCCTTAAGATGTCATGGCAAGTAAGTCTAACTATCCTCCCTAACAGGAAGCTATGAGACTGGCTACCCTCCATCTCGAGTAAAGCTTTTTTTCTTCACAGGAAGGCAAGGAAACTCTCTGGAGATAATTAGGGAAGCAGTCAGCTTGTCAAAATGGCATCTCTTATATCAGTGTCTTTGTGGCTCAGCTGGTTAAGAATCCCCCTGTGATGCTGAAGACCTGGGTTCAATCCCTGGGTGAGAAGATCCCCTGGAGAAGAGAAAGGCTATCTAATCCAGTATTCTGGCCCGGAGAATTGCAGGGACTGTATAGTCCATGGGGTCTCAAAGAGTTGGACACAACTGAGTGACTTTCAGAGAGAGAGAGAGATATCAATGTCTGGTTTAGAAGGAGGCCTATTGTATCTAAAGCTCCTTTCTATACAGTATCAGAGCTTCCCTGATAGCTCAGTTGGCCAAGAATCCGCCTGCAATGCAGGAGACCCAGGATCAATTCGTGGGTCAGGAAGACCCCCTGGAGAAGGGCTAGGCCAACCTCTCCAGTATTTTTGGATTTCCCTTGTGGCTCAGCTGGTTAAGAATCCACCTGCAACATGGGAGACCTGGGTTCGGTCCTTGGGTTGGGAAGATCCCCTGGAAAAAGAAAAGCTACCCAGTCCAGTATTCTGGCCTGGAGAATATGGAATTCCATGGGGACTGTATAGTTCATGGGGTCACAAAGAGTCAGACACGACTGAGCGACTTTCAGTATCACTACTCTGGAATTCCAGACATACCTAAGGGGCTTATATCATATATAGTTTATTATTATTATTGCAGGTTTTTTGTTTTGTTTTGTTTTGTTTGTTTGTTTTTGCTGCACAGACTCAGCAGTTGCGTCATGTGGGCTTTCTGGTTGTGGCATGGAAGATTAGTTGCCCCATGGCAGGCATGTGGGATCTTAGTTCCTTGACCAGGAATCAGACGGGCATCCCCTACAATGGAAGGCAGATTCTTGACCATTGGACCACTGGGGATGTCCACATATTTTTTTAACTAATTTCTAAATATTTATTTTGAATTATAAATATTCACATGCTTATTAATCTGTAAGGAGTGTCATCTTTCTAGACAAGGTGTCTGGCACAGTATCTTTCTTTTAGTAATTGTTTGAATAACAAAAATCTAAAATTTTAGAAAATGGACTGAATCAAGATTCTAGTTCTAGAGGTTGAATTCCAGGTTTCTGCTTTTAATCAATAAAACATATATATGAAATAAAATATCAAAATTAGTTTAGTTAAGGTCACAAAATCATAGAGCCAAATTTTATGTCTGTCAATATTTTTACTTTTTACTAAAAGTTATTTAAGAATACCTTGTATATCTTGCTTTTATTATTTACAAATGCAGGGATTAGTGGAACCAAATAATATGTGAAAGTATTTAACAGATATGTTTCTGAATTTTTTTAATACTCACTGTCTTTGATTTACAAAGTCAATAGCAAATGGTGCCTTAGGGGATACACATAAGCATAGGACAAAAATGTCACAGATAATTTTTGATGAGACTTTTTCTAGGTCCATCATGAAATGTTCGTTTTGAGAGTTAACATTTTATGAAGAAGTCTGTTTTCCGGGGCCTGGGTGGCGCGGGGAGATAAACTCAAAGTTGATAGCCAGGATGACTCAGACTACAAATGGCTCAGTTCAGTTCAGTTGCTCAGTGGTGTCCGACTTTTGTGACCCCATGAATAGCAGCACGCCAGGCCTCCCTGTCCATCACCAACTCCCAGAGTTCACTCAGTCTCACGTCCATTGAGTCAGTGATGCCATCCAGCCATCTCATCCTCTGCTGTCCCCTTCTCCTCCTGCCCCCAATCCCTCCCAGCATCAAAGTCTTTTCCAATGAGTCAACTCTTCTCATGAGGTGGCCAAAGTACTGGAGTTTCAGCTTTAGCATCATTCCTTCCAAAGAAATCCCAGGGCTAATGTCCTTTAGAATGGACTGGTTGGATCTCCTTGCAGTCCAAGGGACTCTCAAGAGTCTTCTCCAATACCACAGTTCCAAAAGCTTCTATTCCTGGCACACAATCCGTTCCAGATCCCTAATAGCAGGTGGAAGGCTTAGCACATTTTGTGTGTAGTCATAGCTGAGTGTTCTAGATGATTCCTGTCTGTAGTCTCCCTCTCTGGGGTCAAAACTCTTCTTAGAGAGAGATAAAGCCCCTAGGTATGTCTAGAATTCCAAAGCAGTGGGATTGGGTTTCTTGCCAGTGTCAGCCTGGAAGAAGTTGTAGTTACTGTGAAATGGAAATAATATACTTAGGCAGAGAGTGATCTGAGATTTTACCTACTTGCTTGGTTTTCCAAGCTCAGTTGGCTTCCACTCCACCTGCTGATTTTCCCTTCTCTTCTGGTTGAAGCAAAACCAAGGAAAAATTTCGTTTCTTCCCTCACCATTATTCTGTTTCTTTAACTTTTATCTTTGAGGCCCAGAAAGTGTTTCTAGATAGGTGGCAACAATATGTAAGTGTGAATGGTTTTTGAATATGTTTGAGAGTGTGTTATTCCTTTAGTAAATCAGACTCAGGTTTAATTTATGAGAATTACAGTGTCCACATAGTCTTTTGCTCTGTCACTGAAACACAGGTGGTCAGCAAGAAATTATATATATATTTTGAATAAAGGCTCGCATTAATTTTTAAAAAGAGCAAGCAATCTATGAAATTAAAGCTGGCATTTCCAAGCATTGGGTGTGTGACTGCAAAGTCCTAGGTTTGATTAAAATTTAATTATGATAAAAGTAATATCTCTATCCAATAACATTTTATAGCTTATATTACCATCTTGATCATCTTCACAATCACTTTACCCATTCTTCTTTTGAGAGTGAATGGAACTGATCACACAATCATTACTGGCTATGATCTTTTCTTTGTCCATGCACACAAATAACTTTTATAGATTTTATTGTATACAGTTCCTGAAAAGTAGTTTTAAAATAACTGCCTATTTGGTGTAAAGCTTCTGAAAAATTTGTAACTATGCTTATTTGATCCTCTTTCCAAAGAAGAGGGACTGAAGCTTCTAGAAACTTCTATCTTGCTCAAGATCACAGGTAAAAACAGATAATCAGTTCCTATGCAGGTTGATAAGAAGCCCTGGGTCCCAAGGAGGAGAAAGGGGTCTAGGGTTCCCAAGGAGCAGATAGGGGTCTGGAATTCTCAAGGAGGGGAAACGACTTTTTTTTTTTTTCCTATATTCCTAGTGAGGACTATACAACAACAATGTATCCTGCTGGAGGATAGTTTCTCCTTCTTGAAAACCTTCTGACTAATCCTGTTATCTTAAAGTGTATATTATGGGAGTGGGTCTGGTAAAATCTTTCTATTGTTAAGTTCTAATCTTGTTATCTTAAAATGTAAATTTGGGAGTGAGTCTGGTAAGATCTTTACAACCTTGAGATATTCTTTTGATTTATTGTAACAACCAGTTAAAAAGCATACAACTTCCTTGCTTAGGCTAGTGAGGGGGCACTCTCCATCCTCCTCCTAATATCTATGTCAGGAGCTCTCTCTGTGCCTTTTTATATTCTAATAAAACTATTTTATACCAAAGCTCTTTAGTGATCAAGCCTGGTCCCTGGTCCCAAAGCTAAATCTTCTTCAGAAATTAAGAATTGACCATTATCAGTAAGCTATCAAAACCAACACAGTAGAATTGAATCCAGGGCATCAGAACTTCCAAATCCACAATTCACTAAGTTCTTCTTTAATATGTGATTTCACACCCCAGACAAAACAATGGCTCTCTTTAACTTTGCAAACTTTTTTTTTTCTTTTTAGTAACTTGTATTTGTTACAGAAATATTGGGTTAATCTTGAAATCATAAAGGTTCAAAGGTCTTTTCCAGCAAAACAACAACAAACAAACAAACAAAAAAGCAGTGCACAGGTAGGAAAAATCCTCCTTCAACAATTGCTCTGTATAAGGAAGGGGTGGACCTGGCTCTGGTCTGGTCTTTATGGAGACACAGGGCTTCTCTCCACTTGTTCCCTCATGTCATTAGAAGAATGTAATTAAGAAGACCTGTAAACAGAGCTTTAGTTTTTATTTACTTAGTTTTTTTGGCTATGCTGTGTGGAATTTTGCATCTTAGCTCCCTGACCAGGGATCAAGCCCTAACTCCCTGCAGTAGAAACGCAGAGTCCTAACAACTGGACCATTGGGGAAGTCCCCAGAGCTCTTCTTTCAATATTCATGGAGCCTCCATAATGGGATGGAAAGCTTCTAATTCATGTCCTCTGGAAAGATAAATCTCCAAGTCCTTATGGCGAGAACATGTTGAGCAAAGTGGAGGCCTTTGGTGGCATATATGTTTAAGCACAATGGTCTGACTGTTTACATAGGAAGGGCTGGCACTGATGTTTTAGTTGAGGTTGTGAGCCCTGGGTGCAACCAGTCTGGCACTATATTATTCTTTAGAAGCTATAGTGATCTGAATGAGCTCCAACTTTGATCTCAGAGTAGCTTCCAGAAACAATCACTGGAGATCACTGGACCTGTGTGGCCAGTATGCATTATTTGCAGGGGTAGATTTATATGCACCCTTGACTTCTTAGCATTTTATTATTCTTTAATTGATTATTTAAAAAGAAAGTCATGTAATGTTTGCAATCAGATTTTAAAAAATATAAAAGTATATGTACAGCTTTATAAAAATACTGAGAAGAATCAAAGTAACTGCATGGGTAAGTTTAAAACCAAAACATAAGAAACTTAATTACTTTCAAAACTATTTATAATAAAATGATAAAATCATCAATTTTAATGTCTCTTACTTATTTCCTTCAATGATTTTTAAGTAAAGCATAAGAGGACAGGAAAATAGATGATTTCTCTCTCATCTAAATATTAATCTTTCTAATTGAAGGTTAAGTAGAATTTGGGTTGAAGTGATCATCTAAATAATTTTAACACTCTTCATAAAATCCCTTTGACTTGTAAACACAATGCTTGGGATGACGGTTCACTGAAGAAAAATATGAATGAAAACAACTGTTACCTTCTGGGTAAGCAACTATCTGTTACACTTAGTCCATCCACAAAAATATTTTAACCCTGACTATCTGTTGGTACAGTTCTAGGTATCGTGTATACAACAGTGAGCAAAAACTAAGTCTTTGAGTTTGTAGAGCTTAAATGTATTTATTTGGGGGCAGGGGAAAAAGCAACATGAGTATCCACAAAAAAAAAAAAAAAAAAAAAAAGATGTGTTCAGTTCAACTCAGTTCAGTCACTCAGTCATGTCTGACTCTTTGCGATCCCATGAGTCACAGCATCCCAGGCCTCCCTGTCCATCCCCATCTCCCGGAGTTCACTCAGACTCATGTCCATCGAGTTGGTGATGCCATCCAGCCATCTCATCCTCTGTTGTCGCTCTTTCCTCCTGCCCCGAATCCCTCCCAGCATCAGAATCTTTTCCAATGAGTCAACTCTTCACATGAGGTGGCCAAAGTACTGGAGTTTCAGCTTCAGCATTATTCCTTCCAAAGAAATCCCAGGGCTGATCTAGTTCAGAATGGACTGGTTGGATCTCCTTGCAGTCCAAGGGAATCTCAAGAGTCTTCTCCAATACCACAATTCAAAAGCATGGATTCTACGGCGTTTAGCCTTCTTCATAGTCCAACTCTCACATCCATGCATGACTACTGGAAAATTGCCTTGACTAGACGGACCTAAGTCGGCAAAGTAATGTCTCTGCTTTTGAATATGCTATCTAGGTTGGTCAGAACTTTTCTTCCAAGGAGTAAGCGTCTTTTAATTTCATGGCTGCAGTCACCATCTGCAGTGATTTTGGAGCCCCACAAAATAAAGTCTGGCACTGTTTCCACTGTTTCCCCATCTATTTCCCATGAAGTGATGGGACTGGTTGCCATGATCTTCGTTTTCTGAATGTTGAGCTTTAAATCAACTTTTTCACTCTCGTCTTTCACATTCATCAAGAGGCTTTTAGTTCCTCTTCACTTTCTGCCATAAGGGTGGTTTCATCTGCATATCTGAGGTTCTTGATATTTCTCCTGGCAACCTTGATTTCCAGCTTGTGTTTCTTCCAGTCCAGTGTTTCTCATGATGTACTTTGCATACAAGATAAATAAGTAGGGTGACAATATACAGGCTTGAGTTAATATATGATATTTGTTTTTCTCTTTATTTTTCTACTTCAATCTGTATAGCAGCCTCTAGGTTTACCCACCTCACTAGAACTGACTCAATTTGTTATTTTTTATGGTCGAATAATAATCCATTGTTATTAAGGAAAGATATAAGCATCTGAATGCAGAGTTCCAAAAATAGCAAGAAGAGATAAGAAAGCCTTCCTCAGTGATCAATGCAAAGAAATAGAGGAAAACAACAGAATGGGAAAGACTAGAGATCTCTTCAAGAAAGTTAGAGATACCAAGGGAACATTTCATGCAAAGATGGGCTTGATAAAGGACAGAATTGGTATGGAGCTAACAGAAGCAGAAGATATTAAGAAGAGTTGGCAAGAATACACAGAATAACTGTACAAAAAGATTTCCACAACCAGATAATCACAATCGTGTGATCACTCATCTAGAGCCAGACATCCTGGAATGTGAAGTCAAATGGGCCTTAGAAAGCATCACTACAAACAAAGCTAGTGAAAGTGATGGAATTCCAGCTGAGCTATTTCAAATCTTGAAAGATGATGCTGTGAAAGTGCTGCACTCAATATGCCAGCAAATTTGGAAAACTCAGCAGTGGCCACAGGACTGGAAAAGGTCAGTTTTCATTCTAATCCCAAAGAAAGGCAATGCCAAAGAATGCTCAAACTACCGCACAATTGCACTCATCTCACACACTAGTAAAGTAATGCTCAAAATTCTCCAAGCCAGGCTTCAGCAGTATGTGAACTGTAAACTCCCTGATGTTCAAGCTGGTTTTAGAAAAGGCATAGGAACCAGAGATCAAATTGCCAACCTCCACTGGATCGTGCAAAAAGCAAGAGACTTCCAGCAAAACATCTACTTCTGCTTTATTGACTATGCCAAAGCCTTTGACTGTGTGGATCACAATAAACTGTGGAAAAAATTCTGAAAGAGATGGGAATACCAGATCACCTGACCTGCCTCTTGAGAAATCTGTATGCAGGTCAGGAAGCAACAGTTAGAACTAGACATGGAACAACAGTTAGTTTTAAATAGGAACAGGAGTAGGTCAAGGCTGTATACTGTCACCTTGCTTATTTAACTTATATGCAGAGTGCATCATGAGAAATGCTGGACTGGAAGAAACACAAGCTGGAATCAAGATTGTCACTAGAAATATCAATAACCTCAGACAGGCAGATGACACCACCCTTTGGCAGAAAGTGAAGAACTAAAAGCCTCTTGATGAAAGTGAAAGAGGAGAGTGAAAAAGTTGGCTTAAAGCCCAACTTTCACAAAATAAAGATCATGGCATCCGGTCCCATCACTTCATGGGAAATAGATGGGGAAGCAGTGGAAACCGTGTTAGACTTTATTTTGTGGGGCTCCAAAATCAGTGCAGATGGTGACTGCAGCCAAGAAATTAGAGGATGCTTACTCCTTGGAAGGAAAGTTCTGACCAACCTAGATAACATATTCAAAAGCAGAGACGTTACTTTGCCGACTAAGGTCCGTCTAGTGAAGGCTATGGTTTTTCCTGTGGTCATGTATGCATGTGAGAGTTGGACTTTGAAGAAGGCTGAGTGCTGAAGAACTGATTATTTTGAACTGTGGTGTTGGAGAAGACTCTTGAGAGTCCCTCAGGCTGCAAGGAGATCCAACCAGTGCATTCTGAAGGAGATCAGCCCTGGGATTTCTTTGGAAGGAATGATGCTAAAGCTGAAACTCCAGTACTTTGGCCACCTCATACGAAGAGTTGATTCATTGGAAAAGACTCTGATGCTTGGAGGTATTGGGAGCAGGAGGAGAAGGGGACGACAGAGTATGAGATGGCTGGATGACATCACTGACTCGATGGATGTGAGTCTGAGTGAACTCTGGGTGATGGTGATGGACAGGGAGGCCTGGCATGCTGTGATTCATGGGGTCGCAAAGAGTTGGACACGACTGAGCTACTGAGCTGAACTGAATAATCCATTGCATGAATGTCCACAACTTCTTTATCCATTCCTCTATTGATGGACATTTAGGTTGCTTCCATGTCATAGCTATTGTAAATAGTGCTGCAATGAACCCTGGTGTACATTAAATAAATTGTTTCTCTGTGTGCTCTCTCACTTGCTGTGTTATGTCCCTGATAATAAACTTAGTACCTGTTTTCATAGCTTTTGCTTTCTTGAAACATTCCTGCTTTCACTGAGATAAGAGTCAAGGCCATTCTGCTTCAAGCCTCTAGGCCATGGTGGTTCTAGAAGTTGATAGTCCTGGTTTTCATCCAGGCTACCAAGGTTCAGTTCTAGGGCAGGGACTGCTCACTGCTCTATCTCTGACATCACAATAACAATCTAAATATATCGAGTGGTTACTATTTTCTCTTTTTTATAACATATAAAGAAATCAAATATCAGAAGAAATTTACTTAGTTTGTAAAATGAACATCACTAGCGCAGGTTCAGGGCTCAAACACAAGCTATAAATTTGAATCACAAGAAAGAAGACAATATTTTTGACATGCCGTTTACTGAGAAACTTCAATACGTGTGTAAAGGAGAGAAGGGATCCTAATGTGTTACTAAACTTTGAAGTAACATAAATACTGAAAATTGTTACATTATAAAAAATTAATAATCTCATCATGTGAGAGATTATATTAATATTACCTAATTGTGACTGATCTTTAGGTTGCATTCAACCACTTTATAATTTATTAAGCAACTTCAGTGTGTTTATTTCCATACGCAAAGCATCTAATAAAGAATCTAAGTAACACTCCATCATTCAAAACAAATAACTTGGAAATTCAGAAGTGCTTTGAGTCTCATTATCATTCTGCTGGTGCAGAGTTTTAGTAACAGCATTGAGAAGCGGTGTTACTTTTGCATTAGTATAATTCTCCTGTGGATGCCACCATCAAAGTTTACCTAAGTTGACAAATAACTGCAGCCCACTGCTACATCTGCTGCCTTTTCCCTGACAACAAAGAGTACTATGCTATTGAGCTTTCAGAAAGGTTAATTTCTATTTTCTGCAATTATGAATGACATGGTTAAGAGTTGAATTACTGTGATAACTGTTTGCTGGAAATTATGCAATCATGTATAAAAGCAAAGTTCGTGAAAAATGAAATTAGGCTATACTTGATTTAACCTAGTGTTATTAATGTTACAACTCAAAGTGTAAATAAAATGCCAACATAATAAAATCCAAATCTCAATGTAAATATGATTTTATTGTGAAGCACAAACAGGATGCCTGGTAACATTTTTTACTGTAGCATTACTGTATTTGATATCATTTTTGAGGTATTCTGAAGCACATTAAAATCCAATCTTGTATGAAGTATAATTTGAAAATGATGCTATTTTATTTTTTTTCCCTAAGAGCATTGAATTCAAATATGTCAGGCTCATCTTAGAAGCCAAATACTTCATCTGAGTTATGATTCAGAAAATAATCACTTGGTTCTACTGAGCATAAGTTTATGTGATTTATATTATGGCCATATTAGCAATATCTCTTTTAGTCAGTATACTTGACTATTTAAATTTCAGTTTTGAGATCATTTTTCTATTAATAATTTACCAAATTTCATCATTAAGTCATACTTCCACTCATTCTTTTGTTTGGTACTTACTCTAGTTCTTTCATATATGACATATTGAAACAAATGCCAGATGTGTATTTATATGATGAAAGAGGCAATCACTCTATGTTAGATTTAAAACTATGCAATTATGAAGAAAAATTTAAGCATTTTCATATTAGAAAGACAATGCATAAGAATGTATAAATATCAGTTCAGTTCAGTCACTCAGCCGTGTCTGAATCTTTGTCACCCTATGGACTACAGCAAGCCAGATTTCCCTGTTCATCACCAACTCCAGCAGCTCGCTGAAACTCATGTCCATCAAGTTGGTGATGCCCGCCAACCACCTCATTCTCTGTTGCCCGCTTCTCCTGTCTTCAGTCTTTCTCAGCATCAGAGTCTTTCAGGTGGCCAAAGTATTGAAACTTCAGTTTCAGCATCAGTACTTCTAATGAATATTCAAGACTGATTTCCTTGAGGATGGGCTAGTTGGATCTCCTAGCAGTCCAAAGGACTCTCAAGAGTCTTCTCCAACACCATAGTGCAAAAGCATCAGCTCTTCAGCACTCAGCTTTCTTTACAGCCCAACTCTCATATCCATACATGACTAATGGAAAAACCATAGCTTTGACTATATGGGCTGCCAGGGGCCAGCATGAGGAACTCCGCCCTTGGCAAAGGTCATCAGGAAGGAGGCTTTGGCATACGCAAAGGCGTGATCAAGCCTCAGGAAATCCCCTGCTCCCGAGTATCTCACCCCAAAACCAGAGTCTGTGTTGTGCTCTCACCTACACCTCTGACTTTACGGGGGGCTCTCCCCCATAACCATTTCTCTCGAAGAAGGAGTTAACTTGCAGCTCCAGTTAATAAAAATTCCTGGGCATGACTAGAGTGTTTCATCTTACAGGACTCCTCTGAAGGTTATCTAGCCTGCCTGTATAGGTTCCTCTGGCCACAACAGCCCTCCAACCATGAGAGGCACAAGATGTTTTTGACTTACTAAAGGCAAATTCTTTTGGGAAGTTAGAAATTATTAGTGTAGTGTGTTGGTTAGAAATTATATTGGTAAAGGATTTTTTCATTTGTTGTGTCAATAATTGCTGCCAATTCCCTGTCCTAGGTGGGACAAGTGCATCTCAGGTCTGCTGACAGACTAGCTTGTGCGACAACTTCTCAACTATAAACAGCACAGAGAGTTTTGGAGGATTTTGAAAGTCTTAATTAGCATAGGGCTTTTTCTTCTCATTGAGTCAATGATTGCCGCCAGGCCTCCATATCCGTAGGCACCTGGGAATATATTAATCAATGTATTTGGAATATAGAAAAGGAAATATAGTAGATTTTGATGTTAGCAATATTAGACTTTTTGAGTTAATGGACTTTCTCTTTTGTAAGAGATCACTGTACTTTGTTATAAATCACTGTCCTTGCTATGTGAAAATGTAACTTTATCACTATCTTAAGACTAAGTAGATCTTAAGGGAATATTGGTGAAAGGATTTTCATTTGTTGGGCTGATGTTTGTTGCTAAATCTTCATATTCCCTGCCTTTATAATAAATATAACTAGCATATAGGAGAAATAAGTATTAACCTTTAAGCATATAGGAGAAATAAGTATTAACCTTTAAGATTGATCATGTTAACCTTGGGTTAAATAAATTCCTTTCTTGATTGTAACTCACTACACCCTCACCCTATAGGAATGCAACTTTATTTGGAGGGTGGTGCCTGGTTTAAGAAAAAACACCCTCGGAAAAAATAAGTTTTTGGTTGTCAGAAAGAAAGGGTTGTAAATGTCAGCAGGCAGAAATGGCTTGAAGATGATGTAAAACCGCTAAGACCTTTTTTAATGTAAAGCACCTGATTTTGATAAAGGTCAGGACTGCTGACTCCAGCGTGACTCTGTATTCATCCCTATATGTAACAAAAGATATATAAGAAAATTGGAAAAATAAAGAAATGGGATCAGTTCCTGGAAAGACTGACTCCCCCATGTCCTTCATTCTTGCTCCCCGTTTTTCCAGCTGAATTCCCATCTGGAACATGGATGCTATTCCAAGTTATTCAGCCTCTTTTTCTCCACTAAGTTTCCTACTACACTATTTGTTTCTAATCTCTCTCTCTATCTGTAACTAAATATGTATTTTTCCAAAGAGGACACTGACTCCGTCCCTACCTTCGAATCACCCTGGATCCACTGGGGCTGGATCCCAGCAATGGGCCTTTGCTGGCAAAGTCATGTCTCTACTTTCTAATATGCTGTCTAGGTTGGTCATAGATTTTCTTCCAAGGAGCAAGAACCTTTAAATTTTATGGCTGCAGCCACCGTCTGCAGGATTTTGGAGCCCAAGAAAATAGTCTTTCACTGTTTCCATTGTTTCTTCACCTATTTGCCATGAAGTGATGAGACTGGATGCCATGATCTTAGTTTTTTTAATAAGTATATATTTAATTATATATGTATATATAATGTATAAATATGTAACTCATAAATATAAGTTGATACTGCTTCAAACATTATTCAGGATTTCATGTTCAAAACGGAAGCTTAACACTATTGTGTGTGTTTTCAGGATGCTGTTTTTAAAAACAAAGAAACTCCCTTCCCCCAAATTATATTATGTATTTATAAATATGGTTACTAGAATGTTAATATTCACAGTCAACTATGAAATCATCAGTGGCTATGAGACAGACCTAGTCTACTCATCTGCTTTTTCCTAGACATACAGCCTAAACAGGTTACTGTGCAGTAAGGCATAGTCATGTGACTAAGTGCCCTCAATTGGACAGCAAAGGTCAGAACCATGGTCTCACGCAGACCTGTCCTATAACGACCTTCCATATGTGCCCTTTCATGCTGTTTGCCAGCCTGCTGCTGAAAGACACAGAGACCCAGAAGCCAAGCAATTATTATGGCAGAGCTCACTGTTGAACACTGAGCCAGTCACGAGAGCTCTGGCTACCAGCAATAATAGCAGCTTCATTTCTGTTCAGAAACAAAATAAATGGCTCTCATATTTAGAAACATTTACATTTTAGGGTTTGGGGCATGCATGTGTGTATGTGTCTGGTTCAGATATATATGAGGGTAGTTCATATGATTTAATTTTATATGTAGAGTTAGACGACATATGGAGAGAAAAATACTAAAGATTTCAAGAGATTAGAAATGAGACTTTTTTTTCTGACTGTCCTTTGCATATCTTCTTATTTAATTTTTCCCCCATTCTTTGGTTATACTGGCCATTATGACAGCTGTTCAAGTAGGAGTAGATCTTTGACTCATCTCTATTTTGGAATATTTTTTTTTCATAAAATCTTAGACTCATTTTGTCTAAGACTGAGGGCTACTTCAGGAATGCAAGTCAGGTTCAGCACTGAAAAATTAATTACTGTAAGTCACCAAATTGATAAAGAAGAAAAATTTTATTTCAACAGATACAGGAACCATATTTGACAATATTCAATAACTTGCATTATAACCACTGACAAGAGGGAAGTGATAGAAGAAAAATTCCTTAACCTCCTAAAGAATATCTATAAAATGTTTACAGATAATTTAATTAGCAGTGAAAGACATATTGCTTTCTTCAAAGATCAGGGACAGAATACAGGTATCCTGTCCCAGCACTCCTGTTAAACATCATACTGAAACTTAAAACCAGCAAAATATCACAAGAAAAAAATAAAAGATACACACAGGATATAAAGGAAGAAGTAAAACGAAATATTTACAGTGAACATAGCTTTTTACATAGAAAATGCAATAATTTGGAATACAGATAATTCCAGGACTAATAAGTAAATCAGTAAGGTTACAAAATATAACATTCAATCATTTCTATATACCAGCAATGGACATTTGTAAGAAATATTTTCACTTATTGTAGCACCAAAAATGATGTAAACAGGTAAAAAAATCAATCAAAGATGCGTAAGATTTGTATACTGAAAACTAAAAACATTTATGAAATAAATCAAAGAACTCTATTTAATAGAGAGTTGGGTTGTGTTCATAAATTAAATGACTGTATACTAACAAGATGTCAACTTTCTTTAAATAAATCTACAGATTCAATGCAGTTCTAATAAAATATAGCAGAATTTTTTTTGTAGGCCACAAGAAGCTAATTCTAAAATATAGATGGAGTCACAAGCGAGATGGCAGAGGAATAGGATGGGAGAACACTTTCTCCCTCTCTACCTCATCAAAAGAACATTTCAACGCTGAGCAAATTCCACAAAATAACTTCTGACTACTGGCAGAGGACATCAGGCATCCAGCAAAGCAGATCATTGGTTTCAAAACCTGGTAGGAATTATTTTATTCTATTTTATTTTAAAGAACTAAGAGAGCGACAAAGGAGGTAGGGAGGGAATCCCGGCACGGGAAGGGAATCCCGTCCCAGGAAGAGACTCTTAAAGAGAGAGGTTCCCTAAAATTGGGGAACTTTCTCACAGCTGTGCATGGGGCGAGCCCTGGAAGCACAGAGGGCAACATAACAAGAAGGAAGAATAAATAAATAATTAAAACCAACAGATTACGAATTCAACAGTATAACCCCCAGTGGATAAGCAGCGCAAATGCCTGCGTCCGACAGCAGTGGGGGTTGGGCAGGGAGGAGCGCGCCCGCAACAGTGCTAAGAATTGGGCCGCGGGAGACGTTGGCTGCAGGGCTTTTCTCGAGAATCGGGGCGTAACGGGGCCAGAATCGGGTCCGCGCGTGGATAGAACGAATTATCCCGGACTAGCAAACGAGACTGGGGGATAACTAACACGCGAAACGCCCGAACATAAGGCACTGACAGGCCCGCGCACAGAACAAAGGACGGATCAGAAATAGCCGACTGCAGACCATCCCCCACCTGCGACAGGCAGCCAGAGTCTGAAGCGCTGGAAGAGGGCAGTCGCAGCTCAAGAGAGTCATTACCTACCAAATTGCAAGCGGGCCTCTTTGATGAGACTTCTGGGGGTATCTGAGTGGTCATCATCTGCCTGAAAAGAGCCCCGGCGGAGATCCCAGAAAATTGAGCGATCCGCAAAGCCCAGAAGATGCAACAATAGTCCGCGCCAAACTCCCTAGCCACTCGGACTTGGGACCAAACCTGGCACCCGGAGGGGACTTCCTGAGCGCCAATCCTGAGCGGCTTAAACCGGGGAATTGCATGAAACATAGGCCAGGCCCCACACGGTTATCCCGCGGATTGAGAAGGGGCAAGCTCAGTGCAGAGCTCACCACCACCCTCTCTGTGGCAAGACAGAAATCAGACACGGAAGAGACCAGCAAACAGAGGAAGGCAAACAGAGGGAACTGCTTGGTAGCGACCCCACACAGTCCTCAACGACAGAGAAAGTGACAGATACGCCGTCTCTACTTTTATGATCCAAAAAAATTTTTTTTTTGGGGGGTGATGTGGAAGCGTGATTTTTTTTTAAGAATTTTTTTCTTTCTTTAAAAATTATTTTTTTCCTTTTTAAATTTGTTTATCCTTTTCTTTTCATCCTTTTTCCCCTAAACTTCCTTAAATTTTAAGTCTTCTATATTTCTAGTTATTATTTTTATAACCTAATATTACTTTAAAAAAACCCAAAACCCTATCATTTAAGCAAACGCCGTATGTAGTCTTAATGGTGAAGGAAGTTGTCTTTTAATAATTCTGGAATCTTTTATTATATTTTACTTCTTTTTTTCTTTTTCTCTATTTTTTTTTTAAATGCCTCTCTCCTCATTCTTCTTCTCTTCAATAATCTATCTTTGAAAATCCAATCTATACTCCAGTTTTTTAATCTTGGCATTTTGGTATTTGTTGCCAATTTTGTACTTTTAAAAACCTAATCCTCAGTACCCAGTTTTACATGAGTGCAAGACTACTGGCTTAACCACTCTCTCCACCTCTGGAATCTCTCTTTACCCCACCAGGTGGCTTTTGTCTCCTCCCTCACCCTCCCCCTCTCTACCCAACTCTATGAACCTCTGAGCGTTCCAGAAGGAGGAGAACTCTAAGGGAACTGGTCACAGACCGGATCTGTATCCCTCCTTCCCATCTCCTCTTTATCCTCCTGACCACTTCTATCTACTTCCTTCCTCTCCTCTTCCAAGTATAACTCTGTGACCACCTCTGAGCGGTCCAGACTTCGGAGCACACACAAGAAAGTGGCTACGGGCTAACTTCCTTTTCCCTCTTTTGATTCCACCTCATCCCATTCCACTCACCTCTAACTACTCCCTCCCTCTTCTCTGCTCCAAGTAACCCACCTATCCTCTAGGGACGACCCTCAAGGTGGAGAAACCTATCATCATTAACCTAGATGTTTTAACATTAGTGCTGAATAGATGGAGAAATCATGAGGCTATTCTAAAAATAAATCTGAAAACCAGAATCAGGAGGCGTAATTCCAAATCCTGTGATCAACAAAGAATTCCTGAACACAGGGAACATTATCCAATTAGAGCTCATCAAACGCCTTCATACCTATACTAAAACTGAGCACTGCCCAAGGGCCAACAAGCTTCAGAGCAAGACATACCACGCATATTCTCCAGCAACACAAGAACAAGCCCCTGAGCTTCAATACATAGGCAACTCAAAATACTCCAAAACCATTGACGTCTCATAACCCATTACTTCACACGTCACAACACTCCAGAGAGAGGAAATCCAGATCCACCCACCAGAATTCCAACACAAGCCTCCCTGATCAAGAAACTTTGACAAACCAGTGATATAACACCAAACACAGAGAGGAAACTCTATAATAAAGAGAACTCCACAAATTCCCAGAATATAGAAAAGCCACCCCAAACGCAGCAATATAACCAGGATGAAGAGACAGAGGAATTCCCAGCAGGTAAAGGAACAGGAGACATGCCCACCAAACCAAACAAAAGAGGAAGAGATAGGGAATCTACCTGAGAAAGAATTCCGAATAATGATAGTGAAAATGATCCAAAATCTTGAAATCAAAATGGAATCACAGATAAATAGCCTGGGGTCAAGGATTGAGAAGATGCAAGAAAGGTTTAACAAGGACCTAGAAGAAATAAAAAGAGTCAACATATAATGAATAATGCAATAAATGAGATCAGAAACACTCTGGAGGCTACAACTAGTAGAATATCGGAGGCAGAAGATAGGATTAGTGAAATAGAAGATAGAGTGGTAGAAATAAATGAATCAGCGAGGGAAAAAGAAAGACGAATTAAAAGAAATGAGGACAACCTCAGAGACCTCCAAGACAATATGAAACGCTCCAACATTCGAATTATAGGAGTCCCAGAAGAAGAAGACAAAAGAAAGACCATGAGAAAATACTTGAGGAGATAATAGTTGAAAACTTCCCTAAAATGGGGAAGGAAATAATCACCCAAGTCCAAGAAACCCAGAGAGTGCCAAACAGGATAAACCCAAGGCGAAACACCCCAAGACATATTTTAATCAAACTAACAAAAGACCAAACACAAACAACAATTACTAAAAGCAGCAAGGGAAAAACAACAAATAACACACAAGGGGATCCCCATAAGAATAACTGCAGATCTTTCAATAGAAACTCTTCAGGCCAGGAGGGAATGGCAAGACATACTTAAAGTGATGAAAGATAATAACCTTCAGCCAAGACTACTGTACCCAGCAAGGATCTCATTCAAATATGAAGGAGAAATCAAAAGCTTTACAGACAAGCAAAAGCTGAGAGAATTCAGCACCACCAAACCAGCTCTCCAACAAATACTAAAGGATAGACTTTAGAAAGGAAACACAAAAAAGGGCGTATAAACCCGAACCCAATACAATAAAGTAAATGGCAACAGGAGCATACTTATCAATAATTACCTTAAATGTAAATGGGTTGAATGCCCCAACCAAAAGACAAAGACTGGCTGAATGGATACAAAAACAAGATCCCTATATATGCTGCCTACAAGAGACCCACCTCAAAACAACGGACACATACAGACTAAAAGTGAAGAGCTGGAAAAAGATATTCCATGCAAATAAAGACCAAAAGAAAGCAGGAGTAGCAATACTCATATCAGATAAAATAGACTTTAAAACAAAGGCTGTGAAAAGGGACAAAGAAGGCCACTACATAATGATTAAAGGATCGATCCAAGAAGAAGATATAACAATTATAAATATATATGCACCCAACATAGGAGCACCGCAATATGTAAGACAATTGCTAACAAGCATGAAAGGGGAAATTAATAATAACACAATAATAGTGGGAGACTTTAATACCCCACTCACACCTATGGACAGATCAACTAAGCAGAAAATTAACAAAGAAACGCAAATGTTAAACGATACAATAGACCAGTTAGACCTAATTGATATCTATAGGACATTTCACCCCAAAACAATGAATTTCACCTTTTACTCAAGTGCACACGGAACCTTCTCCAGAATAGATAACATTCTGGGTCATAAATCTAACCTTGATAAATTCAAAAAAATTGAAATTATTCCAAGCATCTTCTCTGACCATAATGCACTAAGGTTAGATCTCAATTATAGGAGAAAAACTATTAAAAATTCCAACACTTGGAGGCTGAACAACACCCTACTGAATAATCAACAAATCACAGAAGAAATCAAAAAGAAATCAAAACATGCATCGAAATGAATGAAAATGAAAACACAACTACACAGAACCTTTGGGACACTATAAAAGCAGTCCTAAGAGGAAAGTTCATAGCAATACAGGCATACCTCAAGAAACAAGAAAAAAGTCAAATAAATAACCTAACTCTACACCTAAAGCAACTAGAAAAGGAAGAAATAGAGAACCCCAGAGTTAGTAGAAGGAAAGAAATCCTAAAAATTAGGGCAGAAATAAATGCAAAAGAAACAAAAGACCATAGCAAAAATCAACAAAACAAAAAGCTGGTTCTTTGAAAGGATAAATAAAATTGACAAACCATTAGCCAGACTCATCAAGTAACAAAGAGAAAAAAATCAAATCAACAAAATTAGAAATGAAAATGGAGAGATCACAACAGACAACTCAGAAATACAAAGAATCATAAGAGACTACTATCAGCAATTATATGCCAATAAAATGGACAACTTGGAAGAAATGGACAAATTCTTAGAAAAGTACAATTTTCCAAAACTGAACCAGGAAGAAATAGAAAATCTTAACAGACCCATCACAAGCACGGAAATTGAAACTGTAATCAGAAATCTTCCAGCAAACAAAAGCCCAGGTCCAGACGGCTTCACAGCTGAATTCTACCAAAAATTTCGAGAAGAGCTAACACCTATCTTACTGAAACTATTCCAGAAAATTGCAGAGGAAGGTAAACTGCCAAACTCATTCTATGAGGCCACCATCACCCTAATACCAAAACCTGACAAAGACACCACAAAAAAGAAAATTACAGGCCAATATCACTGATGAACATAGATGCAAAAATCCTCAACAAAATCCTAGCAATCAGAATCCAGCAACACATTAAAAAGATCATACACCATGACCAAGTGGGCTTTATCCCAGGGATGCAAGGATTCTTCAATATCCGCAAGTCAATCAATGTAATTCATCACATTAACAAACTGAGAAATAAAAATCATATGATTATCTCAATAGATGCAGATAAAGCCTTTGACAAAATTCAGCATCCATTCATGATAAAAACTCTCCAGAAATCAGGAATAGAAGGAATATACCTCAACATAATAAAAGCTATATATGACAAACCCACAGCTAACATTATCCTCAATGGTGAAAAATTGAAACCATTTCCCTAAAGTCAGGAACAAGACAAGGGTGTCCACTTTCACCACTACTCTTCAACATCGTACTGGAAGTTTTGGCCACAGCAATCAGAGCAGAAAAAGAAATACAAGGAATCCAAATTGGAAAAGAAGAAGTAAAACTCTCACTGTTTGCAGATGACATGATCCTCTACATAGAAAATCCTAAAGACTCGACCAGAAAACTACTAGAGCTAATCAATGAATATAGTAAAGTTGCAGGATATAAAATCAACACTCAGAAATCCCTTGCATTCCTATACACTAATAATGAGAAAGTAGAAAAAGAAGTTAAGGAAACAATTCCATTCACCATTGCAATGAAAAGAATAAAATACTTAGGAATATTCCTACCTAAAGAAACTAAAGACCTATATATTGAATACTATAAAACACTGATGAAAGAAATCAAAGAAGACACTAATAGATGGAGGAATATACCATGCTCATGGGTTGGAAGAATCAATATAGTGAAAATGAGTATACTACCCAAAGCAATCTACAGATTCAATGCAATTCCCATCAAGCTACCAGCAGTATTTTTCTCAGAACTAGATCAAATAATCTCAAGATTTGTATGGAAATACAAAAAACCTCAAATAGCCAAAGCAATATTGAGAAAGAAAAATGGAACTGGAGGAATCAACTTGCCTGACTTCAGGCTCTACTACAAAGCCACAGTCATTAAGACAGTATGGTACTGGCACAAAGACAGAAATATAGATCAATGGAACAAAATAGAAAGCCCTGAGATTAACCCACATACCTATGGACACCTTATCTTGGACAAAGGAGGCAAGAATATACAATGGAGTAAAGACAGTCTCTTTAACAGGTGGTGCTGGGAAAACTGGTCAACCACTTGTAAAAGAATGAAATTAGACCCCTCTCTAACACCATACACAAAAATAAACTCAAAATGGATTAAAGATCTAAATGTAAGACCAGAAACTATAAAACTCCTAGAGGAGAACATAGGCAAAACACTCTCCGACATAAATCACAGCAGGATCCTCTATGATCCATCTCCCAGTATACTGGAAATAAAAGCATAGATAAACAAATGGGATCTAATTAAAATTAAAATCTTCTGCACAACAAAGGAAACTATAAGCAAGGTGAAAAGACAGCCTTCTGAATGGGAGAAAACAATAGCAAATGAAACAACTGACAAACAACTAATCTCAAAGATATATAAGCAACTTATGCAGCTCAACTCCAGAAAAATAAATGATCCAATAAAAAAATGGACCAAAGAACTAAATAGGCATTTCTCCAAAGAAGACATACGGATGGCTAACAAACACATGAAAAGATGCTCAACATCACTCATTATCAGAGAAATGCAAATCAAGACCACAATGAGGTATCATTTCACACCAGTCAGAATGGCTGCGATCCAAAAGTCTACAAGCAATAAATGCTGGAGAGGGTGTGGAGAAAAGGGAACCCTCTTACACTGCTGGTGGGAATGCAAACTAGTACAGCCATTATGGAAAACAGTGTGGAGATTCCTTAAAAAATTGCAAATAGAACTGCCTTATGACCCAGCAATCCCACTGCTGGGCATACACACTGAGGAAACCAGAATTGAAAGAGATACATGTACCCCAATGTTCATTGCAGCACTGTTTATAATAGCCAGGACATGGAAGCAACCTAGATGTCCATCAGCAGATGAATGGATAAGAAAGCTGTGGTTCATATACACTATGGAATACTACTCAGCCCTTAAAAGAATAAATTTGAGTCAGTTCTAATGAGATGGATGAAATTGGAACCGATTATACAGAGTGAAGTAAGCCAGAAAGAAAAACACCAATACAGTATACTGACACATATATATGGAATTTAGAAGACAGTAATGATGACCCTATATGTGAGACAACAAGAGACACAGAGGTATAGAGTGGACTTTTGGACTCTGAGGGAGAGGGAAAGGGTGGGATGGTTTGGGAGAATGGCAGTGAAGCATGTGTATTTTCCTATAAGAAACGAAGCGCTAATCTATGTTTGGTGTAGGATGCAGGATGCATGAGGCTGATGCACAGGATGATTCAGGTAGAGGATGTGGGGTGGCAGGTGGGAGGGGGCTTCGGCATTGGGAGATTGTGTTCACCTATGGCTGATTCGTGTCAATGTATGGCAAAAAAAAATACAGTATTGTAATTTAAAAAATAAATAAATTTAAATTATAAGAAAAAATAAAAAAAAATATAGATGGAAAGACAAAGAAACAAGACTAACCAAGAGAATTTGTTCAAAAAGAAAAAGGATACACACTGCCTGACTTAAGCGCTATGAAGCTGCAGTAAGACAGTAGGAATTATCAAGGAATAAACACGTATGTCAGTGAAACAGAGTAGAGCATCCAGAAACAGCCCACAGAAATATAATCAGCTGATTTTTGACAAAGGTATAAAGACAAATAAGAAGTGTCTTTCAATGCATGAAACAAGGCACTCAAAGCCAGTACCAGTGACAACCCAGAGGGATGGGATGGAGACGTAAGTGGGAGGGGGGTTTCAGGATGAGGCGACACAAATGCACCTGTGGCTGATCCATGTTAATGTATGGAAAAAACCACCCAATATTGTAAAGTAATTAGCCTCCAATCAAAATAAATTGATTAAATTAAAAATAGTGCTATGAGATGAAATGTCTACATGATAAAAAAATGAACTTGGAACCTATTCAAAAATAAAATTTGGATCACAAACCTAACTATTAATATAAATTTATAAAACTTCTAGTAGAAAACATTGAAGAAAAATCTTTGCAACTCTGGAATAGGTAAAAGGTCTTGGATAGATCAATTAAACCACCATCTATGGAAGAAAAAAGCAATAAAATAAGCGATAAAAAAAGCAAAAAAGCTTTATCAGAAAGAAAAATTCAGCTCCGTGATGTTCACCATTAAAAACAAACATCAGACTGGGAGAAATATATTGTAATAGATATATTTGAGAAAAGACTTGTAAAATGTATCCAGAATACTTAAATAATTCTCAAAACTCAACAATAAGAAAGCAAACGACCTAATAAAAAAAGTGGGCAAAGCATTTGGATAGAAACTCCATCAAAGAAGATTTATGAACAGTAAATAAAGACCTGAAAAGGTACTCAAATTCCATATCATTGGTCATCAGGAAATGCAAGTTAACTCAGGGTTATACCACTGCATAAGTGTTACAATGGTAAAACACACACACACACACACACACACACACACACACACACAGAAATACCACATTTGCCAAAACACACAGCTGAAGACCACTCAGAGTGAAATTTACTGTACATTAATAAAGAGATGAATTTCACAAACTTCCTATCAGTAGTGGTCATGTCCCAATAATGCATATTACCTCTCTCTACAGCTTGGCATGTTGGGAGAATTCTCTTCTGCAGAGATGAAAGCTGCCTCCCTGAAATCTTGTCCACTGATCCATTTCTGTTTAAAGTAGCCACAAAAATGACATTCAATCTCAGGTAACATGTCACCCACCACTCAACTCTGAGACAGCTGCCTGTGTACTATTGTAACCTAACCTGGAAGAGTCTACTTTGACTCTTCAGTGCTAGCTAGATGTGATTCTTTGGCTGCTTTTGTGACTGTAATCACACACAATGGCCTGCCTCAGAGAATCTTTCCCTTCTGCCTGACTGTAAAGTGCCTTTGTTCAGAAACTCATCCACCTATAGATGGCAGGAAGGAAGAAATTAACACAGTCCCTAGCCAGAGGCTTGCCATTCTTGGAGATATATGCAAGATTAAAGAAAGGCGATGCAAAAGAATGCTCAAAATACTGCACAGTTGCACTCATCTCACATGCTAGTAAAGTAATGCTCAAAATTCTCCAAGCCAGGCTTCAGCAATAGTGAACCGTGAACTTCCTGATGTTCAAGCTGGTTTTAGAAAAGGCAGAGGAACCAGAGATCAAATTGCCAACATCTGCTGGATCACAATAAACTATGGAAAATTCTGAAAGAGATGGGAATACCAGACGACCTGACCTGCCTCTTGAAAAATCTGTATGCAGGTCAGGAAGCAACAGTTAGAACTGGACATAGAACAACAGACTAGTTCCAAATAGGAAAAGAAGTATGTCAAGGCTGTATATTGTCACCCTGCTTATTTAACTTATATGCAGAGTACATCATGAGAAATGCTGGACTGGAAGAAACACAAGCTGGAATCAAGATTGCTGGAAGAAATATCAACAACCTTAGATATGCAGATGACACCACCCTTATGGCAGAAAGTGAAGAAAGCCTCTTGATGTCTTAAAGCTCAACATTCAGAAAACGAAGATCATGGCATCCGGTCCCATCACTTCATGGGAAATAGAAGGGGAAACACTGGAAACAGTGTCAGACTTTATTTTTTTGGGCTCCAAAATCACTGCAGATGGTGACTGCAGCCATGAAATCAAAAGACACTTTCTCCTTGGAAGAAAAGTTATGACCAACCTAGACAGCATATTCAAAAGCAGAGACATTACTTTGCCGACTAAGGTTCATCTAGTCAAGGCTATGGTCTTTCCAGTAGTCATGTATGGATGTGAGAGTTGGACTGTGAAGAAGGCTGAGCACCGAAGAATTGATGCTTTTGAACTGTGGTGTTGGAGAAGACTCTTCAGAGTCTCTTGGACTGCAAGGAGATCCAATCAGTCCATTCTGAAGGAGATCAGCCCTGGGATTTCTTTGGAAGAAATGATGCTAAAGCTGAAATTCCAGTACTTTGGCCACCTCATGCGAAGAGATGACTCATTGGAAAAGACTTTGATGCTGGGAGGGATTGGGGGCAGGAGGAGAAGGGGATGACAGAGGATGAGATGGCTGGATGACATCACTGACTCAATGGACGTGAGTCTGAGTGAACTCTGGAAGATGGTGATGAACAGGGAGGCCTGGCATGCTGCGATTCATGGGTTACAGAGTCGGACACCACTAAGCGACTGAACTGAAATGAACTGAACTGAAAGAGCCTTTTACTTTGTTTCACCTCCCTGTCATCTTTGATCCATGAAAGAACCTGGCATCCAGACTACAACAAGATGGTTATATGGAGACATTAGTCTTCCATCTTCACTATCATCTGGCTTACTGAATAAAGACCTATTCTTTGCTTCAACACTGCCTCCTCAGATTCACTGGCCTCTCATGTGCCAAGCAGAGCAAGCTTGGACTCAGCAACACTGTGTGTGTTTTGAGATTATTTCTTACCTCAGCACAATATAGGGATTTTATACTTCTTAGCGGCGGTAAGGAGATACCCCTCATTCAAGGTAAGAAACTGCAGCTGTGGTTTGGTGGAGCAGCTGTGAAAAGATACCCCACGCTCAAGGTAAGAGAAACCCAAGTAAGATGGTAGGTGTTGCAAGAGGGCATCAGAGGGCAGACACACTGAAACCATACTCACAGAAAACTAGTCAACCTAAGCACACTAGGACCACAGCCTTGTCTAACTCAATGAAACCAAGCCATGCTTGTGGGGGAACCCAAGATGGGCGGGTCATGATGGAGAGGTCTGATAGGTGTGGTCCACTGGAGAAGGGAATGGCAAGCCACTTCAGTATGCTTGGCTTGAGAACCCCATGAACAGCATGAAAAGGCAAAATGATAGGATACTGAAAGAGAAACTCTCCAGGTCTGTAGGTGCCCAACATGCTACTGGAGATCAAAGGAGAAATAACTCGAGAAAGAATGAAGGGATGGAGCCAAAGCAAAAACAATACCCATGTGACTGGTGATAGAAGCAAGATCCGATGCTGTAAAGAGCATTATTGCATAGGAACCTGGAATGTCAGGTCCAGGAATCAAGGCAAATTGGAAGTGGTCAAACAAGAGATGGCAAGGGTCAACGTCGACATTCCAGGAATCAGCGAACTAGAATGGACTGGAATGGGTGTATTTAACTCAGATGACCATTATATCTACTACTGTGGTCAGGAATCCCTCAGAAGAAATGGAGTAGCCATCATGGTCAACAAAAGAGTCCAAAATGCAGTACTTGGATGCAATCTCAAAAATGACAGAATGATCTCTGTTCGTTTCCAAGGCAAACCATTCAATTTCATAGTTATCCAAGTCTATGCCCCAACCAGTAATGTTGAAGAGGCCAAGGTTGAACGGTTTTATGAAGACCTACAACACCTTCTAGAACTAACACCCAAAAAAGATGTCCTTTTCATTATAGGGGAATGGAATGCTAAAGTAGGAAGTCAAGAAACACCTGGAGTAACAGGCAGATTTGGCCTTGGAATGTGAAAAGCAGCAGGGCAAAGACTAATAGAGTTGTGGCAATAAAATGCACTGGTCATAGCAAACACCCTCTTCCAACAACACAAGAGAAGACTCTACACATGGACATCACCAGATGGTCAACATCGAAATCAGATTGATTATATTCTATGCAGCCAAAGATGGAGCAGCTCTACACAATCAACAAAAACAAGACCAGGAGCTGACTGTGGTTCAGATAATGAACTCCTTACTGCCAGATTCAGACTTAAATTGAAGAAAGTAGAGGAAACCACTAGACCATTCAGGTATGACCTATATCAAATCCCTTATGATTATACAGTGGAAGTGAGAAAAAGATTTAAGGGCCTAGATCTGATAGAGTGTCTGATGAGCTATGGAATGAGATTCGTGACATTGTACAGGAGACAGGGATCAAGATCATCTCCATGGAAAAGAAATGCAAAAAAGCAAAATGGCTGTCTAAGGAGGCCTTACAAATAGTTGTGAAAAGAAGAGAGGTGAAAAGCCAAGGAGAAAAGGAAAGATATAAGCATCTGAATGCAGAGTTCCAAAGAATAGCAAGAAGAGATAAGAAAGTCTTCTTCAGCGATCAATGCAAAAAAATAGAGAAAAAGAACAGAAAGGGAAAGACTAGAGATCTCTTCAAGAAAATTAGAGATATCAAGGGAACATTTCATGCAAAGATGGGCTCGACAAAGGACAGAAATGGTCTGGACTTAACAGAAGCAGAAGATATTAAAAGAGGTGGCAAGAATACACAGAAGAACTGTACAAAAAGATCTTCAAGACCCAGATAATCATGATGATGTGATCACTCATCTAGAGCCAGACATCTTGGAATGTGAAGTCAAGTGGACCTTAGAAAGCATCACTATGAACAAAGCTAGTGGAGGTGATAGAATTCCAGTGGAGCTCTTTCAAATCCTGAAAGATGATGCTGTGAAAATGCTGCACTCAATATGCCAGCAAATTTGGAAAACTCAGCAGTGGCCACAGGACTGGAAAAGGTCAGTTTTCATTCCAATCCCAAAGAAAGGCAATGCTAAAGAATGTTCAAACTACCACAAATTTCACTCATCTCACATGCTAGTAAAGTAATGCTCAAACTTCTCCAAGCCAGGCTTCAGCAATACGTGAACCGTGAACTTCCTGATGTTCAAGCTGGTTTTAGAAAAGGCAGAGGAACCAGAGATCAAATTGCCAACACCCACTGGATCATGGAAAAAGCAAGAGAGTTCCAGAAAAACATCTATTTCTGCTTTATTGACTATGCCAAAGCCTTTGTCTTGTAGATCACAATAAACTCTGGAAAATTCTTCAAGAGATGGGAATACCATACCACCTGACCTGCCTCTTGAGAAATCTGTATGCAGGTCAGGAAGTAACACTTAGAACTGGACATAGAACAACAGACTGGTTCCAAAGAGGAAAAGGAGTACCTCAAGGCTGTATATTGTCACCCTGCTTATTTAACTTATATACAGAGTACATCTTGAGAAACACTGGGCTGGAAGAAACACAAGCTGGAATCAAGATTGCCGGGAGAAATATCATTAATCTCAGATATGCAGATGACACCACCCTTATGGCAGAAAGTGAAGAGGAACTAAAAAGCCTCTTGATGAACGTGAAAGGGGAGAGTGAAAAAGTTGGCTTAAAGCTCAACATTCAGAAAACGAAGATCATGGCATCTGGTCCCATCACTTCATGGGAAATAGAAGGGGAAACACTGGAAACAGTGTCAGACTTTATTTTTTGGGCTCCAAAATCACTGCAGATGGTGACTGTAGCCATGAAATTAAAAGATGCTTACTCCTTGGAAGGAAAGTTATGACCAACCTAGATAGTATATTGAAAAGCAGAGACATTACTTGCCGACTAAGGTCCGTCTAGTCAAGGCTATGGTTTTTCCTGTGGTCATGTATGGATGTGAGAGTTGGACTGTGAAGAAGGCTGAGCGCCGAAGAATTGATGCTTTTGAACTGTGGTGTTGGAGAAGACTCTTCAGAGTCTCTTGGACTGCAAGGAGATCCAACCAGTCCATTCTGAAGGAGATCAGCCCTGGGACGTCTTTGGAAGGAATGATGCTAAAGCTGAAACTCCAGTACTTTGGCCACCTCATGCGAAGAATTGACTCATTGGAAAAGACTCTGATGCTGGGACGGATTGGGGGCAGGAGGAGAAGGGGATGACAGAGGATGAGATGGCTGGATGGTATCACGGACTTGATGAACGTGAGTCTGAGTGAACTCAGAGATGGTGATGGACCGGGAGGCCTGGCGTGCTGCGATTCATGGGGTCGCTAAGAGTCGAACACGACTGAGTGACTGAACTGAACTCATTATATGCTTTTATGTTTATTTGAAAAAGTCTAGAAAATCATTATTAAAATAAACATCTGTCTTGATAAAAATATAATTAAAAAGACTTGGCAGGGATATTTCATCTTTATCCTCTCTTTGGTCTCATTGCTCATAAACTGAAACCATCAAAAAGACACATAGGTACCCAAATTGCACTCCTCTGGGAAAATTTAGTTCCATCCGCATTTTAGATATCGTCTCAAGCAGCTAAGAACTCTCCTGCATTATCTCCAAAATCAACAGCAACATTTTAATTAAACAATAAGTAATTAATCCCTAAGTAATTTTGGACACTTGTATGATAAAAACCAAATGAACTCACTAAGCCATTTCTGAAAGGCAAGAGGTTGCTGACAATATATCCATCAGGCTAATTAAAAACAAATATTCAAACAGAAAAGTTGGCTCAACTGATTGATTGCTTGGAGAGTAAAAACATCCTTAGCCTATGACATTCAGGTTTCAATGAGAACCTATTATTAGACACAAATTTGTACAAGTAATATATGCAAGAGAGAAAATATAAACTACTAGGTTTATTTCAAAATCACTGCAGGTATTCACTTTTTAAAAGGGGTCTTCTTTAATTAAAAATAAAATATACATGATAAACCTCAGTGAAAGAAAATATGTAAACAAATTTGACATATAACTTTACTAACCTACAGTTTTTCCCTGTGGTCATGTATGGATGTGAGAATTGGACTGTGAAGATGGCTGAGCACCGAAGAATTGATGCTTTTGAACTGTGGTGTTGGAGAAGACTCTTGAGAGTCCCTTGGACTGCAAGGAGATCCAACCAGTCCATTCTGAAGGAAATCAACCCTGGGATTTAGCATGAGGTAAGAGTCCAACTTTATTATTCTGTATGTGGCTATCCAGTTGTCCCAGCATCAGTTGTTGAAAAGACTATTCTTTCCCAGTTGAACAGTGTTGATACCTTTGCTAAAAATCAGTTGACCACAGATATAATGTTTATTTCTGGACTCTCAGTCCTATTCCCTGGTCTATGTGTCTGTCTTTATGCAAATATCACATTGTTTTGACTACTAAGGTTTGTAATAAGATCTGAAACTGGGAGCTATGAGTCTAACAATTTTTATTTTTTAAGGCTGTTTTGGCTTTTAAGTCCCCTGCCACTTTATATGAATTTTTAGACTGTGTTTGTCAATTTCTGCAGTGGAACCAGTTGGGCCTCTGATAGAGATTGTGTTCAATCTTCAGACAAATTTGTTGAGTACTGCAATCTTATGTAGGACTTCCCTGGTGGCTCAGACAGTAAACCATCTGTCTACAATGCAGGCGACCCGGTTTCAGTCCCTGGGTCTGGAAGATCCCCTGGAGAAGGAAATGGCAATCCACTCTGGTATATTGCCTGGAAAAATCCCATGGACACAGGAGCCTGGTAGGCTACAGTCTATGGGTTGCAGAGTCGGACATGACTGAGTGAAGGCAATCCTATGTACCATATTGAATTTAGTGAGAATTTTCCATTTATTTGAATCATTTTTTAGTTTATTTCAACTCTTTCGTTGTCTTCAATTTATATGTTTTCAGTGTATTGGTTAAATTTCTTATATTTTTCTTTCTGATGCTATCATAACTGGAATTGTTTTCTTAATTTTATTTTGGATTTTTCATTGCAAGTGTCTGGAAATACAACTGATTTTTATATTGATCATGGGTCCAGCAAAACTGTTCAACTTGTTTATTAGTTCCAAAACTGTTTACAGCATTCCTAAGGGTTGTCTATATACAGGATTTTGTTGTCTAGGAATAGAAATATTTTTCAGTCTTCCTTTTCAATCTGGATGCCTTTAATTCATTTTCTTGACAAACTGCTCTGGGTAGATTTCTAGTGGATATTCTTGTCTTGTTCCTGGTCTATAGCTGGTTAATTTGCTTTTAAATTGGTGACTCATTAATTGATTTTTCAATTTTGAACTCATTCCTGGAAATAGATCCTCTCCTCTAGAGTGCCTTGACATCAGCCTCTTTGCCTAAGGAGGAAGAAGAACATGTGACTCACAGCATTCCAGACCCTCTTCTTCCTTTGGTACTACTTGGGCTCTCATTAGTTTGTCCATATGAGATGAGGTCCCCGTCACTGAAAAACACTCTAGACCATCCTCACTGAGGCCACAGTGACCCTGAAAACCACTCTGTTTGTCTCTTGATTCTATAATTAGGTAGTGGGAACAGCAGGTGATGAGACTATAAGCCACAGTCAGATTTCTATATTTGCTCAAGCAGCAAATACTGGTTCTTAAGCCCAATTAAATCTCCTTATGAGGTCAGGTCTATCTATCCACAACACAACTCAAATCTTACCTGACAAACATGGACACAGAAAAAGCAGCTACAGTCAAATTAGAAAATCTAACCTATATATATATATATATATATATATATATATATATATATATATATAAACAGGTAAAAATGATACTTAGGTACCCTCTTCTGAACCATTTGGGCAAAAACCTTCCCAAAGGAATCTCTAGGTCTGGTTATTTGAACACGAGGTCTCAACGAGGAGATGGATAAGCTCCTGAGGCCAGGTACCTGGTTGCCACAGGCAACATTGCTAGGGCCCTCATCATCTTCCTATGATTAATATGAGTGCTATTCCCTCTGACCCATCCCATGAATCTGGAGATGCATCAAGCACCTCACCAACTTTGACCCAGGTCTTTGGGGCTTTAAAAAGTAAAACAAAACAGAAAAAAACAAAATAGTACCAGAGGTTAGGTCAAGGTCCATCTATTCCCAGGAGAACAGAAGGGTTTATGTGAGGTTTATAGTCCAAAGGGGAGTGGGGAAGAATCACAGCTTCTGATATGGGGGCTGAGACCACCACCTCTGGGACCACTGTCCATGCCTGGCTATAGGTGGGTTCTCTAGGGCTCCTACCAATCCCCAAAGCTGTACATCCTGCCACTGAACAAATAGGTCTATTATCTATGTGCTCTCCTGCTCACTTTTGCCCCACGTGCCTGTCAGGAAGTACTGCAATCAAGGGCACCCTTGTGGGGTATATGGAAGACCACATACCCACCCTAGTACCTACACCTGCACCTAGTTTTCTGGCTCTCAGACACAAAGCTGGCAGTTTGTCTTTTTGAATTACAGTTTTCTCTGTGTACATGCCTAGTAATGGGATAGCTGGGTCTAACGGTAGCTCTATTTTAGTATTTTTTTTTTTTTTTGAACCTAAATGGTGTTCTCTGTAGTGTCTGTACCAATTTACATTCCCACCAATGGAGCATGAGGGTTCCCCTTTTTCTGCACCCTGTCCCGTATTTACTTTTCATAGATATTTTGAGGCTGGCCATTCTGATCTGTGTGTGGTAATACCTCATTGAAGTTTTGACTGAATTTCTCTAATAATTAGTGATTGTTGACATCTTTTCATGCATTTATTACCTTTCTGTAGGTGCTCTAAATGGGAAGGAAATTGGAAAAAGAGAGGATATATGTATATACATGTGTATATATGTGTGTGTGTGTGTGTGTGTGTATATATATATGTATATATAATTTACTCTGAAATACAGTAAAACAAACAAACAAACTAATACAACACTATAAAGCAATTGTTGTTTGTTTTTAGTCATTCAGTCATGTCTGACTCTTTACAGCCTCATGGATTGTAGCCTGCCAAGCTCCTCTGTCCATGGAATTCTCTAGGCCAGAATATTGGAGTTGCCATTTCCTTTTTCAGGGGATCTTCCCAACCCAGGGATCAAACACAAGTCTCCTGCATGGCAGGTGGATTCTTCACCATCGAACCACCAGTGAAACCTAAAGCAACTATACTCCAATAAAATTTTTCAAAAAGAAAGAAAGAAAATAAATAGCTAAAAAATACTGGCTGCCTGGTTCAGTTGCTCAATCGTGTCCAACTCTTTGTGACCCCATGGACTGTAGCCTGCCAGGCTCCTCCGTCCATGGCATTTTCCAGGCAAGAATACTGGAGTGGCTTGCCATTTCCTTCTCCAACTGGCTGCCTGAGGGAGAAATAAACAGCTGTCCTCACTGCTGAGCCCCAGGAAGACAAAGCCCTCTTTGAGCCTGTTTATCTACTCAGCAGCCCTGTTTCACCTGTGTGGAAGGCCTCAGGCACCTGGTGAATCACCTTGGATAATAAATGGCTCAACACTATAGTTCAGCAGTTGGGGGCCTACGGTGTTTCCTGGACGTTGTGATTCCTATGTGCTATGGCCCAAGCTGAAGGCACTTAGTAACTGACATTCTAAAGGCACTTTTAAGCATTCCTTTCACTGGGATGATGAGGAGAAGCAGATTACATCTTTAGTGTTCTTCCACAAGGATGCCTAAATTTATAGGCTCTCTGCCATCAGGAAGTAGGTCGTGGCTTGGAACAAGTCCCAGTCTTGGAGGAAGAATGCTTCATTATATAGATGACATCTTCCTAGCGGGCTTAGAGCTGGACACCATCATATGCTGAACTCCTGAATTTTCCAGTCTAATGACCTCAGATGGTAAAGAGTCTGCCTGCAATGCAGGAGACTTGGGTTCAATTCCTGGGTTGGGGAAAATCCCCTGAAGGGAGGAGGCTACCCATTCCAATATCCTTGCTTGGAGATTTCCATGGACAGAGGTTAGAGTCCATGGGGTTACAAAGAGTTGGACACAATTGAGTGACTAATGACATCACCTAATCCTAATTAGTCAGACAGACCTAGACAGCATATTAAAAAGCTGAGACATTACTTTGCTGACAAAGGTCTGTATAGTCAAAGCTATGGTCTTTCCAGTAGGCACATATGGATGCAAGAGTTGGACCATAAAGAAAGCTGAGCACCAAAGAATTGATGCTATTGAACTATGGTGTTGGAGAAGACCCTTGAGAGTCCCTTGGATGGCAAGGAGATCAAACCAGTCAATTCTAAAGGAAATCAGTCCTGAATATTCACTGGAAGGACTGATGCTGAAGCTGAACCTCCAATACTTTGGCTACCTGATGTGAAGAAGTGACTCATTAGAAAAGACTCTGATTTTGAAAAGACTAAAGGCAGGAGAGCAGAGGATGACAGAGGATGAGATGCTTGGAGGACACTGACTCAATGAACATGGGTTTGAGCAAGCTCCAGGAGTTTGTGATGAACAGGGAAGCCTGGAGTGCTGCAGTCCATGGGGTTTCAGTCAGACATGACTGAGTGACTGAACTGAACTGAAGGAAATTAACTAAATTACTATATAATAGCAAACTGCTTAAAACTGACTTTAAGCAGAATTTAATGCAAAACACCAAATCGTGATTTTTACAGTTTTTCTAGGAGTATCCTTTAAAAAGAAAAAGAAAAAAACACAATGATGCTTTTCTAGGTATAGAGAATGAGTCATGACTGTGGCTTTGTAGTAGAGCCTGAAGACAGGCAAGTTGATTCCTCCAGTCCCATTCTTCTTTCTCAAGATTGCTTTTGCTATTTGAGGTTTTTTGTATTTCCATACAAATCTTGAGATTATTTGATCTAGTTCTGTGAAAAATACTGCTGGTAGCTTGATGGGAATTGCATTGAATCTGTAGATTGCTTTGGGTAGTATACTCATTTTCACTATATTGACTCTTCCGACCCATGATCATGGTATATTTCTCCATCTACTAGTGTCCTCTTTGATTTCTTTCATCAGTGTTTTATAGTTTTCGATATATAGGTCTTTAGTTTCTTTAGTCATTAAGACAGTATGGTACTGGCACAAAGAAAGAAATATAGATCAATGGAACAAAATAGAAAGCCCTGAGATAAACCCACACACCTATGGACACCTTATCTTCGACAAAGGAGGCAAGAATATACAGTGGAGTAAAGACAGTCTCTTTAACAGGTGGTGCTGGGAAAACTGGTCAACCACTTGTAAAAGAATGAAACTAGACCTCTTTCTAACACCATACACAAAAATAAACTCAAAATGGATTAAAGATCTAAATGTAAGACCAGAAACTATAAAACTCCTAGAGGAAAACACAGGCAAAACACTCTCCGACATAAATCACAGCAGGATCCTCTATGATCCACCTCCCAGTATAATGGAAATAAAAGCAAAAATAAACAAATAGAATCTAATTAAAATTAAAAGCTTCTGCACAACAAAGGAAACTACAAGCAAGGTGACAAGACAGCCTTCTGAAAACAATAGGGAGAAAACAATAGCAAACCGAAACAACTGACAAACAACTAATCTCAAAGATATACAAGCAACTTATGCAGCTAAACTCCAGAAAAATAAACAAACCAATCAAAAAATGGGCCAAAGAACTAAATAGGCATTTCTCCAAAGAAGACATACGGATGGCTAACAAACACATGAAAAGATGCTCAACATCACTCATTATCAGAGAAATGCCAATCAAGACCACAATGAGGTACCATTTCACACCAGTCAGAATGGCTGCGATCCAAAAGTCTACAAGCAATAAATGCTGGAGAGGATGTGGAGGAAAGGGAACCCTCTTATACTGCTGGTGGGAATGCAAACTAGTACAGCCATTATGGAAAACAGTGTGGAGATTCCTTAAAAAATTGCAAATAGAACTGCCTTATGACCCAGCAATCCCACCGAGGAAACCAGAATTGAAAGAGACACATGTACCCCAATGTTCATTGCAGCACTGTTTATAATAGCCAGGACATGGAAACAACCTGGATGTCCATCAGCAGATGAATGGATAAGAAAGCTGTGGTACATATACACAATGGAGTATTACTCAGCCCTTAAAAAGAATAAATTTGACTCAGTTCTAATTTGATGGATGAAACTGGAGCCGATTATACAGAGTGAAGTAAGCCAGAAAGAAAAACACCAATACAGTATACTGACACATATATATGGAATTTAGAAAGATAGTGATGATCACCCTCTATGTGAGACAACAAAAGAGACAGAGAGGTATAGAACGGACTTTTGGACTCTGAGGGCAAGGGAGAGTGTGGGATGATTTGGGAGAATGGCAGTGAAACACATATACTATCATGTAAGAAACAGAGCGCCAGTCTATGTTCAATACAGGATACAGGATGCTTGGGGCTGGTGCAGGGGATGATCCAGGGAGATGATATGGGGTGGGAGGTGGGAGGGGGCTTCGGCATTGGGAGATCGTGTACACCTGTGGCTGAATCATGTCAATGTATGGCAAAACAAATACAGTATTGTAATGTAGAATAAAGTATATACATATAAAAAAAGATTACATATCAAACATGATTCCATGATCATAATTTTCACTTATCTATCCATACATAGAAGTAAATACATCAAAAAAAAAAAAATCATGGTAATGATCTGAGGGAATGTGTTACAGGAACTTTTCCATTTTCTTTTTACTGATTTTTATACTTTTCAAAATATAAACTATTTAATCTCCTTTTTCTAATAAGAAAAAAAATGTACTAAAAAAAAAGAAAATGAGTCAAAAATCGTTCTTTTGAAATGTATGGGCATTGTACACTTTGCAAATAGACCTTCTGTTCCCAACTTTGGATTTAAAAAGGAAGTAAAAATTTCTTTGCTCTTGAAATTCTCTCATTCATCTTCTTGGTTTTGTTCTTGACTGCATTAGCAACACGTCCCAATTTATTATCTTCAAATTCTGTTTTTAAAATCATGTTTGTCAGAGTTTGTCATCGTTAGGGTTTTCTACAGTAATTTACATCACATCTGCTTCCTTCATCTTACTTATACAGTGTCCGATGGTGACTGACAGGGAAGTCTGGTATGTGCATGGGGTCAGAGAGAGTAGAGGACACTACTGAGCAACTGAACTGAACCCTAATTATTTCCTCAAAGTCCCATATCTAAGTATCATCATATTGGGAGTTAGGAGTTCAATATATCAATTTATGGGGACACATTCAGTCCGTAACACTTTATCTCCCTATCTACTATTTGTCTTCCCCTGATACCTTTCTTCAACCTACTGAACTTGCTTTTCACTGAATACACTTCTGCCTCATGGACTTTAATACTTCTTGTTTCATCTGCTTGGAAATACATTTCAAGTATCTTCCCATTTTCCACATCCTGTAGTTCCTTCAATATTTGACTCATCTCAGTAAATAATTCCCTAAATCTGCTCTTGAATATTATAACGCTCTCATTCTCCTAAATTCATTTATTTTCTTTCATAGCACTAATCACCAGTAACCCTGCATGGCATGGCTCATAGCTTCATTGAGCTATGCAAAACCCTTCACCGTGACAAAGCTGTGAACCCTGAAGAGGCACCTAGTAATAGTCTATGTAACATACAATTTTAGGATTCTCAGCCTCTCATGAAAATTGAAACTTTATTAGAGCAGATATTTATTTTTTTCAGTTTACTGTTACATTCCCAACTAGTATAGTCATGTATGACACAATTAAAAATGCATACTTTTAAACTGAATCAAATTAAAATGAAGTAATTTAAGTCACTTGAGGAAATATACAAATTATTAAAATTATGGCTGAATGTCAGTAACATAATTTGTTGTTTAGTATCTGTTCTTCTTTATTAGATGGTGAGCTCTATGAAGCAATGAATTATTCAGTACTGAAGTTTTAGCAGTCTGGACACTGCTTTGTTCATTACTGGAGCTCACTCAGTACTATTGAGTACATGGCTATATTTCCATTAATTTATCTTATATCATGATAGCTTGTTGGCAATAGCACTCCTGTTGGATTTTCTGCTTTGAACTATAAAACTCTTACCTAAATTAATATGCACTATTCTGTACTGTCTATGTGTTATGTCTGTGTTACAATAGCAAATGCAAGACACTCAGCTTAGTGTAGGAAGAACCCTTCCTTTTGAACTTAAAAGATACTTTTTAGAGCAATTTTCAATTATTTTACACATAATGTTTTATTTTTTTAATTCAATGACCTTAATAAACCTAGCCTGTCAAAATAATGCCACCAGCAGTATTATGTATTATATTCGTTGAAATTATTCATTTGTGGACAAATTGGTTGCTGTATAATGTTTTCCATGAAGGCTGGCACAGCTGCTTTTAATTTGTCTGTAAGGCCGAACCATTCCCTTTGGAGTAAATGTTTTCATTTGGATATTTCGATTTGCCATGTTAGCAAACAGTATTTTGCTTACTTTGTTATGCAAAGGAAAGAGTAATAAGCGAGTAAATCTGAACACATACAAGTATAAATTAAGTAACTTCTTTCCTCTTTAGCTTGCTTCTTATTCTAGATTAACAGATAATGTTCAAAAATAAATTAATTGGCTTAACATACTTAAATTATGAGCTTGGTTATCCAAATAAACATGTTTGCTTAGAACTTTACATTTCCACCTATTTAATACAAGCTTGGAGAAGGAAGGCAGCCCACTCCAGTATTTTTGTCAGGAATATCTCATGGACAGAAGAACTTGGTGGGCTGCAGTCCATGGGGTCACAAAGAGTCAGACATAGCTGAACACACACATACAAGACAGCTTAGTGAGATGACAGCAAAAAGCACTGCTGCCATTTTGTAAATGAAGAGGAGAAAATCCAACATCATGAATTGACTTGTCCCTTAATTCCAGGGTCAAGAATAATGCCCTGATTCATTTTGTTCTGGTATTTTTATATTCCTTATATTAGTCTACACATATTATCAGTAGGTTGTGAATTTGGCTTTGGTTTCACTGACATGAGAACATGTTTACACTTGGCTCTTAGAATTCCTTAAAATTTCTACCACTTTAAAGGAAATAAAAATGACCAAGGAGTCAAATGAAGATACTTATATCCAAATATTAAGAAGCCATGATTCTAATGTCATTATCATTCCTGGTGAAATTTATCTAGACTGAAAAGGTAGAACAGTTGAGACAATGGCTGAGTTTGCTACTTTGAAGAGTGTTTCAATCATAGTGCACAGGCCCTATTTCTTCAAAGTGTAACTAATGTGTAGCATGTTTAGTGTCACAACCGTATTTTAAGTTTTAGCTTTATATTCTTTCATGCCTCATTTATTATGCATAAATCTATTTCAGCAATTATGATAAAATAATGCTATCTTTGCATTTATTGTTTCAAGTTGGGGGTTAACAGCTATGATTAACAGAAATCTAGCTTTTAACATGCCTTACAGGCAATCCTGTTGCAATTAAAGCCATGAGCACTACAGATTTAGGGTGTAGGGTCAATCTTTGGAAGAAAGGGCTCCCGTAACACAGTAGCTCAAAGATAACAGATATTTGATTTTCCTTTAAACAGGAGTTTAGGTGCAGGAGGGCAGTTCATATTAGTTTGTGGTGCCACTGTTACAGGAGACTCTGCTCATAGACCCAGCTGCTGTCATTCTAAGACTGTTGAAAGATGGCTCTGGAACATGGAACATGCATGCATATTTCAGCTTGGGGAAATAAGAAAGACAGGATATGAAACTACTGGTGCAGGTGATGCTTACAGCTTCAAAGATAAACCCCCAGACCATGGCGAACTTACTACCTGAATTTATTTATTAATTACATGAAGTCCCAAACAGTCCTGTGCACTAGGTAGATTTACTCTAAAAGGTTCTTCAAGGACCTAGAACCCTTCTTTTTATGTTCATTATTTTCAACATGTGAATTCCAGGCTAGTCCTGCTTGTCTTCCTCCAGCTTGTTGAGGGGAAATGATTATGAAGGAGCAATTTGGGAATTCCTACTGGAACGCAGAAGTGGCATGGTTCATTTCCATCACATCCAGTCTCCAGCATGCATGTCCATGTGCAGGAGGAGAGGAAATGTGCTCACTGAGCAACTACAAAATTTATGCCAACTGGAGTGTAATTTTATTTTTAAGTGGTAATCAATAAAATTCTTCTCTCTTATTATTGACTTAGTCCTGCTTTGATTCAACAAGTTGTTATTAATTTAGCAAAAGGCTTCTTATTTAAGTACTCTAGAATTTCAAAGAAGCATTTACTAAAACATTGCATAGGTTTAGGTAAGTGGTTTGCTTTTATTGGGAATATGGCAGATGTCAGTCTAAATAGATTTCTATATAAATGATTAGCAGCTGTCTCTCTGTATAAGGTCTACAAAAGCATCACAGCACTTACTGAAGAATTTGTCCTTCATTAGTATGAAGGATGCTCTCCTTCATATGAACAGTATACTCTCAAAGGAAACTGTCTCTAGGAAAAAAGAAAAACAACCTAATATTTAACTAGAATTAAGCAATTGATTGTCAGGAACACTGCTAAATATTTTCACATATAATTAAATGGTGTCATTGGTAGTAAGGCTGTTTCTCTAAGGAAGGGCTGGATAAAGGAGAAATTAAAGAGGAGGCTGAGCATCAAAGAATTGATGTTTCCCAAATTGTGGTGCTGGAAAAGAATCTTGAGAGTCCCGCAGACAGCAAGGAGATAAAACCAGTCCATCCTAAAGGAAATCAACCCTGAATATTCATTGGAAGAACTATGCTAAAGATGAAGCTCCAATACTTTAGCCACTTGATGCCAAGAGCCAACTTATTGTAAAAAAACCTGATGCTGGGAAAGACTGAGGGCAGGAGAAGGGGGTGACAGAGGATGAAATGGTTAGATGGCATCACTGACACCATGGATGAGAATTTGAGAAAACTTGGGGAAACAGTGAAGGACAGGGGAACCTGGCATGCTGCAGTCCATGGGGTGCAAAGAGCTGGACACAACTTAGCAACTGAACAACAACAATGAAGGGCAAAATGTAAAATTAGCAAGAAGCAGAGGATAATTCATGGAGGATGTGAGTCCAGGAAGACAGGTCATCGAGTTAAGGAGAATCCTTGGCAAAAGCTACAGAGCTGAGGAGTATTACAGGAGATTCAAATAGGTCCTGATCCACACCCAGTGATTCTACTCTGTTTTTCTGGCTTGCTCTTTTAAGTTTGTTTCCCTATTTTCAGTAAAGGGTCATAAACATATTTTTAAAATATATTAGACAGGAGCTTCAAAGCTGGCTGGTCCCTAGGTTTTTCATTTAAACTAGAGAGCATCACTTGTAGCAAATACCAATCAGGTTAATCTCCAGCTCACAACACTCACCCTTCTTTGAGAGAGGTCCCAACTATAGAGGTGGGTCTGAAGTAATGATTTACAAGGTCCTTGCACCTGAACCTTGACCTCTGGCCATCTCGTGGGGGTGGACAACTGATCAACGCTGTATCAAGTTTGGAAACTTGAATGGAAACACAAAGTTGGTTGAAGCTCTTACCTTAATGACCTTGTGATATCCTCCTGCTGCTGAGGACTTCCAGGGACCACGGCGCAGAAAGGGGTGTGGTTCCTGGATACTTCCAGCTCTGGACCTGGCCAGTGGGCAGTGGTGAGGGAGTCTCCGGCCTTCACGGGGCTCCAGAGTCCTGTGAGACACAGTCCTTAGCCTGTTCTGGGTCCTCAGCTTGTCCTCGGCCCACAGCTCACCTGATGACCCTGAGGCCAAAGGGCCTGGAGGACCATGGAATAAGACCCAGGTCCACGTCTTGCTGCACTCTGCCAAGAGGACCACCATTAGGCTGATCATTAGTGGAGCAGAAAGACCTTTAATCACCAGGCTAATGGTCTCCCAACCTATAAGTAAATAAGTGAAGTCACTCAGTTGTGTCCGACTCTTTGCGACCCCATGGACTGTAGCCTACCAGGCTCCTCCCTCCCTTCATGGGATGTTCCAGGCAAGAGTACTGGCGTGGGTTGCCGTTTCCTTCTCCAGGGGATCTTCCCGACCCAGGGATAGAACCCGGGTCTCCCACATTCCCGGCAGATGCTTTAACCTCTGAGCCACCAGGGAACCCTGAGCCCGGGACCTTTAACTCCCCATGCTAGTGGTCTCGTGATAACATCCCCTTGCCTGCGCCGTTACACTTTCATTTCACAGGCGAGTTCAGTGTTTGCGCGGTCACGGTCACGAGACAGTCGTCCTCACGTGCTATCGGCACAGACTTCACAACCTTTCACTCTTCATCTCGTTCCAGCTAGCTTGTGCTTCTCACATCCACTAAAAACCATTTCTTCCACTGTCACAAAGGAACTCTCTGTTGGCCGCTCCACAGGTATGCAGTTTTAATCTCCTCACTTTACTCAGTATTTTAGAGATGTTTAATTCAATGATTGATTCTCCTTTTGTCAAATGAGCTACTGCTGTTTAAATTCTTTGATGGTTTCCTCATTCATCTCTGTTTCTTCTTCTAGATATTTTCTTTTCCTATCCTTTCCTCATAATTCTTAACTATGGTGCTTCGAATAACCTCCTTTTTCCTCATTGTATTTCAAATGAATAAAGAAGTAAAAGAAGTGAGTTAAGCAAATGGGAGTAAAATATTGCATTTTTAATGAGGAAGTCAACGTTTAAGACTGTGACTTATGTATGTGGGCTGATGGTCTTCCCAGTAATAGATCCTAAACATGGACTGAGTCACTCAGACAGTAACAGGTTAGAGCCTTTCTACCTGCCTGGCTCTTTTGGAAGCTGGCTCCCAAGAGAAAGAGGGGAGGAAAGAAAAGAGCTAAGCGTATGTGGTGCTGTGCTTAGTGGCACAGTCCTGCCTGACTCTTTGTGACCCCATGGAATGTAGCCTGCTAGACTCCTCTGTCCGTGGGGATTTTCCAGGCAAGAATACTGGAATGGGTTGCCATGCCCTCCTCCAGGGGATCTTCCCAGTCCAGGGATCAAATTGAGGTCTCCTGCGTTTGTTACCATCTGGGCCACAAGGGAAGCTCATGAATACTTGAGTGAGTAGCCTATGGATTCTCCAGGGAATCTTCATAACTCAGGAATCAAACTGGGATCTCCTGCAATGCAGTAAGATTCTTTACGAGCTGAGCCAGGAAGCCCAGAGCAGGATCATTATGCTAAACTGAATATATGCCATGGTAGGAGGAAAAAAGAGAACCTAGCAGTGCTGTTTCCTCTTTATGGAAGGAAACATTGAAGATGTGTGTGAACAGGTACAGACAATCCATGGAAGAGCTGGAACTCTGTAGGTTGTATAAAGAAATATTAGCCTTAAATACTGTGTGACATGTACGTGATAAGTCTATAAATAGGTGAGAGAAGACACCTGAGCCGAAAGGCCTTTGTAGGCTACCCAACAGAAAATAGTGTTCTTATCCACTTGTGTTGTCATTTAGTCTCTAAGTCATATCTGACTCTTAGTCACTAAGTCATATCTTCTTGTAGCCCTTTGTCTATGGGATTCCCCAGGAAAGAATACTAGAGGGGTTGGCATTTCCTTCATCAAGTGATCTTCCAGACAGGGATGGAACCTACATCTCTTGCATCGGCAGGCAGATTCTTTACCACTGAGCCACTTGAGAAGCCCCTTACAAACTTACTCCATGCTTGCTTTCCTCTTAGGAGAAGGCAATGGCACCCCACTCCAGTATTCTTGCCTGGAGAATCCCATGGATGGAGGAGCCTGGTAGGCTGTGGTCCATGGGGTTGCTAAGAGTCAGACACGACTGAGCGACTTCACTTTCACTTTTCGCTTTCATGCCTTGGAAAAGGAAATGGCAACTCACTCCAGTGTTTTGCCTGGAGAACCCCAGGGACGGGGAGCCTGGGGGACTGCCGTCTATGGGGTCACACAGAGTTGTACACGACTGAAGCAACTTAGCAGCAGCAGCAGCAGCAGCAGGGTAAAATGCTAGCTCTTACTTGGTTTTGCATTCCTTTAGCTTAGCCTTCTCTGGAGAAGGCAATGGCAACTCACTGTACTCTTGCATAGAAAATACCATGGATGGAGGAGCCTGGTAGGCTGAAGTCCATGGGGTCGCTATGAGTCAGACACGACTGAGTGACTTCACTTTCACTTTTCACTTTCATGCATTGGAGAAGGAAATGGCAACTCACTCCAGTGTTCTTGCCTGGAGAATTCCAGGGACAGGGAAGCCTGGTGGGCTGCCGTCTATGGGGTCGCACAGAGTTGGACATGACTGAAGTGACTTAGCAGCAGCAACAGCTTAGCCCACTACCTAGAAGGTGCTAAATAAAAATTTGTCAAAATGAACTGTATAAAAACCAAATCCAGTCACATCATAACTCTATTCAAAGTATTTGGTCTGTCCCTATTGCCTCCAGAAAAATGTTCAAGTTACTCCTCACGGAGTAAAGACTCTCTGTGATTTGTCCAGTCTTGCTCGGACCAACTGAGTGACTAAACTGAACTGATGTATACATATATACAACACCAAAATTTACTTGCAATTTTCCTCTCTGAGTCCAAAAAGAAGTGAAAAGGGGGATATTTTTCTTTCTCCATGGAAATTAGATTAGTAATACTGTCAGATTTTAAGACAAATTCTGAAAAACTTCAGAATGAACTTTCTGGAGAAAATATACAAAGGCCACCATATGTTCTCTTGTTTTTACCTTTCATGATTCATGAGTTCAGAGGCAGTTGTTACAGACATAAACTCCATATGAAACCAGAAAATGTATTTATTTTCAATATGAAAAGTGATTAATGCCTCACATTAGCAGCTTTTAGGACTTTAAGAAAATGTTTCCTTCCACACATGGATGTATTAAGCATAATTTTTTTGAGGTCAAGATAAAAATTTATCTTGGGAATATTGTTTTTGTTCTGAAACTGAAGAAAGAATAGCTACAAAAGTCAGTACTCATTCAGTCCAGTCGCTCAGTAGTGTCTGACTCTTTGCAACCTCGTGGACTGCAAGCATGTCAGGGCTCTCTCTCTATCACTAACTCCCAGAGTTTACTCAAACTCATGTCCATTGAGTCAGTAATGTCATCCAAACATCTCATCCTCTGTCATCCCCTTCTCCTGCCTTCACTCTTTCCCAGCATCAGGGTCTTTTCAAATGAGTGAGTTCTTTTAATCAGGTGCCCACAAGTATTGGAGTTTCAGCATCAGCATCAGTCCTTCCAGTGAATATTCAGGACTGATTTCCTTTAGAACTGGTTGCATCTCCTTGCAGTCCAAGGGACTCTCAAGAGTCTTCTCCAGCACCGTAAAAGGATCAATTCTTCAGCGCTCAGCTTTCTTTATGGTCCAACTCTCACATCCATACATGACCACTGGAAAACCATAGTCTTGACTATATGAACCTTTGTTGGCAAAGTAATGCCTCTGTTCTTTAATATGATGACTAGGTTGGTCATAGCTTTTCTTCCAAGGGACAAATGTCTTTTAATTTCATGGCTGCAGTCACCATCCCCAGTGATTTTGGAGCCCCCCAAAATAAAGTCTGTCACTGTTTCCTTTGTTTCCTCATCTGTTTGCCATAAAATGATGGGGCTGGATACCATGATCTTATTTTTTTGAATGTTGAGTTTTAAGTCAACATTTTCACTCTCCTCTTTCACTTTCAAGAGGCTCTTTAGTTCTTCTTTGCTTTCTGTCATAAGGGTGGTGTCATCTGCATATCTGAGGTTATTGATATTTCTCCTGGCAATCTTGATTCCAGCTTGTGCTTCACTCAGTCCAACGTTTCTCATGATGTACTCTGCATATAAGTTAAATATCAGGGTGACAATATGCAGCCTTGACATATTCTTTTCCCGATTTGGAACAAGTCTGTTCTATATCCAGTTTAGGAAGTGACATACATTCTCTAAAAAGAAAATTTATTTACATATTTTTGTGCAAAGTGGTTTTCTGTGCACTCTTTAAAATGTTTCCAGATCATAGAAAACTTCTCTGTGGATATCTATTGATATTTGACATATTAAATATTAGACTTACAAAATAAATATTTATTTATTCCAAAAATGATATAATGAACGTATTTGGTTAAAAGTGCCGATAAATAACCTACTATGGGTTAGCATATTTTTTTATAAAAAGACCTGTACTTTCCACATCAGTAAAATATGCAAAAATAGATTTTCAAAGATGTGAAACAATGCCACTTTATTTATCAGGTTCTTCATTCAGTCTATTGAAATATATTATTTTCCTTGAAGAAAATGAAGATAAGCTCACTTCATTCCATAGTCCAGTTGGAAGAAAAGAATGTTTTAACCATCTTTTCAGATGATGATGGATGTTTCTCAGATATGACACAAAAACTAAATAACTATTAATTTTGTAAAGTTTGCTTACAAAGTAGAAGCTGTAACTATGTCAGTGGATTCTTTATTTTCTCTTATGTTAAAACCCACTGGTGATCCTTTCACTTTGAATTAGTCTTTCACGTATGCATGATTTTGTACCTTTGTGTATTGACCATTAAGAAGGTGGTGATTATGTCTGATATTGACCTATTTAATTGTACAGTATAAAAAGTCACAATCAGTTTAATCAGTTTTTTCAATAAAACTAGAATGCTGATACAACTTTTCCAAAGTGCTAATTTTTGCTTAAAAATTGAATCATGTTATTGGCAACATGGTATAAGTGCCTAGCATTAACCATTTAATTGTAATGTAACTTACAATTAAGCTTTTGATTGCCAAGGCATCCATTTTCATGGCATTTATCTTGACTATAGCCAACTGCATGACACAGCTACTGGCAGAACACTTAGATAAGGAACCAGGCTGTCCCACCCAAGAAAGTCCCTTTAAAAAATGCCCTGGACCTAGAGATAACCATGATGAGTGAAGTAAATCAGACAAAGGAAGACAAATACCATATGATATCACTTATATGTGGAATCTAAAAAATATGGTACAAATTAACTTATTAACAAAACAGAAATAGAGTCACAGATGCAAAAAACAAACTTACAGTTACCAAGGGAGAAGCAAGGGGAGGAGGGAAAGGATACATTGGGAGACTGGGACTGACATATTCACGCTACTATATATAAAATACATAACTTATAAGAACCTACTGTATAGCACAGGTAACTCTACTCGTTACTCTGTAATGACCTAGATGATGAAGAATCTAAAAGGGTGGATATATGTGTATATATAAATCTGAATTGTAAGTCAACTATACTGTATTCCAATAAAAATTAGAAAAAAAAAAAAAAAGCCCTGGATAATTTAGATAACCAACAGCTTTTCCTGTTCCTTACCCTAATTCCCAACCTTAAGCTTTAAAGTCACCAATAAAGAGTAAGCCCACAAAGTCCTAGGCACCCCACCCTCAGAACCCAAAACAGAACCCAAGTCCAATTCAGTGTCAGGGTACAGAGACTGGATTTGGCTTTGTAACTAATGCTAAAGCCCTAGAGTATTTCAAAATCAGGCAAGAGGCTAGTGTAACAAGTTGTGAGCTTGTTGAACTTGTAAACTTGTTGAGCTGTGAACTTGTGAACAATGACTAAGAAAGAGAAGATGGAATTAGAGAAGTAACAAGGTGATCAGATTATATTAGGCTTTGTAGACCATCATATAGATGTTTTCTCCGTTTCTTGTTGTTTAGTTACTAAGATGTCCAAGTCTTTTTTGACCTTACCTTTTGTTGAATACAGATATATTACAGGATTTGGAGGAGAGTTATATAGTTTAATTTAGACTTCAAAAGAATCATCTAGTTGTAGAATTTAAGAATAAGAGAGCATGTGCAGACACACATCAATTAATTAGGAGACTATTAAGGTAATCCAGATGAGATATCATGGTGCCTTGGGCTGTCATGATAGCAGATGCTCAGTTGTATTCAACTCTTTGTGACCCCAAGGACTATAGCCTTCCAGTCTCCTCTGCCCATGGAGTTTTCCTGAAAAGAATACTGGAGTGGGCTGCCATTTCCCAGTCCAGGGGATCTTCCTGAACTAGGGATTGAACCTGCATCTCTTGCATCTCCTGTGGGTTCTTTATCACCATGCCACCTGGGAAGCCCTGGTAGAAGATGGCTTGGTAGGATAAAGTGATTAAATGCTAGGTATATTCAGAAGACAGAGTTCTTAGGAATTTCTAACTGGTTGAATGGATGCTGTGAGAAAAGACATGTCTAGAAAGACTCTAGAGTTCTTGACCTGAACTTATGACATAACAATATTACCATTAATGATAATGGTTGCCACCTTGTGTAAGTTTGAACAAGATCAGTTTAGTTTTTAAACAGGACATTTGAGATATTTTTTAGATCCATAACATAAGATTTAAGTATGTTGTTGAATGGGATATATTAGACAGGCTTGAGGGATGAGTTGATGCTAGAGATAAGGAGTTCCTCATCGTTAGACTAAGAGTGTGTGTAGATTGAGAAGAAGAGAAAATACATACTTAAATACATACATACCTAGACCCTTCCCATATTAGGGAAGATGGACAGAAGAGAAAGAAGAAAAGACACCGGAAGAAGCAAACAGTGAAGTAGGGTATCATTCAAGGGATTCTGAGTTTATTAGGTCAAGTGAAAAATAGTAGGGCTGATTTCCTATATCAAATTTTGTTAACAATAAGATGAGAACTGATCATTGAATTTAACAACATGAAAAACAGTGGTGGCCATGATAAAAAGTTCCCTAGCAGTATTATAAGCAAAATCCTGATTACATTAGTCCGAGAGAGAATAGGATCCTTAACATTAAGCTGGAGATCTTAGAATACTTTGAAGCAAGACACAATAGAGCCCTTTAAAACAATCTATTAATATCCTTCAACATCATATTTAGTTTTGTTATAAATCAAGGCTTGTCGTTGTTGTTTTTCAGTGACTAAGTCATGTCCTACTCTTTGTGACTCCATGGACTACAGCACGCCAGGCTCCCTGTCCTTCTGGAGTTTGCTCAACCTCATGTCCATTGAGTCGGTGATACTATCCAAATCAACTATCGTCTACTACCACCCTCTTCTTCTTTTGCCTTCAGTACTAAACATTACCCACTTTCTGATTCTGTATTCTATTTAAAATTCTAAAAATAAGAAGTTCAAGAGAAAAAAATATAGCATGTTTAAATGAGCATTTAACTCTTAGAATATTATGGAAACTATAGTTTATCAAAATACACAATTTATCAAAACTATGTTATCATTGCCAAAAAGGATGCTAGATTTTCAACATTTTTAACTTTCCTTTATGTCAGGAGAAAGTCTTGTAAGAAGCAGAGTGGACATCTATAATCGATTTCGTTCAAATAATTTTTTCTTAACCTGCATTATAAATACAGAAAAATCAATATAGTCCCACTAATTATATTTGTGTTTGAATTAATCACATTAAAAAACTCTCACTGTTTGCAGATGACATGATCCTCTACATAGAAAATCCTAAAGACTCGACCAGAAAACTACTAGAGCTAATCAATGAATATAGTAAAGTTGCAGGATATAAAATCAACACTCAGAAATCCCTTGCATTCCTATACACTAACAATGAGAAAGTAGAAAAAGAAGTTAAGGAAACAATTCCATTCACCATTGCAATGAAAAGAATAAAATACTTAGGAATATTCCTACCTAAAGAAACTAAAGACCTATATATTGAAAACTATAAAACACTGATGAAAGAAATCAAAGAGGACACTAATAGATGGAGAAATATACCATGCTCATGGGTCGAAAGAGTCAACATAGTGAAAATGAGTATACTACCCAAAGCAATCTACAGATTCAGTGCAATTCCTATCAAGCTACCAGCAGTATTTTTCACAGAACTAGATCAAATAATCTCAAGATTTGTATGGAAATACAAAAAGCCTCGAATAGCCAAAGCAATCTTGAGAAAGAAGAATGGAACTGGACGAGTCAACTTGCCTGACTTCAGGCTCTACTACAAAGCCACAGTCATTAAGACAGTATGGTACGGGCACAAAGAAAGAAATATAGATCAATGGAACAAAATAGAAAGCCCTGAGATTAACCCACACACCTATGGACACCTTATCTTCGACAAAGGAGGCAAGAATATACAGTGGAGTAAAGACAGTCTCTTTAACAGGTGGTGCTGGGAAAACTGGTCAACCACTTGTAAAAGAATGAAACTAGACCCCTTTCTAACACCATACACAAAAATAAACTCAAAATGGATTAAAGATCTAAATGTAAGACCAGAAACTATAAAACTCCTAGAGGAGAACATAGGCAAAACACTCTCCGACATAAATCACAGCAGGATCCTCTATGATCCAACTCCCAGTATACTGGAAAAAAAAGCAAAGATAAACAAATGGGATCTAATTAAAATTAAAAGCTTCTGCACAACAAAGGAAACTACAAGCAAGGTGAAAAGACAGCCTTCTGAATGGGAGAAAACAATAGCAAATGAAACAACTGACAAACAACTAATCTCAAAGATATATAAGCAACTTATACAGCTCAACTCCAGAAAAATAAATGATCCAATAAAAAAATGGGCCAAAGAACTAAATAGGCATTTCTCCAAAGAAGACATACGGATGGCTACAAACACATGAAAAGATGTTCAACATCACTCATTATCAGAGAAATGCAAATCAAGACCACAATGAGGTACCATTTCACACCAGTCAGAATAGCTGCGATCCAAGAGTCTACAAGCAATAAATGCTGGAGAGGATGTGGAGGAAAGGGAACCCTCTTACACTGCTGGTGGGAATGCAAACTAGTACAGCCATTATGGAAAACAGTGTGGAGATTCCTTAGAAAATTGCAAATAGAACTGCCTTATGACCCAGCAATCCCCCTGCTGGGCATACACACCAAGGAAACCAGAATTGAAAGAGACACATGTACCCCAATGTTCATTGCAGTGCTGTTTATAATAGCCAGGACATGGAAGCAACCTAGATGTCCATCAGCAGATGAATGGATAAGAAAGCTGTGGTACATATACACTATGGAATACTACTCAGCCCTTAAAAAGAATAAATTTGACTCAGTTCTAATGAGATGGATGAAATTGGAACCGATTTTACAGAGTGAAGTAAGCCAGAAAGAAAAACACCAATACAGTATACTGACACCTATATATGGAATTTAGAAGACAGTAATGATGACCCTATATGTGAGACAACAAAGAGACACAGAGGTATAGAGTGGACTTTTGGACTCTGAGGGAGAGAGAAAGTGTGGGATGGTTTGGGAGAATGGCAATGAAACATGTATATTTTCCTGTAAGAAACGAAGCGCCAATCTATGTTCAATGTAGGATGCAGGGTGCATGGGGCTGATGCACAGGATGATTCAAGTAGAGGATGTGGGGTGGGAGGTGGGGAAGGGGCTTCAGCATTGGGAGATTGTGTTCACCTATGGCTGATTTGTGTCAATGTATGGCAAAACAAATACAGTATTGTAATTTAATATATAAATAAATAAATTAATTAATTAAAAAAATAAATACACCTCAAAGAAATTATGCAGTTCATACTGAGATATCACAGTTGACATGTGCTTTCTTCCTTAATATGTAGAAAGCTACCTAAGCTTTGCTATTTTTTAGTATTTTTAAACCTTTCAATTTATTTATGAAATCTTTTATTTTTTTTTTAAGCTCTGTCTGCTAGGCACTTTACCAGGAACTGGATGAAAGTCAGCAAAGAAAACTGCTAAAATGTGTGCTTGCTGTCTATATTGCTTTGCAGTTTTAAAAAACAAGAGGTCATGGAAGACTGCAATAAAATGGCAAGCATTTAGCAAAACTTAAATGCTAAACTGAAAACATTTGGCAGGTTCTTCTATGTGCTGTACCCAGGACACATGATCAGTCATGACATTTTTCCCCCAAATTGGCTTCAACTCTTTTTTGAGTAAAAATACATATAATATTTTTGATACCAGGTGTAACACCTATGTAACCATATCTGTTCCTAATGTACTATGACTGTCCCAGAATTATAAAACTAAACTTTTGCTTTGACTTTATTTTTACAACCAAGGAGAAATGAAATGACATGGAAATCCAGAGAATAGAGCCCTAAGGAATGAACCCTAATAATGAAGATATTTTTCAACCAGGCTTGAAAAATATCTGGAAGCCACACATTTCTAAGAGATCAAGGAAAAGGAAGTGCAAGAAATATTTGTAAGAAGTCATTAGGAAGAGATGTATATTTAGGTCTTTCCCCCATTTTTTGATTGGGTTGCATTTTTGATGTTGATTTCCATGAGCTGTTTTATATATTTTGGAGGTTAATCCTTTGCTGCTTTGTTTGAAAATATTTTCTCCCATTCTGAGGGTTGTTTTTCCATCTTAATTACCTAATTCTGAGGCAGGGTAAGAGACAGATGTATAGAATGGGCATAGGTTGGGAGGGGAGACTGGGGCAAGTTGGGAGATTGGGATATATATATGTGTGTGTGTGTGTGTGTGTGTGTGTGTGTGTGTGTGTATACACACACGACCATGTGTAAACTAGATAGCTAGTGGGAACGTGTTATAAAGCACCGGAAGCCAGCCTGGTGCTCTGTGATTATGTAGAGGGATGGGATGGGGTAGGGGTGGGAGGGAGTCTTAAGGGGGGATGGATATATGTATGCATATGGTTGATTGCCTTCATTGTACAGCATAAACTAACACAACACTGTAAAGCCCTTATATTCCAATAAAAAAGAAGTCAGAAGGGGAGTCTGTGAATCAAGACTAAGCCCTGGAAAAAAATTAACGGAATGCATATTGCTCTCTTATAGCTTAGACATGGAACTAATAGAATAAATACAGAAAAGGTAGAAAAAATAAGAATAAACAAATATAATTGACAGAACATAAATTAAGACAATTGATGTTGTGAAAGGCAAAAAAGTTTATGGAAATGAATTCAAGCATATGTATTTTTGCAAATGATTCACTAAATTATGTTAATAGATACACAGAAAAGTTGAAAATGAAGAGTTAAAAGGATTCAAGCTAGCAAGCAGACAGCTATATTAATGTTGTCAAAGAAAAAGAAATTAAGAAAAAAACTTTAATACAACAGAGAAGGACAGTTCAGATTATTGTTATGAACTAAATTCTTGTTTTCCCAAGTTCAGGTGTAGAAGCCCCTATCCTCAGTGTGATGGTATTTGGATATGAGACTACTAGGAGGTAATTAGAGTTTATGGGGTAATGAGAGTGGGATCCTTCTAGATTTTAGGATTAGTTCCCCTCTAAGAAGAGATCCCGAAGAGTATAGTCTTTGTCTTTCCACTCACACACAAAGGAGGGGTCATGTTACCACATTATGAGATGGCAACTGCCTCCAAGCCAAGAGAAGAGTCAGAATCAACCCTACCTTGATGGCACTTGGATTTTGGAGAGATAAATTTATATTGTTTAATCTTCAGGTGCATGCATGCATGCTAAGTCACTTCAGTCATGTCTGACTTTTTGCAACCTTATGGACCATAGCCGGGTAACGTACCAGGCTCCTCTGTCCATGGGATTCTTCACACAAGAATACTGGAGTGAGTTGCCATGCCCTCCTCCAGGGGACATTCCTGACCCAGGAATTGAACAAATGTCTCTTATGTCTTCTGCATTTGCAGGCAGGTTCTTTACCACTAGTACCACCTGAAAAGCCCCTTAATCTGCCCAGTCCATGGTATTTTATTATGGTAGGTCAAGCAAACTAAGACAGTTATTTTGAGATAAAATCCATAATATTCATGGATCTTTATACATGTAACTATATACAGCAAAAAAGTCACTATAAAATTGAAGACACTGACCTTCTTTCAGAAAAGACAGAAAAAACAATAACAGAAGAATAAGAATAAGAAATTTGATTGACACAACTGTAAATCTTGGTCTAATGAATGTATATGGAACCATACACTCACAAGTTCAGTATTTACACTCTTTTTGAAGCACGTATAGAAACACTAGTAGATAGTTTCAGTGTACATAGTCTTAAAAGAATTGTCAAGTAATTTTAAAAGAAAAAGCCTAATTTTACTTAATATGTTTTAAAACTGCAAAATGCTAGCCAAAATTATGCTTCACCATTAATTAAAATGCACTAATCTAAATAGTTATTGAATAAGAAGAAAATTTAAATTATCATTTTTAAGAACAGAAATATGTGATATGAGTAGTATAACAGGAAAATATATAAATAAAAAAGAAAATGTGCAAAATTCATATTTGGCTAATGCTAAAACAGGATTTATTCTATGAAAGCCTATTTTATATAATAAACTCAAGGCAAGGGAAATCCTAAAAGACCAAAAATAATAATTTTAAATAGAATAAAAAAACTTTCATATTCAGTAAAACTCAATATTAGTCTTTTGGGAAACAAAAGAAATACTGGCAAATTTGATGACTTATAAGTACACATAACCTTAGAAATCAAAAACAGTAAAGACAGAGAGTAGATAAAATTGTGGTAGCGTATTATATATGTTTATGTCAATAAATTAAAAATATTTAAATAGCATAAATGCTTTTCTAGAGAAAATTCCATACAGCAGTTCTTTTTTAAAATATAAATTTATTCATTTTAATTGGAGGCTAATTACTTTACAATATTGTATTGGTTTTACCATACATCAAGTATTTGATGAAGCAGACAATTTTTTTTTCTTGAATAACATACAGCTCTTTGATGATATTACTGAAAAAGAAATAGAGACTGTTGCAATTCTGTCCATTCTAAGTTATATAGTTAAAAAATGGTCAACAATTAATGCAAAAAGAAAGTTATGGAGGGTTTTTGTTTTCTTTTATCCCTTTCTGAAGGTATCATCAGCTGTTGTTGTTTAGTCACTAAGTCATATCTGACTCTTTTGCTACCTCGTGGACTATAGCCTGTCAAGCTTCTCTGTCCATGAGATTTCTTAGGCAAGGATACTGGAGTGGGTAACCATTTCCTTTCCCAGGGCATCTTCCCAACCTGGAGATTGAACCCATGTCTCCTGCATTGTCAGGCAGATTCTTTACCACTAAGCCTCCAAGGAAACCCATCATCAACTGAGTCATCTCAAACAAAACCATCCAGGCTCCAACAGGCAGTGGTTATGGTCTGGTTATAGTCATTTTAGGAGAAGGCATTTTGGATCTGTGAAAGGGAATCAGCATCTCTCATTTTTATATACTTCTGAAGTAATTCTGTATGTGTCCATATGGAATTTGTGACTTAATCTGAATATGATGCTAATAAAAGCCAACTGGACTTCCAGTGTCTTGATCCACATCTACCCTAGGCAGTCAGGACCCTGAGTTAGGAACATGACTGGTGAGAACCCCAGTCTAATTCCCAATAAGGTTTGGAGTGATTTTTGAAAGTATGGGAAAATTTACATTAATATTTTTATTTAACTTTTGAAGTAAACTATCCTTGTAAACATATAAACTTAATTTAGTAGTAAGTAATACTTTGGAAAACTCAGCAGTGGCCACAAGACTAGAAAAAGTCAGTTTTCATCCCAATCTTAAGGAAAGGCAATGCCAAAGAATGCTCAAAGTACCACACAACTGCACTCATCTCATATGCTAGTAAAGTAATGCTCAAAATTCTCCAAGCCAGGCTTCAGCAATATGTTAACTGTGAACTTCCAGATGTTCAAGCTGGTTTTAGAAAAGGCAGAGGAACCAGAGATCAAATTGGCCAACATCCGCTGGATCATGGAAAAAGCAAGAGAATTCCAGAAAAACATCTATTTCTGCTTTATTGACTATGCCAAAGCCTTTGACTGTGTGGATCACAATAAACTGGAAAATTCTGAAAGAGATGGGAATACCAGACCACCTGACCTGTCTCTTGAGAAACCTATATGCAGGTCAGGAAGCAACAGTTAGAATTGGACATGGAACAACAGACTGGTTCTAAATAGGAAAAGGAGTCCGTCAAGGCTGTATATTGTCACCCTGCTTGTTTAACTTCTATGCAGAGTACATCATGAGAAACACTGGACTGGAAGAAGCACAAGCTGGAATCAAGATTGCTGGGAGAAATATCAATAATCTCATATATGCAGATGACACCACCATTATGGCAGAAAGTGTAGAGGAGCTAAAAAGCCTCTTGATGAAAGTGAAAGAGGAGAGCGAAAAAGTTGGCTTAAAGCTCAACGTTCAGAAAATGAAGATCATGGCATCCGGTCCCATCACTTCATGGGAAATAGATGGGGAAACAGTGGAAACAGTGTTGGACTTTATTTTGGGGGCTCCAAAATCATTGCAGATGGTAATTGCAACCATGAATTTAAAAGACACTTACTCCTTGGAAGGAAAGTTATGACAAACCTAGATAGCATTTTGAAAAGCAGAGACATTACTTTGCCAATGAAGTTCTAGTCAAGGCTATGTTTTTTCCAGTAGTCATGTATGGATGTGAGAGTTGGACTGTGAAGAAGGCTGAGCGCCGAAGAATTGATGCTTTTGAACTGTGGTGTTGGAGAAGACTCTTGAGAGCCCCTTGGACTGCACGGAGATCCAACCAGTCCATTCTGAAGGAGATCAGCCCTGGGATTTCTTTGGAAGGAATGATGCTAAAGCTGAAACTCCAGTACTTTGGCCACCTCATGCGAAGAGTTGGCTCATTGGAAAAGACTCTGATGCTGGGAGGGATTGGGGGCAGGAGCAGAAGGGGGTGACAGAGGATGAGATGGACATGAATTTGAGTGAACTCCGGGAGTTGGTGATGGACAGGGAGGCCTTGCGTGTTGTGATTCATGGAGTCACAAAGAGTCGGACATGACTGAACGACTGAACTGAGTGAATAATAAATCTTATTTATCAGACTAGTGTTGCTGCATGAGTGAAGAGTTCTCTTGAGGGCTGTCTGTCTTGGAGGGAGAGGAAGAAGCAGAGCAGTTGTTGTTTAGTTGCTCAGTCGTGTCTGATATTTTGGACTCCTTGCCCTGCAGCATGCCAGGTTTCCCTGTCCTTCACTATCTCCCAGACTTTGCTCAATCTCATGTCCATTGAGTCAGTGATGCCATCCAACTTCTCATCCTCTGTCACTTCCTTCTCCTACCCCCAGTCTTGCCCAGCATCAGGATCTTAAAGCAGGGAGGATGTCTGATCCTCTGTCATAAGATATAAGATTGTGGGCTGCACCTTATTTATAAATTGCTAAGATAACAGGAATCCTTTCCTGTGAATGCTGAAAACTGTCCCTAGGAACCCTAGAGTGTTTTTTGTATCAGTGCTAGAAGCACTCAGTTATGCACCAGAAACTGCAAAACTGCATAGCCGGAGAAAACTAATTTTGAGGAGGCAGTAACTATAATCCTAGGGTTAGTTTTGGAGATAATTGGTGTGAGTCAGGGTTTCTAAACTAAGAAACACTTTAAAAATGTTTCTTCTATCTCTCCATGTCAGACCAAAATTGGCCTTCTCAGAAAGCCAGCACACAATGGAAAAAAGCAATCCAGAGAAACTTAGATATTTCAAACACATTATGTGGAATAGTTTCTGTTGACCTGTTTTAGCAAGATATTTAAGATAGTCTTTATGTTCTGCCAGGGAATTTTCCAGTATTTCTATTTAGTAATTTTTACATGATGATTCTTAGTTTCTTGATGCTGCTGTGTAATTTTCAGAAGCAAGACTAGGCCCATTTTCCTATTTCTATTGAGTTAGTGTTCATTTTGGCAGTCACTATAATTATATTGTGCTGAATTCAGGAACACTGGTCAGAAAAATAAAATGCAAATGGGTGCAACACTATTACAGTCTGCATACTAGTTTCCCTATAAATGATTTCACAAGTGAAACATTCCTGTCTCTCCAAAGGCTTTCAAAACACTACAAAAGGAATATTGTAAAAACATTTTTTTTCTAACTCAAGGCAAAACAAATGGAGGAAAACAAAAACATAAAAGGAGCAAAGCACTCTCTGTAATTATACTTGCAAAAATGTTTCATTTTCCCTAAATATCACATGCATTTTTAGCAGTACTTATTTTGCATGTTTAATATTATACAGTTACTGGAAAAAACTGTTCTTGATAATCAAATCCATTACATAAAATAAATAAATAAATAACCTCTTCTGTTAAGCTAGTTTGAATAAAAAACAAACTTCTCTAATATATTCATTATTGTAATTGAATTTTTAAACAGATAAATCTATTTCAAAAAAACAAGCTTTTCTGGGATAGAAAAGCTTCATTTCAAAAGTGATGAGAGAGAGATTTATAAAATCAAATATCTAGAAATGCAAATAGTTGATCCAGACAACAAAGAGAAAAGAATAACATTCCCAAATAATGATAAAGCTTCCAGGAAGATTTTAATAGTAGCTGGGACCATCTGAGTATTCTTATTCAAGGAATGGGATTCCCTAGAGGCTCAGATGTAAAGAATCTGCCTGCAGTAGAGGAGACCTGGGTTCAATCCCTGGGTTTAAAAGATCCACTGAAGGAGGAAATGCCAACCCACTCGAGTATCTTTGCCTGGAGAATCCCATGAACAGAGGAGCTTGGTGGGCTACAGTCACTGGGTTGCAAAAGAATAAAAGACACAGTTATAAAGCATGTATTATGTTTGTGCTTTGCATTAAGCTAATATGAAAAATTTAAGCATAAAAATGCAATGAAATTTATAATAAGACTATACCCTATGAGTGAGCAGTCTGATCTTTGCAGTTCAGGTGTCCATGTGGCCTTTGTGATAACTACTCTTTCCAGTCCTCCATTTTGCTAATTTCCCTGCTATAGTTTCTTTATATACCTATTTCATCACTCCAAAAGCAGTCCAGGTAATGGTTATCAAATAAACTCTAAGCACTTGATAAGCTTTCAATTAATGTTCATTAAAGAAAGACTGAATAAATTATTCTATTTCAGATTAATCTATTTTAGCTTGAGTAAATATCTTATTCATCAATGGATAAAAGAATACTTAGGAAATTTTATAATACATAACTAATTTTTGTGTAGCACTTGGCATATATAATCATCTAAGCTGATATATTTATTAAATTTCAGATTACATCATTTTAGCTGTCTTATGTACTGTGTAAAAGGGCAACCCCAGAATAAGAAATATTATTTTACATTTGATAAATTTTTAAAAATTTGTTTTGAAATAATTATGAAATCATTGAAAATTCCAGAAATAGTACATCAATTACTCTGTAACATTTACCAAACTTCTGCTAGTGATAACCACTTATATAATCATAGTACAGCTAAGAAATTTTACATTAGCACTGTTAAAGAGGAAAGTTTTTCCTCTTCTCATGAAGGTTAATTTGACTGGTCTAATAATTAAGTTGACATAAGAAAAACAAATGTGATTTTGTGTATATGGAACCTCACAAAAACTTTAGAAGACTCATGACAGGTAACTGAGGCTTATGTGCCATCCTGAGCTAAGATGAAGGTGTGGGGGTCTGGGACTATAAAAGGGAGGGATACAATTTACAGGGAGATAGGGAAAAGCAGTGTCTGGAAAACAAATGTTTCTCATGCCATGTAGAGATAATGGGACAAGAAGAAGTTCTTGAGAAGCAAGAGCAATGGTAGCATTTTTCTTATAATATTTAGTCTTTTGTCCTCAATTCCTAGAAAACTCCAGAGCCATAAAGGTGAAATGGGTATCTTATTATTTATAGCAAGCCTCTTTGTACCACAACTGGGTTTAAGTTAATGAGGTGACTTTTGAAAGCATCAAAAGTTGGAGGCTGGTGGACTGAAGAACCAACATTGTGCTTAGAGAGTTGGAACATTTAGTCCCACTTGAGGATATCTGGAGGAGGGAGAGGGGCTAGAAACTGAAGTAGTCCCTGAAGGCCAGTGATTTACTCAACCATGGTTAGTCACGAAGCCTCCATGAACATCCAGAATGACTGTGTAAGAGCTTCTGGGCTGGTGAACACATGGGGAGAGTGATGCTCTCAGAGATTGTGGAAGTTCCTGTTGTTCCTCATACCTTGCCCTATATGTCTGGCACATCCCAAGTTATATCCTTTTATTAGAAAACTGGTAGCCAAGTGAGTAAGTGGGTTTCCCAAGTTCTGTCAGCTACTGTAGCAAGTAATAGAACTCAAAGAGGGATTTATGTGAACTTGTGATGTACAGCCAGTCAGGTAGAAGTACAGGTGACACCTTGGGCTTGTGACTGGTATCTCAGATATGTGGAGGACAGAAGTGTCCTAAGGCTGATCCTCTAACTTGTAGAGTATGATGCAGTCTCCATGTAGATCAGGTAAATGATGTTTGATTATAGGAGACACAGCTGGTGTCTGGAGAATTGTTTGGCGGTATGAGGAGATCAATATTGCTGGGTGAAATATCAATAACCTCAGATATGCAGATGTCACTACTCTTATGGCAGAAAGAGAAGAGGAATTAAAGAGCCTCTTGATGAAACTGAAAGAGAAGAGTGAAAAAACTGAAATAACTAAACATTCAGAAAATGGAGATCATGGCATCATCCATTCCGCTCACTTACTGGCAAGTAGATGGGGAAACAGTGGAAACAGTGACAGGCTTTATTTTCTTGGGCTCCAAAATCACTGCAGATGGTGACTGCAGCCATGAAATTAAAAGATGTTTGCTCCTTGGAAGAAAAACATGGCAAACCTAGACCACATATTAAAAAGCTGAGACATTACCTTGCCAACAAAGGTCCATATAGTCAAAGCTGTGGTTTTTCCAGTAGTCATGTATGGATGTGAGAGTTGGACTATAAAGACGGCTAAGTGCTGAAGAATTGATGCTTTTGAACTGTGGTGTTGGAGAAGGCTCTTGAGAGTCACTTGGACTGCCAGAAGATCAAACCAGTCAATCCTCAAGGGAATCAATAGTGAATATTCATTGAAAGGACTGATACTGAAGCTCCAATACTTTGGCCACCTGATGCAAAGAGCTGACTCATTAGAAAAGACCTTGATGCTGGGAAATATTGAAGGCAGAAGGAGAAGGGGATAACAAAGGACAAGATGATTGAATGGCATCATTGACTCAATGGACATGAGTTTGAGCATGTTCTGGAAGATAGCAAAGGACAGGGAAACCTGGCATGTTGCATTCCATGGGGTCACAAAGAGTTGACGTGACTGAACAACAGTGAAGTGAATTCCTCTATGGTAAAACTGGGCAAAACCCAAGAGTAGAGTTAAAAGATTATAGGTACCTGAAAAATCAATTACCTCCTAATTTTTTTCAAATCAGAATGTAAACAAATAGAAGTTGTAATTTGTATAATCACAATGAAATTATTGGTAACACTCAGGCTGACTTTTGAATGCTGCAAGAATCATGGTGACCAAACATTGCAAGAGAACCTACTATTGGGATGAAGAAAACAAATATAAGGCACCAAGCAATAATAGCAACAAAATCTCGGCTTCACTCATAACTTGAAATGTTGTTGTTGTTTAGTTTCTCAGTTATAGCTGACTCTTTTATGACCCTGTGGACTGTAGCCTGCCAGGCTCATCTGTCCATGGATTTTCCCAGGCAAGAGTACTGGAGTGGGTTGCCATTTCTTTCTCCAGGGGATCTTCCCAACCCAGGAATCAAACTCATGTTTCCTGCATTGGGAGGTGATTCTTTACTGCTGAGCCCCCAAGGAAGCCCCCATAAATTGACTACATAACATTCAAAACTGCAGTGGTATTTATTTAGATATTCATATTCTTAGTGGCTGAAATTTTCTCTGCATATATGAAAGACTCTGGACCCAAATACAGGAGACCTGGTATCAAGTCCAGACTCTAATAATTGTTGGCTACATGATTTCAGATGATTTGCTCAATATTTCTCCCCTATTTTTTTTATCAGTAAAAGAGAATGAGATCTGTGACCATCAGACAGAGTCATTTTGATTATCAAATAAGACCATCTAATAAAATCTCTTAACTCTAAAATAACATGCTAAATTTAGTAATCATTATTTTGCTCTTCAATCCTATGTATCTTAGCTCATAATTGAATCTATAAACATAATCCATCTTTCAGTGTCAGAATTTATTTTGAGGGCCCCCAAATCACTGCAGATGGTGACTGCAGCTCATGCGAAGAGTTGACTCATTGGAAAAGACTTTGATTCTGGGAGGGATTGGGGGGCAGGAGGAGACGGGGACGACAGAGGATGAGATGGCTGGATGTCATCACTGACTTGATGGACGTGAGTCTGAGTGAACTCCAGGGGTTGGTGATGGACAGGGAGGCCTGGCATGCTGCAGTTCAGGGGGTCACAGAGTCGGACACGACTGAGCAACTGAACTGAACCAAACTGAACTTTATATTCTTCTAATGATCTAGCTGTTTTCAGTGGAAAACTACAATCAGTTTCAGTTCAGTCGCTCAGTCATGTCCGACTCTTTTTGACCCCAGAACCACAGCACATCAGGCCTCCCTGTCCACCACCAACTCCTGGAGTCCACCCAAATCCATGCCCATTGAGTTGGTGATCCCATCCAACCATCTCATCCTCTGTCATCCCCTTCTCTTCCTGCTCTCAATCTTTCCCAACATCAGGGTCTTTTCAAATGAGTCAGCTCTTTCCATCACGTGGAAAACTTCAATAAAAATATCAAAATAGAAAACAGGTTTTTGACTGCCTCTTGAGAAATCTGTATGCAGGTCAGGAAGCAACAGTTAGAACTGGACATGGAACAACAGACTGGTTCCAAATAGGAAAAGGAATATGTCAAGGCTGTATATTGTCACCGTGCTTACTTAACTTATATGCAGAGTACATCATGAGAAACGCTGGACTGGAAGAAACACAAGCTGGAATCAAGATTGCCAGGAGAAATATCAATAACGTCAGGTTTGCAGATGACACCACCCTTATGGCAGAAAGTGAAGAGAAGCTAAAAAGCCTCTAGAAAGTGAAAGAGGAGAGTAAAAAGTTGGCTTAAAGCTCAACATTCAGAAAACAAAGATCATGGCATCCGGTCCCATCACTTCATGGGAAATAGATGGGGAAACAGTGGAAACAATGTCAGACTTTATTTTTGGGGGCTCCAAAATCACTGCAGATGGTGACTGCAGCCATGAAATTAAAAGACACTTACTCCTTGGAAGAAAAGTGATGACCAACGTAGATAGTATATTGAAAAGCAGAGACATTACTTTGCCGACTAAGGTCCGTCTAGTCAAGGCTATGGTTTTTCCTGTGGTCATGTATGAATGTGAGAGTTGGACTGTGAAGAAGGCTGAGCGCCGAAGAATTGATGCTTTTGAACTGTGGTGTTGGAGAAAACTCTTGAGAGTCCCTTGGACTGCAAGGAGATCCAATCAGTCCATTCTGAAGGAGATCAGCCCTGCGATTTCTTTGGAAGGAATGATGCTAAAGCTGAAACTCCAGTACTCTGGCCAGCTCATGTGAAGAGTTGACTCGTTGGAAAAGACTTTGATGCTGGGAGGGATTGGGGCAGGAGGAGAAGGGGACGACAGAGGATGAGATGGCTGGATGGCATCACAGACTTGATGGACGTGAGTCTGAGTGACCTCTGGGAGATGGTGATGAACAGGGAGGCCTGTCATGCTGTGATTCATGGGGTCGCAATGAGTCGGACAGGACTGAGTGACTGAACTGAACTGAACTGAGTGTAACTTTTTAGTTCTTTTAAACAATTATTTTTCTTTCTTTCTTATGATGACTTCATAGCATTTCTTTTCTGTCAGATTAGTAATTCTTTTTTTACACAGTATCTAAGGTAGAATATAGCCTGCCCTGTGACATTCTGTGTTTGCTTGTCTGATTTTTTTAATAACAGAAAGTTTTGAAGCAGAGCAAATACTTAAAATTGCCCATCAAAATGATTTTTGTTGTTTTAATTTAAATACTGTTTTGTACAACTGGGAAATATCAGTTCCAATAGCATTGGCCTTGTATCATAGAAATTATTTAAATATGCTAAATCACATGTAAAGTATTCTTAGAAGTGAAAAAAAAATCACAGTTCACCTGTTTTGACCTTATTTACCTGAATCTAAAGAAATTTATTTCATTTACAGTGAATAAACAGCAATCAGCAACATGTAGTTTCACATTAAAACCCTCATTAAATTAAAGGACTACTTTAATGTATTTTCCTGAGTTACACTGCCATGGAAGAAACAATGAATTTTTGGCTCATTTTAGAGTTAAGTTCTACAGGTAACAATATTAGATCTATTCTCTAAATTGACTTGTTTAAGCATTACCAATCATGATACAAATTAAAATAATAAGAAGACAGGCATTTTATTGAAAACTGAGTTGATAAAATATTTGATTTATTGATGACGGTGGCTTATTTTTGTAACAGAGTTTTTCTCAGACTAAAAATTTATTTCATAACTTGTCAGCAATTCTTTGAGAAAGAACAATTAAAGGAATGTCAGCAGAAGTTCAAAACGATGCTAAACTGGAGAGGAAAGTTTTCCTGGAATTATACTGTTGCCAAAATGATCCTTGAATGATTTGCAGCTATTAGATCATATTTTCAATCCAGTGGAGGCCTCTAAATACAGATATTGTTGCCCTTGTAACAGAAAGGAAAATTACAAAGAAGGGAAAAAAAAACCCAAAAACCTTCAATGCTTGTAATTTAAGGATCAATGTTAAACCTGATGTTTGATGATGGAATTTATTACATTGTTTGAATAATTTCTGTAACTCACAGTTTAGTATTTTTCTTTGAATTTGTACTTAGATGATAATAGATATACAACTAGGGTGAAAAACAAGCAGAAACAAATCAAGCACAGAAACTGGGGAATAACATTCCAGGTTCAAAAGCCCTAAGGTGAGAACTGTGTTATCATGTTAGCATTCATTCAGTAGTGTTAACACTTACAGAATAAGATAAATATTCCCCCTTTGTCTACATAATGTACAGTGTTGCTAATTATGTACAAAAGTTAACACATGTTTTTCTCTTCATGCATCTTGGGTTAGTTACTGGTGAAAATACATAGTCATTTAGAAAACATTACTAGATAGGAATACTTGATCTTTACCTTTATCAATAAAATTGTCAACTTGGATTCAGTTCAGTTCAGTCGCTCAGTCGTGTCCAACTCTTTGCAACCCCATGAATTGCAGCATGCCAGGCCTCCCTGTCCATCACCAACTCCTGGAATTCACTCAAACTCATGTCCATCGAGTCAGTGATGCCATCCAGCCATCTTATCCTCTGTCATCATCCCCTTCACCTCCTGCCCCCAATCCCTCCCAGCATCAGAGTCTTTTCCAATGAGTCAATTCTAGTGGGATTAAAATGTGATGTCTTCTCTTGTTCTTTATTATCTTTACAGCACAGCAATGAACCAGAAACCAGTTATTTTGAGCATAGTGGTATATATTATTTCTTCTGGCTAACCACACTTTGATTGATACAGATGTTAAGTCTAATTTAATCTAATTCTCTGTGGATATTAGCAATTTAACACAGTAACTGTTACCTGAAGTTATGTTAACTTTTTATGTTAGAAAGTGATTTTTTTCATAAGTATAGGATTAAAATTTTGTTTTCCTCAAAGTAATAAGAGACATAATCTGAGAGTAAATTTCAGGTATATAGTTTCTAAGGGAATACAATTTAAAGCCGATGAACTCAACTAGACTTCAACTATCTTAATATACAAGACTTTCTATAAAAAATGCACTAAAAATTTCAGTGATGCCACAGTACCTGCTGCACCTCCCTGCTTATATTCTTGTGACTTTTCTGTGCACCTCACTGATTTTAAATTCCTTGTATCTGTATCTCGGTGTTTTGCTCCCCAGTGGTGCTTCTGGAACCTCCTTATTCTAGTTTTCCTTAAAGGATTCAGGTTTGTATTTTCCATCATTAGTGTAAACCACCCTGTATCTCTTCATATTAAAAGCGTTTTGCAGATACCCTAGTTGGCTTCTCACTCTATGATTGTAATTCTTGGTTAGATATCTAATTTTCATAATTTCTACTTTGATAACTCAGTGGTTTCAGTATCCATGAAGAGAAAAATTCCCAAACTCACAGCTTCTTGGTTATCTCATCAACATTCAGTATAGACCATTAGACCATTTTTTTGGTCTAAATTCTTCCTTTTACATCTGTGGTAGTACTGGCACAATCAAGATTCTGAGCCTCTCACCTCCAAGAGTTTCCTTATTCCCTGTGAAATTTATTTCTCCCCATCCTGTGCTCCTTCTCTCCCTGGACAAGGATCTATTTGCTTTCAAGTGCTATCACCTAATTAAATCTGTTCTCTGTTCATATTGGCTGCAAGTGAAAGCTAATTTATGTGGTTTTAAAATTTAGCATAACCCTTATTCCTGGCATCTTCCACATTTTTTTTTTTTCCAAATCGGTTTTTGAAAGAGTAGAAACCATAAAAGAGAAATGCAGGGGGTGGGGGTGGGGGGAGAATTGGTTCAATTCCAGGTCAGGGAACTAAGACCCTACGTGCTGTGTTGCATAACCAAAAATAAAATAAGCTTAAAAAAATGTCTCTAGCTTATTAAAACCTGCTCCATACTTTTAAGTTTGATTTTTACTTTTGAGATGAACAAGTATATCTACTTTTTAGTATTTATGAACATGACCTTTAGAATTTTAATTCTGGTTGAGGTATTAGGCAAGATATTTAATCTTCCCATGCTCTTTTCCCTCCACAGCAATACAGTGATATATATTGTGCTTACTTTCTAGGGTTGTGTGAAGTTCAGGTTAGTAAATCACAATAAAGAAAATAGAAAAAAAAAGAAGTCAAGTCAGCCTTACTCATAAAACCATTTCAAAATAATTTCAGTAACATTTAGAGACAAATGTATTCATTTTTACAATGTTTCAAATGTTTGTTTTCTAAAACTGTAAGAGTAGGTGCCGGGAGCCAGCGTGAGGAATTCCACCCGTGATAAGGTCATGCAGCAGAGCTCTGATGGCAAGGCTAATCAGACCTCAGGTTTTCCTCCTGGTATTTCCTGAGCATGTACCCTCAAAAATAAGAATCTGCCTGCTTTTCCACTCTTCTGACACACTCTGGAAAAAGTCAACTCAGGGCTTTAGTCTTCTGCATTTGAAAGGGATGTTTCAGTTAAACCCCCTCTGATAGCTCTCTAGCTTGCCTAACAGGTTCCCCAGACCTCTTACAGCTTGTGAATTGCTTACAGCCCCCCCAACCATGAGAGGCACAAAGCTTAAAAGCATCTTAAAGATACAGAGCCTTTTCTAGAGAATTAAAAATCATATTGGTGATGAGTTTTCACTGTTGACTCAATGATTGCTGCCAGGCCTCCATATTCTTTATCTTTTAGGCACCTGGGAGGATGTTAATCAATGTAAATGGGATATGGAAAAAGATATATAGTAGTTTTGATGTTAGCAACACTAGACTTTTGAGTTAATTTCTTTTGTTATAAATCACTGTACTCCTTTTTACTTGTTATAAATTGCTGTATCTTTGCTATGTAAGAATGTAACTTTATTTAGTGCTTTCTGAGAGTGGCACCAGACTTTGGGAAGATCAACACAAGTCTTCTGGTTGACAAACCCTTATCAGAAAAAAAGGCTGTAAAATGTTAATTGGCCCTTTTGGCCAGAAGATGATGTAAATTATGTAAGACTTGGTATACAACTAGGTATGCAGAGAGAAAAGCCTGGTTTTGATGAGTCTGGGCTGCTAACACTGCATAACTTTGTATTACCCATTGATCTCTATGTACAATCAAAAAGGTATCAAAGGCCTTTCTAGACAATAGAGGACGGCCAGTCATTGGAAGGACTGGTTTCCCCGTGTCTCCTCTTTACTCTAATTTCAGGCTGAATTCCCATTTGGAGCATGGAGGCTCACCCTGTCTACTTAGGTGTCCTGGCTTCTAAGATCTGTAAGAGAGAGAGCCCAAGGGTTTTCCACGTAAATCAAGTTATTCAGCCTCTTTTCTCCACTTAACTTTCCTACTATACTATTATTTCTTAATCTAATCTTATATTAATTAATAAGGTTTTCCTTGCCTATCCATCTCCCCTTCAAATCACCCTGGATCCACCTGGGCTGGATCCCAGCAAGTAGGTACTAAATAATACTAAACATATTATTTGGTTGGTCTAAAGTTCCATCTATTCTAGTGGCGTCAGGGCTTATTTTTGCAAGAGCCATCATAATTACCTGAATGAGGCAATGTTCTTCATGATGACCAGCCTCACTTCGTCATCTTAAAAGTTCATTTTTGGCCAATTTTTCTCAGTTCCTGTGACTTCAGCGAGCTGATCACAGCAAGCTTGCAAATCAGAAACAAGATTTATCCCTTCTTGGTCCATTACATATGAAATTGTGATGTTAAAATGCTTTCTGAAATCACTTGGATTAGCCCAAATGATGATGGCTTGATGTTTTCCTGGAATTTCTTCATACGTTGTCTGCTCCAAAATGAAATAATGATTCCTAACGTAGTCCTCACTCAAGGCACAAACATGTTACTAATGAACATTTGCCTTAAAGGAGTAGGTTCTATTACAGTGAAAGAAGACTTATTAGTCCTTGGCAAATTTATCTTAGTACTTCTGTGGATTTATAAAGAATAATAATGATTTAAGCAATGCAGAAACATATGCAATTAGATTTCTCTACAGAGAGAGCAATGCAACAAAAACTCAGCAGTGGATCTTTTACTGTGAGTAGATGTTCAATAGGGCTTCCCTGGTGGCTCAGAGGTTAAAGTCTCTGCCTCCAATGCAGGAGACCTGGGTTCGATCCCTGGGGTGGAAGATCCCCTGGAGAAGGAAATGGTAATCCACTCCAGTATTCTTGCCTGAAGAATCCCATGGATGGAGAAGCCTGGTAGGCTACAGTCCACGGGGGTCACAAAGAGTCAAACACGACTGAGTGACTGCACTATACACTATACATTATAGATGTTCAATAGATGTATATAATTGATAAAGTCAAATCATTTTTAACAGAGATATTGAGGAATGGGGTTCCCTCATAGTTCAGTCGGTAAAGAATCTGCCTGCAGTGCAGGACACCTGAGTTCAATGCCTGGGTCTGGAAGAGGAGCCTGGTAGGCTGCAGTCCATGGAGTCACAAAGAGTCGAGCACAACTGAGTGACTAACACTTCATTCATTGAGAAGCACCACTTGAGGTTGATAATGGTGACTAATTAATTTTATATTTTATTTGTATTGGAGTATAATTGCTTTACCATGTTGTGTTAATTTCTCCTGTACAGTGAAGTGAATCAGCTATAGGTGTACATATATTTCCTCCCTCTTGAGCCTCTGTCCATCCCTCCCCCATCCGACTCCTCTAGGTCATGACGAGCACTGAGCTGAGTTCTCTGTGCTATACAGCAGCATCCCACTAGCTATCTGTTTTACACATGGTAGTGTATATATGCCAGTGATACTGTCTCAGTTCATCCCACTGAAGTTTTATAACTATGTTTCTAGTGCAGATCAGCTGGAAATCTTGTGATTAAAATAGTAAGAAACAAATAAAATCATTAGGAGTTAGAAATCTAATAATCTGTTGCAAATATATTATCAACAGTTTTTATTTCTGAAATAGAAATGTTATTAAAGATACCTAAAACATGCAGAAAGACAGAGAAGGGGAACAGATTCTATCAAATGTTTATATTTTATGTATGTATGTATGTATGTGGATAGATGATAGATGAATGATAAATGATACAAAAACAGCTGCATGTGCATGTATACTTGTCCTACACTCCCTGTTTGCAATAACACAAGCCTATAAAAACAGCAAGCAGGGTAGGACCCAGGGTCTGCCAGAAAGGCAGGCAAAATAAGTAATGTATTTGAGTGTTCAGCAAGTGTCAGTCAAATGATTTAAGTCCCCATACTTAACCTTCACAACAACCCCACAGAATGCTCAGGTCAAGATTCCACATCCAACCATCCCTAAAAACAACAACAACCAAAAAAAAAAAAAAAAGTAAAAACTGAGTTTGTTTTTATAATAAACATTTATAAATGTATTTGGTAACAAATCATGCTTTAAATTGTGATGCTGTTAATGTTATTCATAGTCTTTTTTTCATCCAACCAAGTAAGAATATGCAATTGCTTCCCTAAAGAATTATTAATAGGTTTGTTTATGAGGTGTAACATAGCTTGCAATCTGTGTAATGTAATACTTACCAAAATGTTTAAAAATAGATTCAAACATAGATCTGGCCCCAAGGATTTGGGATCATAGATTTGTGGGACTGTGTCCCTCCCATGACACGGAGACAGTGTGATTATAGGCCAGCATATCAGTGGCTTATTCTTTCTACTTAAACAGTAGTGTATACATAATAATTAATGTGTGCTATGACCAGTGTGTTCTCTTGGCAGAACTCTGTTAGCCTTTGACCTGCTTCATTTTGTACTCCAAGGACAAATTTGCATCTTACTCCAGGGACTGAGAAAAGAAAGGCGAAAAGACAAAATGGTTGTCTGAGGAGGCCTTACAAATAGCTGAGAAAAGAAGATGAGCTAATGGCAAAGGAGAAAAGTAAAGATATACCCAAAGATATACCCATTTGAAAGCAGAGTTCCAAAGAATAACAAGGAGAGATATGAAAGCCTTCCTCAATGATCAATGCAAAGAAATAGAGGAAATCAATAGAATGGGAAAGAGTAGATAGCATATTGAAAAGCAGAGACATTACTTTGCCAACAAAGGTCCATCTAGTCAAGACTATGGTTTTTCCAGTGGTCATGTATGGATGTGAGAGTTGGACTGTGAAGAAAGCTGAGCGCCGAAGAATTGATGCTTTTGAACTGTGGTGTTGGAGAAGACTCATGAGAGTCCCTTGGACTGCACGGAGATCTAACCAGTCCATTCTGAAGGAGATCAGTCCTGGGATTTCTTTGGAGGGAATGATGCTGAAGCTGAAACTCCAGTACTTTGGCCACCTCATGCAAAGAGTTGGCTCATTGGAAAAGACTTTGATGCTGGGAGGGATTGGGGGCAGGAGGAGAAGGGGACAACAGAGGATGAAATCGGTGGATGTCATCACTGACTCAATGGATGTGAGTCTGAGTGAACTCCAGGGGTTGGTGATGGACAGGGAGGCCTGGCGTGCTGCGATTCATGGGGTTGCAAAGAGTCGGACACAACTGAGTGACTGAACTGAACTGAACTGACAAGTAACAGCAAAGGCAATTTTCATTTAATTTCAAATAAATAAATTGGGATCTTTGGGATTTTCTCTCTATGAGCCAGAGAATAATTCAACTCTTTTTATTTGTCCATTTATGACAATGATGCTTTTAAGAAAACTGGTTGAATGCTTCTCTTCTGTTTCATTTCCCTTCCTGCTGAAGAGAACTCAGTTTGCTCATAAACTGCTGAGGAGGCTGAGACAGCACAGAAAAGTCTAGCAGGTGATGTGTCAAGTTTATGTGGCTCTTACTAGAACAGCCAGCTTGCCTTCTCTAGCAGATGCTCTAAATCATATAACTGAACTTGGTTTTTATTAGGAAAAGCTGTTTTTGAGGATGCTTACAGTAAATTATGGGCCCAATTACAGCAAGTGTGTAAAACATCCTTTGGCAAATTTTCAGAAGTAAAGTTGAATAATGTTTCACTTTAGTATCCCTAATCATTTTTCCTTTTCAATCATTTATGCATTATAACATATTTTTGTCATGTTGAATAATATGCGATTTTGTAAGCTACCTTAAAATTTTTGCAACAAAGAGATAATATGAAAAGTAATTCAGTGTAATTCATGGTTTTTCATTCAGCATTGTAACAAAAATCTTTTTATTAGAACTTTTCATAAATATCATATTTCAATGACTACACGAGATTACATTCCTCCATGGTTTATCACTTCCTTCTAGTTCATTGAAAAAATTTCCACACAGCTATTAAAATAATTATGTGATTAACATAATTCTGTGTAAAGTTTATAACAGCTTAAGTAGATTGATAGAAAAATATAGTAGAGGGTATTGAAAAGCAAGAAAAAAGTCAGTTTAGTATTAGACCAATGTATATATTTTCAAAATTAATGTATACTTGAAAGACAAAATATTAGACAAAAATATATGAAATCTCTGGGAGCCCATGCCTGCCTAGAGGTGAGGACAGAGGCAGTCAAGCCCCGACATGAAGCCAGTCCAGGAAGAGACAAAATCACATTTTTCCTTTCATGAGGGAAAATTGTTGAATTAAAACCTGTAATTAATTTTAAAGAAATTTTAAACAACTCACTTTAAATATAGTGGGTTAGACAAACTCAATTTAAGTCTTTATATTATATTCAAGAAGAAGTAAACTCCAAAATCTTAGGTTAATAATTTTATATACTGAAATATTAATTTGATTTCTAAGAATTCCAGAAATCATGAATATTTATAGTTAAATCCTTCAAATATGGTCAGAGTATAAAATAATCAAATAAATAAAACATTACTTTTAGTCTTTCTTCATTTTTAAGGAAATTTATGTTTCTAGCTAACGAGAATAGTTCAGACCTTCTTTCCCTTTTATACACTTTGAATAATTGAATCCTCTTCTTTTCTCCCAAGATTTGCCTCATAATTCACTTTAAAAATAAATATAAGCAAGACTCCTAAAATGCTTCATATTTTGCAATCCTACCTACCTGCCTCTCCACTCATAATTCTGTCTTTGAGCTTCTTACAAGGAAAAAAAAAAAAAAAGATAATTCCCAGAGATCCTCCATTTTTTCTCGAATTCTCATAACCTCTAGGCTTCATAAAAATTCATTCCTGAAATAACCTTCATGCAGAATCCTAAATTTCTCCTATGGTACTAAATCATTTTCATTAACATAAAAGTAACAGAAATATCTCTCTTTAAAAAATCAAACAAAAAAGGCAGTTATAAAACCTTAAATCTGCCTTTGCTCATGTTTATCACCCTGTTTTTCCTCTCTTTCACAGTGAGCATTTTAGAAAGTATATTCTATGATATTGACTCCAGTCCTTACCACCTGTTCTCTAGCCAATTCACTCCAATTGAATTTCAATTGGAAATCCAATTTTTTTCTTAGTAACTTATAGAAATGTGCTTTATTTCATGCAAAGCTAATAATACCCCATACTTTAACAGCTAGACAAAGAAACAGTTTTTAAAAATTCATTACATCACAATAAATTAAAATGCCGTGGAGCAATTCCAAGTCCATGACTTTGCCAAAACCAAACTGAGAGAACATTATGCATAGGTAAGGGAAAGATGCTAGCTTACTTATAGATAGCAGCTAACAGGTTTTTTCAAATACATACTGAGTGAGAATAAGTAGAGAGTAATAGTTCCCTGGAACTGTTCTCTTTAAGTCATAGTGAATTCACATTAAATATTGCTGTCTGATCTCCATATTTTGCAGTCTCCTTGAAATGCAAACTTGCCTTACTCGCAGATATGAAATAATTTTCTCACTTACTGTCAACATCCCTTTAGTGGTGCTTTCTCCTCACCTGTATTTTTAATGCAAGAATCCACAGAGGTTGATTCAAATCTATCTCTGCTATGTTTTTATTTTTATTTATTTATTTTGAAAAAATAATCATAATTTATTTCACCACTTCTACAATTTTTTTCAAGTTTTCCAGTTTAACTTTTAATAGAAATGAGTTTCAGGCTTAAATTTACACACTGGCAAACACACATGCAAATCATATAGTTAAGCTTCACATTAATAAAACCAAATACATATATTTTTCTATTTAAAAAATATTTATTGGAGGATAGTTACTCTGCAGTGTTGTGATGGTTTTTTGCCATATATTGACTTAAATCAGCCATGGGTGCATGTGTCACCCTCCATCCTGAACTCCCCGCCCCTGTCCCCTCTCTACCTCATCCCTCTGGGTTGTCCCAGAGCACTGGCTTTGAGTGCCCTGCTTCAGGCATCAGACTTGCACTGGTCATCTATTTTGCATATGGTAATATATATGTTTCGAGGCTATTCTCTCAATAGCCTTCTCCCACATAGTCTGAAAGTCTGTTTTTTACATATGTGTCTTTTTTGCTGCCTTGCTTATAGGATCATCATTACTGTCTTTCTAAATTCTACATATATGCATTAATATAGTGCATTGGTGTTTCTCTTTCTGACCTATTTCATCCACCTCACTAGAATTAACTCAAATGTGTTCCTTTTTATAGCTGAATAATATTCCACGTGTGTATGTGCCAAAACTTCCTTATCCATTCATCTGCCAATGGATATCTAGGTTGCTTCCATGTCCTGGCTATTGTAAACAGCGTTGCAATAAACGTTGGGATACATGTGTCTCTTTCAATTCTGGTTTCCATGGTGTGTATCTCCAGCAGTGGGGTTACTGGGTCATATGGCAGTTTATTTCCAATTTTTTTCTTTAATTAAATTTATTTATTTTTAAAATTACAATACTGTATTTGTTTTGCCATACATTGACACGAATCAGCCATAGGTGAACACAATCTCCCAATGCTGAATCCCCTTCCCACCTCCCACCCCCCATCCTCTACTTGAATCATCCTGTGCATCAGCCCCATGCATCCTGCATCCTACATTGAACATAGATTAGCGTTTCGTTTCTTACGGGAAAATATACATGTTTCATTGCCATTCTCCCATACCATCCCACCCTTTCCCTCTCCCTCAGAGTCCAAAAGTCCACTCTATACCTCTGTGTCTCTTGTTGTCTCACATGTAGGGTCATCATTACTGTCTTCTAAATTCCATATATATGTGTCAGTATACTGTATTGGTGTTTTTCTTTCTGGCTTACTTCACTCTGTATAATCGGTTCCAATTCCATCCATCTCATTAGAACTGAGTCAAATTTATTCTTTTTAAGGGCTGAGTAGTATTCCATAGTGTATATGAACCACAGCTTTCTTATCCATTCATCTGCTGATGGACATCTAGGTTGCTTCCATGTCCTGGCTATTATAAACAGCGCTGCAATGAACATTGGGGTACATGTGTCTCTTTCACTTCTGGTTTCCTCAGTGTGTATGCCCAGCAGTGGGATTGCTGGGTCATAAGGCAGTTCTATTTGCAATTTTTAAGGAATCTCCACACTGTTTTCCATAATGGCTGTACTAGTTTGCATTCCCACCAGCAGTGTAAGAGGGTTCCCTTTTCTCCACATCCTCTCCAGCATTTATTGCTTATAGACTTTTGGATCGCAGCCATTCTGACTGGTGTGAAATGGTACCTCATTGTGGTCTTGATTTGCATTTCTCTGATAATGAGTGATGTTGAACATCTTTTCATGTGTTTGTTAGCCATCCGTATGTCTTCTTTGGAGAAATGCCTATTTAGTTCTTTGGCCCATTTTTTTATTGGATCATTTATTTTTCTGGAGTTGAGCTGCATAAGTTGCTTGTATATCTTTGAGATTAGTTGTTTGTCAGTTGTTTCATTTGCTATTGTTTTCTCCCATTCAGAAGGCTGTCTTTTCACCTTGCTTATAGTTTCCTTTGTTGTGCAGAAGCTTTTAATTTTAATTAGATCCCATTTGTTTATCTTTGCTTTTTTTCCAGTATACTGGGAGTTGGATCATAGAGGATCCTGCTGTGATTTATGTCGGAGAGTGTTTTGCCTATGTTCTCCTCTAGGAGTTTTATAGTTTCTGGTCTTACATTTAGACCTTTAATCCATTTTGAGTTTATTTTTGTGTATGGTGTTAGAAAGAGGTCTAGTTTCATTCTTTTACAAGTGGTTGACCAGTTTTCCCAGCACCACCTGTTAAAGAGACTATCTTTACTCCATTGTATATTCTTGCCTCCTTTGTCGAAGATAAGGTGTCCATAGGTATGTGGGTTAATCTCAGGGCTTTCTATTTTGTTCCATTGATCTATATTTCTGTCTTTGTGCCAGTACCATACGGTCTTAATGACTGTGCCTTTGTAGTAGAGCCTGAAGTCAGGCAAGTTGATTCCTCCAGTTCCATTTTTCTTTCTCAAGATTGCTTTGGCTATTCGAGGTTTTTTGTATTTCCATACAAATCTTGAGATTATTTGATCTAGTTCTGAGAAAAATACTGCTGGTAGCTTGATGGGAATTGCATTGAATCTGTAGATTGCTTTGGGTAGTATACTCATTTTCACTATATTGATTCTTCCAAGCCATGAGCATGGTATATTCCTCCATCTATTAGTGTCCTCTTTGATTTCTTTCATCAGTGTTTTATAGTTTTCGATATATAGGTCTTTAGTTTCTTTAGGTAGGAATATTCCTAAGTATTTTATTCTTTTCGTTGCAATGGTGAATGGAATTGTTTCCTTAACTTCTTTTTCTACTTTCTCATTCTTAGTGTATAGGAATGCAAGGGATTTCTGAGTGTTGATTTTATATCCTGCAACTTTACTATATTCACTGATTAGCTCTAGTAGTTTTCTGGTCGAGTCTTTAGGATTTTCTATGTAGAGGATCATGTCATCTGCAAACAGTGAGAGTTTTACTTCTTCTTTTCCAATTTGGATTCCTTGTATTTCTTTTTCTGCTCTGATTGCTGTGGCCAAAACTTCCAGTACGATGTTGAAGAGTAGTGGTGAAAGTGGACACCCTTGTCTTGTTCCTGACTTTAGGGGAAATGGTTTCAATTTTTCGCCATTGAGGATAATGTGAGCTGTGGGTTTGTCATATATAGCTTTTATTATGTTGAGGTATGTTCCTTCCAGTCCTGCTTTCTGGAGAGTTTTTATCATAAATGGATGCTGAATTTTGTCAAAGGCTTTTTCTGCATCTATTGAGATAATCATATGATTTTTATTTCTCCAGTTTGTTAATGTGATGAATTACATTGATTGACTTGCGGATATTGAAGAATCCTTGCATCCCTGGGATAAAGCCCACTTGGTCATGGTGTATGATCTTTTTAATGTGTTGCTGGATTCTGATTGCTAGGATTTTGTTGAGGATTTTTGCATCTATGTTTGATATCTATAGGACATTTCACCCCAAAACAATGAATTTCACCTTTTACTCAAGTGCACACGGAACCTTCTCCAGAATAGATCACATTCTGGGTCATAAATCAAACCTTGATAAATTCAAAAAAATTGAAATTATTCCAAGCATCTTCTCTGACCATAATGCACTAAGGTTAGATCTCAATTATAGGAGAAAAACTATTAAAAATTCCAACATTTGGAGGCTGAACAACACCCTACTGAATAATCAACAAATCACAGAAGAAATCAAAAAGAAATCAAAATATGCATCGAAACAAATGAAAATGAAAACACAACTACACAGAACCTTTGGGACACTATAAAAGCAGTCCTAAGAGGAAAGTTCATAGCAATACAGGCATACCTCAAGAAACAAGAAAAAAATCAAATAAATAACCTAACTCTACACCTAAAGCAACTAGAAAAGGAAGAAATAGAGAACCCCAGAGTTAGTAGAAGGAAAGAAATCCTAAAAATTAGGGCAGAAATAAATGCAAAAGAAACGAAAGAGACCATAGCAAAAATCAACAAAGCAAAAAGCTGGTTCTTTGAAAGGATAAATAAAATTGACAAACCATTAGCCAGACTCATCAAGAAACAAAGAGAAAAAAATCAAATCAACAAAATTAGAAATGAAAATGGAGAGATCACGACAGACAACTCAGAAATACAAAGAATCATAAGAGACTACTATCAGCAATTATATGCCAATAAAATGGACAACTTGGAAGAAATGGACAAATTCTTAGAAAAGTACAATTTTCCAAAACTGAACCAGGAAGAAATAGAAAATCTTAACAGACCCATCACAAGCACGGAAATTGAAACTGTAATCAGAAATCTTCCAGCAAACAAAAGCCCAGGTCCAGACGGCTTCACAGCTGAATTCTACCAAAAATTTCGAGAAGAGCTAACACCTATCTTACTGAAACTATTCCAGAAAATTGCAGAGGAAGGTAAACTTCCAAACTCATTCTATGAGGCCTCCATCACCCTAATACCAAAACCTGACAAAGACACCACAAAAAAGAAAACTACAGGCCAATATCACTATTTCCAATTTTTAAGGAATCCCCATGCTGTTCTCCATAGTGGCTGTACTAGTTTGCATTTCCACTGACAATGTAAGAGGGTTCAGTTTTTTCCACACCCTCTTCAGCATTTATTGTTTGTAGACTTCTTAATGGCAGCCATTCTGACCAGCAGACATGATACTTCATTGTGGTTTTGATTTGCATTTCTCTAATAATGAGTGATGTTGAACATCTTTTCATGTGTTTATTAGCCATCTGTATGTCTTCTTTGGAAAAATGTCTGTTTTTTTGCCTGCTATATTTTTAATATGCCACATTTTGGTGATCTCCTCTAGCCTCATGAATATTAAATATCATCTTTGTGATAAAAATTTCTAAATTTCATTCACATGAATAGAATACAGGTATCTCAAATTGGATATGTTCTCCAGATATCTAAGCTTAGTAAGGTAGCTTTGCATTCTCCATTTAACCTACTCTGTATCTGTGCACCCCAAGTTACCTACAGTTTAGTCAATGACACCATCTTCTACTCTGGTACTAAATCACCTAACATCAGAAGTATCCTTAATTATTCCCATTTCCTTCATTTGCACATCTATTCCATTAGTCTTAATCACCTTTCTTTTCAAAATGAAATTTGATTTTACCACATTCCTTCCATATACTTTCCATTTCCAGTGGGACCATTCTGTCATTTCTAGAGAAGGATTATCTCTTCTTTCCCAGCTGGACTCAGTGCTTCCCCGTGTGACCTGATAGTGCATTTCCTTTTAGTGCCAATGCGATAATTCAAATATGGAAATTGGATCATTAGTAGACATAAAGAACAGACTGTTGGTCACAGTGGGAGAGGTGGAGAGGGGATGACTTGAGAGGGTAGTAGTGAAACATATACATTACCATATGTAAATTAGATAGCAAGTGGGAATTTACTATATGACACAGGGAACCCAAAGCAGAACCCAAAGCTGGTGTTCTGTGATAACATGGAAGGGTGGGGTGGGGCGGGAGGTGGCAGGGAGGTTTAAGTGGGAGGGGACATGTGTATACCTGTGGCTGATTCATGATGATGTATGGCAGAAATCATCACAATATAGTAAAGTAACTATCTTCCAATTAAAAATAAAATTTAAAAAGAAATTGGATCATTTAATTCTCCTGTTTAAACATCTTCATTGACTTTTCATTGTTCTTAAAGGAACATATGTATTCCTTTGATAGTATTCAAGATACCACCTATACGGACACACCATGTGTCCTGATTCTTTTACCCTTTTTCCCCAGATCTTCAAACATCTGTGCCTAGGTTACCATTTAGACCTCAACGCAAGCATTATCTGGGCATGATCAAGATTGTCACAGAAACTTTCAGTGAATTTCCTATAATCAAGAGACAGGAACCAAAAAGGCTTTGTGCCTATAAATGTTGGATACATTTTTGGTCTTAAGGAAAATCTTTAAATAATTTGTTCTAAAACAGTAAGAAAAGCAGAAGAGTTCCACAGACATGGGGCAAAATCTTTCTCCACTTGGGATCCAGGCACAGTGAACTTCAGGTCCCTCTGTCATAGCCACATATATTCATACCATCTTTTTTTCTTGCAGTTGAGTTTGTGTAAGTTTTTGATACTTTAATAGCTTTAATACTTTTGATACTTTAATAAGTGAATACCAACACAACTGATTTCAAGTCGTGCTTTAATTCTCAAATCTACATCAGTCTCAGATCTGGCATAACTCAACCCATCTTACTGGGATAAGGGACCACTTTAGTTTATTTCTCTACTTAATGTTGAACCAAAATTCATCCTCTATAACCCACCATCTAATTAAATCTCAGAGATAAATTATTGATTGAAGTAGAAAAGAATAGTCTTATTTCTTTGCCAGGCAAAGAGGGCCACGCTGGTTTAATGCCCTCAAAACTATGTGTGCCGACCTGGAACAGACAGAAGTTGTATAATCATGGTTCAAACAGGGCATGATCAGCTTGTGGACATTCTTCTGATTGGTGGTGAAGGTAAGTGGGAACCTGCATCATCAACCTTCTGGTTCTAACCAGACCCCCAATCTGGGGTCTATGTGCTTATGGGCAGCATGCAGTTAACTTCTCCCACGTGGTAGGGGTTTTGTTCTCTGTAAAACAGCTCAAGATATTGTTGTATGTATCTCTTGATGGGAAACCAGGACCCTGCCCCAAGGCTGCACTTTCTCTTGACTGTCAGTTTCCCCTTGTCTCCATCCCCTCATTAGGAGCAACTGCTTGAATCTCCCCTTTGGAACTCAGGATGGTCATGGAGGCTAAATGAAGCCTATTTCCTGAAATCAAGAAATAGGAACACATAAAGGCTTTGTGCTCAGGAGCTCCGCAGTGTCCTGCTGGATTTCACCATCTTCAGTCATTCAGTTTCATTTTCTTGATGACATTTATCACTATCTGAATATAGGTCATCTGTTCATTTGCTTCCTATTTACCCTCTCTCTCCTTCCCACAAATGTCAAGTTCTGTTAAAACAGAGATTCTTATTTCTAGTTCTTTTTATATACCTACTTTATAGAATATAGTTACTAGCATAAAGTAGGTGGTCAGTGCATATTTTACTAAAGGAAATGGCAACCCACTCCAGTATTCTTGCCTAGAGAATCCCAGGGATCGGGGAGCCTGGTGGGCTGCTGTCTGTGGGGTCACACAGTCGGACACAACTGAAGCGACTCAGCAGCAGCAGCAGTGTTGTTCAGTCACTTAACTCGTGTCTGACTCTCTGTGACCTCATGAAGTGCAGCATGCCAGGCTTCCCTGTCCTTCACTGTCTCTCAGAGTTTGCTCAAACTCATGTCCATTGAGTCAGTGATGCTATCTAACCACCTTATCCTCTGTCATCCCCTTCTCCTCCTGCCCTCAACGTTTCCTAGCATCAGATTCTTTTCTAATGAGTTAGCTCTTCACATCATGTGGCCAAAGTATTAGAGCTTCAGCCTCAGCATCAGTCTTTCCAATGAGTATTTAGGGTTGATTTCCTTTAGGTTTGACTTGTTTGATCTCCTTACTGTCCAAGGGTCTCTGAAAAGGGTCTTCTCTAGCACTAGGATTCAAAAGTATCAATTCATTGGTACCCAGCCTTCTTTATGATCCAGTTCTCATATCCATGCATAAGTACTGTGTCAGGAAGCATTTAACTGTGCTGTTTGGATCTGTCAGGAATCCTCTGTTCCTTATTAATTCAGGAATTAAGAGGAGAAGCAAGCCTCTCCTGGGGCTGAGGGATCCAGGCATTTTCTTTGTTAGTTTTTCAATACCATGATAAGTACCCTCTTCCTTCTTGTGAACCATATGGTAAAAGTGATTATTTACAACTCTCTCTCTCTTTTAATATGGGTCACCTATGTTTTGTAAGTCTGAAATTTTCATCTTTATCTTTGCTGAGAATATATGCCCACACCATGTTGATTAAAACACTTTTGCTCCATCAGAGCTTTGGTCCCCTTGTCTTGCTTTGTCTCTCTCTCTCTCTCTCTCTCTCTCTCTCTCTCTCTCTCTCCTCTCTCTCTCTCAGGCTATTTCTTTGAAGCACAGAGGCTCTCTGAGTTCACTTTCATGCCCAAGCTTCTAAGACCCTCTTGAGAAGGTACTCTGCGCCTTCACCCCATTGAGAGGGCTCCTGAGGCCTCCGTGAACAGAGCAAGCACCATATCAGGGGCTTTATTGGCTTTCTGCGTAAACCAAGGAATATCAGCCTCTTTCTCTCTCTTTTACTTTCTTATTGGTTGACTCAGGACCACCAGGTTCCAGTCCATTAAAGGACCTCAACAGTACTGAAAACACCATAGTTTTGACTATAGGGAACTTTGTTGGCAAACTGATGTCTTTGCTTTTTAGTACATCGTGTAGGTTTGTCATAGCTTTTTCTTCCAAGGAGCAAGCATCTAGAGCTAAATCATATTTCCTCCTAGAATGTTTTCCATTAATTGTTGTTCTTAGTTAATGTACAAAACCATGAAATAGTTAATACATGTATACTATACATGCCTCTTTCTTTCATTTTCTCTAGCATATTTACAGTTTTGCTCACCTGCATTTATTATACTGATTAATGTACTTGTAGCAAAAGAAGTCTCTATGGATGAATAAATTTAACATAATTGGAGCTACAATTTGACAATAAAATTATCATTTATGCAGGGGAATATATTCTGACAACATATGCTTAAACCAAAGTAGTAATAAGAAATTGGGAAAGTAAATAAATGTGTCATTGACATGGAACATGTATTATTTGCACAGAAAAATAATTAAGATAGCCAGAAATGAAAATAGAGCATTTCTAATTATAATTCAGGAATCAAACACATCACTGTATTTTAATCTATCAGTTAATAAAATGTAAAGACATTTCAAAAAATATTAGAGATCTTTAATCAAGTCACATAGTTTTCTGTCTGTTTGTGGCAGTACCTTAGAGAAAGAAAGCAACAATTCTAAAGCATGCTTATCAAACACCTTGGAGTTCAATATTATTCTTTTTTTTTTTTTTTTTTTAGATTGAGAAGCTAAATGATCTCACAGCAACACATCTGGTAAGTGACAGACTGTGACCTCAGGCTCATCCTCTTGCTTTCCTGCTGCTTCTCATACAAGGGCTATGGCATTACTCAGTGCTAGGAATAGTTTATCCTGTATTTCCATATGGCATCCAGAGTTATGTGATAATGACTACTGTGAGTTGCCATTTAGCTAGAACTTTTATTTTTCTAATGTGAAACCTGATCTTTCTTTTTGAAGGAAAGTTACTGGCTTTGTTCCTATTTTGCTGCTTTTTTTCCAATGATACTGAGAGTTTATTTCAGAATCTTAGATGTTTCACAAGACAGTTTGCAAAGATGGAATGTGCTGTATCAGCATGCATGATAGCACAGAAAATATTTTTAAATTTGTAAATAAATTATTGTATCCGGATCAGTTATTCACCAGTAGTTTTGGTGTTATAGCAACTTATAGTTTTATAGGAACAATAACTTAAAACAATATGACATTCAAAACTATATTGTGGAATAGATTAATGGCTACAGTCATTCAGGTATTCACTGGGAAACCATTTTTGTTATCTATTTGAGCTCTTCTGTATCCTTCCCAAAATATAAAATATGATTATGTCGTACAAGATGCATATAGGGCTAGTCACCCAGTGGTGTTTCACATATAAAATGATGATTTGCACTTCTTGTTCACTTACATTAAACATAGTAATTTTGAATGAATTATACATGAAATGAAAAACTGTGATCATTCTCATATTCTAAGACACAAAACAGTTTAAGAAGCTAGAAAAAAACTGTTCTTAAAAAGTTGAGTTTGGGGCGGGACTGCACCAGCCACTTCCCAGCCAAGGTGAAAGGGCTCGGGAAGCTAGCTGGCCTTGTTGGCCCTTAAATCGCACACCGGATAGCCTGGCCCAAGCTACCCTCGCCGAGCCGCGCAAAGAAGGATGCTCCTGGCTCTTGTCAGCCTCTCAGGTTTGCTTTCCTTCTTTTCCCAAAGGTGGGCCCTTAGGTTCACCGTCCAAAGCCTTTGGCTGCAGGGAAAGCCAAACCCTGAGTGTCCAGAGAGTAACCAGAAGTACCCTTCCAGGCAGAGGGACGGCATCAGCGGCAGCCGGAGAGAGAGAAGAATTGAGTATTGTTAATAACTATGGACTACAGACCTTTTGGAGCCAAAAACAAGACAGTCTTGAGTCTTTCTTGTTATGGATTGTAAATATTACATAAGGAACGAGTGCATGTGATGCTGGAAACTTGTAAAGAGGAACTGCTCATGACTGAAAGGCCTAAGACAGATGTATCTTTCAAGTTCTTATCGAGAAAATGACTGAAGAAAATGATGGGTCAGGAAGACCAGTGGAAAACTCCATAGGAGAGAGCCATAGGAAATGTACATACACTTCAGAAGAGAGATATAATCAGAGAACTCAAGGAAAATATATCATGTATACCCTCAGATGGGAGAAAAAAAAAAATTATTCATGTGCATGAGATTACTCAAATAGATGATCAGATATACCAGTGCCTTGAACGTGAGCAAAGCTTTTGTGAAAACTTAGCTCTTATTATGTGTGAGAGTGCTTCGGGAGAAGCACACCCACACTGGGGAGAAACCTTATAGATGTGATATGTGTGAGAAAGCCTTCATCCAAAGCTCAGATCTTTTTTTCACCTCAGAGGATGCACAGTTATGAGAAACTATATACATGTAGCAAATATGAAAAGAGCTTTTGGCACCACTTAGTCCTTTCAGGACATCAGAGAACGCATGCAGATAAAAATTCTATGCATGTTATATCTGTGGCAAGAATTTTGGTCAGAGCTCTGATCTTCTTGTCCACCAGTGAAGCCATAGAGGCGAGAAACCGTATCTGTGTAGTGAGTGTGATAAATGCTTCAGCTGAAGTACAAAGCTCATAAGGCAACAAAGAACACACGTGGGTGAGAAACTGTTTAAGTGTCTGGAGTGTGAAAAAGCTTTTAGTGGGAAATTCGATCTTATTAGCCACCAGAGAACTCATACTGGTGAAAGACCTTACAAATGTAGTAAGTGTGAGAAAAGTTACTGACACTGGCCAGCCTTCATTGTTCATAAAAAGTACATACTGGGGAGAAGCCCTATAACTGTGGTGCCTGTGGGAAATGCTTTGGCCAGAAATCAGACCTTATTGTACACCAGAGAGTCCACACAGGTGAGAAGCCATATAAATGCTTGGAACGTATAAGTTTTACCTGGAGTGCCAACCTCATCAGGCGCCAGGCAACTCACACTCACCCTTTTAAATGCCTTGAATATGAGAAGAGCTTCAGTTGTAATTCAGACCTTATTGTGCATCAAAGAATTCACATGGAAGAGAAACCACATCAGTGGTCTGCATGTGAGAGTGGCTTCCTCCCTAGGCATGGACTTTGTTGCCCAACAGAAAATAAGAACTCACACAGAGAAGCTGCATTATAAATACAGTGTCTGTGATAAAAGCTTTCATCAGAGCTCAGCCCTTCAATATCAGACAATCCACACTGGTGAAAAACCATATATCTGTATATATGGCTGAGACAGGTCTTGAGCTCAGCCCTCCCCATGTATCAGAAGCCTCAAAGATGTCTTGACCAGACAAGAAGTTATTATACCATAAATATATATAAATATAAATATAAATATATATATATGTATGTATTTACAATGTAAGAGAACTCATTTAAGATGGAGAACTCAAAGCAAATCTCAGACTTTCCTCAGAGCTCAGACTTTATTGGGGACCAGAAAATCTGTAGTTGTAGGAACTTGAGAAATGGTTTGACCAGAGATCTTCTTTACAGAACCGTATCAATCACTCCAGTGAGAAACCTTACAAATGCTCTGAGTTTTGAAAACTTTAGTCCAAGCTCATGTCTTGGAGGATTTATACAGGTGGGAAACTTACAAGTTCAGTGAATGTGAGAAAGTTCTCTAGCAATGCTCACCTCTCCTCATTCCAAAAGAATTCAGATCAGAAGATGATATTTTTTAAATGCCCTATGAAACAGTGCTTCTGACAGTATGCACACCTCATCCGATGTCAGAAAGCCCCACTGGAAAGAAACCCCAACAGTTGTGAAAAAGCCTCTTAACAAAACTGTGACTTTATTACCTATCAGAGAAGCCATACTGGTGAAAATTTGTGTATTTTCCTTGAATGTGGCAAAAGCATTAAGTGGAGAGCCTTCTTGGGTTTGCAAACCCCCCACCTCCCCCCACCAAAAAAAAATCTGATGAAGGACCTTATGAATTCTCTGAATGAGAAAAACTTTTGTCAATGATCAGTTCTTGTACACCAGGGAACTTGTATAAGTGAAAGACCTAAAAATAACCCTAAGTCTGGGGAAAAAAAAAAAAAATCCTTGCAGGAATTCTCTACATTATTGGGCACCAAAGAAACTACTCTGGAGAGCATTTTATATACCTCTATAGAGGTCTAACTGTGGACTGTGTACATTTAATAGGTATGAGAAGAACTGTTCTCATAGTTAGTTTACCCCTGTAGTAGAGGTGAGTTTTAATGGAGTCGACATACAAACTGTTTTGTTCCCAGAAACTTGTTCTGGGAAGAGCTAGGGCAGGTCAGAGTAGGTCTGATGGGTAACTCAGGTAAAGATGCTTTTCTTTTATCTGAACCACTGAATGATTGCTTTACTTTCAGTTTTTAAAACTTGGAACTCTAATAAAAGGACTATAATTGGAAAAAAAAAGTTGGACTTTCATAAAAGTACTGTTTGAAAACTTAGGACATATTCTTAAAACCATCTACATAAACAGCATTCATAATTTTAAGATAATAATTGAAATTTAATTTATATACAGAAGAACATGAATCATGAGTGTACAGTTAAGTAAATGTTCAGACAATGAGCAGAAGAACCATGTAAGTACCACCAGTTCAACAAATAGAGTATTTCCAGAAAGTTAGAAGCAATTCTCATGCTCCCTTCAACTTATGAACTTTTCATTTATTTTATGAAAGTAAAGGTTGCTCTGACCTTTAGCCCACCATAATATATGTTCCTGAAATTTATATAAGTCAAATGATAAAAAAGCATTCTATTCTGGTTTTTTCTCAAATTTACATTTTTAAAGACTTATTTTTGCTCTTATGAATGTAGTTTTTTATTAGTAATCTCATTCATTTATTCATATTAGTGTTGATGGCCATAAGAGTTGTTGGCTGCTTCAGGATATTACACATCAGTTAAGTTCAGTTCAGTCACTCGGTCATGTACTACTCTTGGTGACCCCATGGACTGCAGCAAGCTGGGCCTCCCTGTGCATCACCAACTTCCAGAGATTACTCAAACTCATGTCCATTGAGTCCGTGATGCCATCCAACCATCACATTCTCTGTCACCCCCTTCTCCTGCCTTCAGTCTTTCCCAGCACCAGGGTCTTTTCAAATGAATAAACTATTTGCATCATGTGGCAGAAGTATTGGAGTTTCAGCTTCAGCATCAGTCCTTCCAATGAATATTCAGGACTGATTTCCTTTAGGATGTACTGGTTGGATCTCCTTGCAGTCCAAGGGACTCTCAAGAGTCTTCCCCAATACCACAGTTCAAAAGAAACAATTCTTCGGTGCTCAGCTTTCTTTATCCTCCAAATCTCACATCCATACCTGACTACTGGAAAAACAATAGCCTTAACTAGATGGGCCTTTGTTAGCAAAGTAATGTCTCTGCTTTTTAATATGCTGTCTAGGTTGGTCATAACTTTCCTTCCAAGGAGTAGGCGTTTTTTAATTTCATGGTTGCAGTCACCATCTGCAGTGATTTTGGAGCCCAGGAAAATAAAGTCAGCCATTGTTTCCCCATCTATTTGCTATGAAATGCAAATAGGACCAGAAATGGGACCAGATGCCATGATCTTCGTTTTCTGAATGTTGAGCTTTAAGTCAACTTTTTCACTCTCTTCTTTCACTTTCATCAAGAAGCTCTTTAGTTTCTCTTTACTCTCTGCCATAGGGGTGGTGTCACCTGCGTATCTGAGTTTATTGATATTTCTCCCGGCAATCTTGATTCCAGCTTGTGCTTCATCAGCCCAGCATTTCTCATGATGCACTCTGCATATAAGTTAAATAAGCAGGGTGACAATATACAGACTTGACGTACTCCTTTTCTTATTTGGAACCAGTCTGTTGTTCCATGTCCAATTCTAACTGTTGCTTTATGACATGCATACATGTCAGGTTTCTCAAGAGGCAGGTCAGGTAGTCTGGTAATCCCATCTTTTTCAGAATTTTCCAGAGTTTACTGTGATCTACACAGTCAAAGGCTTTGGCATAGTCAATAAAGCAGAAATAGATGTTTTTCTGGAACTCTCTTACTTTTTTGATGATCCAGTGGATGTTGGCAATTTGATCTCTGGTTCCTCTGCCTTTTCTAGATCCAGCCTGAACATCTGGAAGTTCATGGTTCATGTATTATTGAAGCCTGGCTTGGAGAATTTTGAGCATTACTTTACTAGCATGTGAGATGAGTGCAATTGTGTGGTACTTTGAGCATTCTTTGGCATTGCCTTTCTTTGGGATTGGAATGAAAACTGACCTTTTCGAGTCTTGTGGCCACTGATGAGTTACCAAATTTGCTGGCATATTGAGTGTAGCACTTTCACAGCATCATCTTTTAGGATTTGAAATAGTGCAACTGGAATTCCATCCCCTCCACTAACTTGGTTCGTAGTGATGCTTCCTGAGGCCCACTTGACTTCACATTCCAGAATGTCTGGCTCTAGGTGAGTGATCATGCCATCAGGAGTATTTCGATCATGAAGATCTTTTGGTACAGTTCTGTGTATTCTTGCCACCTCTTCTTAATATCTTCTGCTTCTGTTAGGTCCATACCATTTCTGTCCTTTCTTTTGCCTATCTTTACATGAAATGTTTCCTTGGTATCTCTAATTTTCTTGAAGAGATCGCTAGTCTTTCCCATTCTGTTGTTTTCCTCTATTTGTTTGCATTGATCACTAAAAGGCTTTTTTATTTCTCCTTTCTATTCTTTGGAACTCTGCATTCAGATGGGTATATCTTTCCTTTTCTCCTTTGCTTTTCACTTCACTTCTTCTCTCAGCTATTTGTAAGATCTCCCCAGACAACCATTTTGCCTTTATTTTTCTTGCTGATGGTCTTGATCCCTGTCTCCTATACAATGTCACAAACCTCCATCCATAGTTCTTCAGGCACTCTGTCTATCAAATCTAATCACTTTAATCTATTTGTCACTTCCAATGTAGGCGTTTGCTTTTGATCATTCCTGAATGGTCTAGTGGTTTTCCCTACTTTCTTCATTTTGTAATTCAAGGCCAAACTTTCCTGTTACTCCAGATATCGCTTGACTTCCTCTTTTGCATTCCAGTCTCCTATGATGAAAAGGACATTTTATTGTCATTATTTTTAGAAAGTCTTTTAGGTCATTGTAGAACCATTTGAGTTCAGCTTCTTTGGCAGTGAGTTGGGGTGTAGACTTGAATTACTGTGAAGTTGAATGATCTGCCTTGGAAACAAACAGGGATCATTCTGTCATTTTTAAGATTGCACCCAAGTACAGCATTTCAGGCTCTTTTGTTAATTAACTATGAGGGCTACTCCATTTCTTCTAAGGTATTCTTGTCCACAGTATTAGACATAATGGTGTTGTGAATTAAATTCGCACATTCCAGTCCATTTTAGTTTACTGATTCCTACAGTGTCGGTATTCAGTCTTGCCATCTCCTCTTTGACCACTTCCAATTTACCTTGATTCATGGCTCTAACATTCCAGGTTCCTATGCAATATTGCTCTTTACATCATCAGACTTTCCTTCCATCACCAGTCACATCCACAGCTGGACGATGTTTTAGCTTTGGATCCATCTCTTCATTCTTTCTGAAGTTATTTCTCCATTCCTCTCCAGTAGCATATTGGGCACATATAGACTTCCGGGAGCTCAATTTTCAGTATCGTATCTCTTTGCCTTTTCATCCTGTTCATCAAGTTCTCAAGGCACAGATACTGAAGTGGCTTGCCATTCCCTTCTCCAGTGGACCACATTTTGTCAGAACTCTTCACCATGATCCATCCATCTTGGGTGGCCCTACACAGTATGGCTCATAGTTTCATTGAGTTAAACAAGGCTGTGGTTCATGTGAATAGTTTGATTAGTTTTCTGTGATTGTGGTTTTCATTCTGTCTTCCCTCTGATGGATAAGGATAAGAGACTTATGGAAGCTTCCTGAGGGGAGAGACTGACTGGAGGGGAAACTGGTTCTTGTTCTGATGGGCAGGGTCATGCTCGTTAAATCCTTTATCCAATTTTATGTTGATGAATTGCTTGGGAGAGTGCAAACTATTAGTGAAGAAACTCATCTCAGTGGTCAAACTCAAAACGGCTCATGTATTCCATTGCTCTTCTTTTGCCCAGGATTTAAAAATCAAACAAACTGTAAATCAGTTCTTTCCAAATGTCAAAGTACCATGTTGCTAGATTGTTTTTGAAGTATTGAATAAATATTAATAATCATGAAAGAGAAGTGGTATATGCAAAATTGGTAAATGGTGAAGTTTCTAAGTGGTTCACACAACCTGGATGCCCAGCAAAAAACATTTCTGGAGAAAGGAACAAAATTCCTTTTACATAGTGACCTAGGAACTCAGAGGGGCTCTTCTGACCTCATCCACTTTGATCATTGCCTGGATCAACCACCTCCTCCTTAGCGTCCACATATGCTCCCTTCTCATTGTGTTTAGGACATGGACTGGATTGTCCAGCAAGAAGAACTTGACTTAGTCACATAGTGTCCTTCAGACCATCCTTTTGAGATCACATTTTGAATCTGCCTAAAGATGGAGAGTCCCTTGAACAGCAGGGGAGATTAAATCAGTCAATCCTAAAGGAGGTCCACCCTGAATAATCATTGAAAGGACTGATGCTGAAACTGAAGCTCCAGTCCTTTAGCCACCTGATGCCAAGAGCCAAATAATTGGAAAAGACCCTGATGCTGGGAAAGATTAAGGCAGGAGTAAAAGCAGGCAGCAGAGGATGAGATGGTTGCATGGCCTCACTGATTCAATGGACATGAGTTTGAGCAAATTCTGGGAAGTTGTGAAGGACAGGGAAGCCTGGCATGCTGCAGCTTATGAGGTGGCAAAGAGTCAGCACAACTTAGTGACTGAACAGCAACAACAAAGGAAGAGAGGGTTTTATGAGGAAGGTAATATGAGACTTTTCCTAGAAAGTTTTGTAATCAATACAGTAGAGACATTGCCTGAAAATAGTATTTTGCATATGGATAATATTTTAGAATACTGTATTATTATAATATACTCAAGAACGTGTTCTTTGTTGTATCCCACCACTGCTGATGTGTTTATTAAGTTTATTGCTCATACCAATTGAGTGAAAAAAGTGAAGCTGATTACTTCACTGCTTCTGAAACTAGCTCTGAGAATGATGTTTCTCTGTGCTTAATCTGATATTAGCTATCAGGTAAGTACTACAAAGCATTGGAAACAAAGTTTTAAATACAGTTTTATTGTGTGTGCATCTTTATTAAGAATTAAGACTTCTCAACTCAGAAGTACACCTGAGCATGCTCATGAGAAATTAATTTACATTTTTACTAACATTGATATAGATGATATAAATTTACAACCTAATTTAAACTTTTAAAAATACATCTAGATTCTATGCTACAAATTTCAGTTGTTATCTTTTCAATAGAACATTGGAGATCTAAAAATACCAATACCATTTCAAAAATATTAACTTAATCAAATGATCCATGCTCATAGCTAACCCAGAAAATGATATTGGCCATATAAGAACATTAATGTTGACAGAGGATGGGATGGTTGAATGGCATCACTGATTCAATGGACATGAGTTTGAGCAAACTCCAAGAGATAGTGAAGGACAGGGAAACCTGGCATGCCACTGTCCATGGGGTCACAAAGAGTCAGAATGACTAAGAAACTGAACATCACCACAATATTATATCCAGGGTAGAAACCAATGGTAGTTATTATACAGAAACAGTTTGCTTAAGGGGGAATATAGGAGTCCAAAAACACTTTCTAGAAAAAATAAATATATGCTTTAGTCTTATATAATAGTCATTGGTATTTCAGCAGCAGGAGAATTAGCAATAACATGGTTTCATGACATGGTCATAAGATGTAATAACACACTGATAAATTTCCAAAAGACCAAGAGTACAAAATAAGATGAAAGGCTAGGTTATCTCTACAAAATGCCAATGACATATACAGGCTATGAAATGTATTTTTAAATAGAGTCCTTAAGCCCAAATCTTATTGTGTGCTACTTCCATGAAGCTTTTTAAGTTTTTTTTTTTTTACTTTTTTAAATATGCTTATAGTACCTACATTTTATGATAGTGTATAAATGTGCTCTAGCAGTGATTTAACAAACATAATATCTCTTTTCTATAATTACATTGTTCCTAAAATGAAAATGTTATTTTTATCTTTAGCCTCTGGTAACTAGCTCACTCCTGGGAAATAATTTTTATTGTGGAGAAATGAATGAAATATGATGGAAATAGCAGGTGAAACACAGAAACAGAAAATGGTATTTGTTATAGTTTACCTCACCATGAAGCAGATATGTTCAATTTGAATCGAGGTAAGGTGCTTGGTGTTATATTGAGGCTTTTGCTGAAACACAGTAAAAAACATTCAGTCTCTTTTGAAGAACCTTGTAGTAGTTCAGAAACCTGAGTCCCCTGGATTGGCTCACTATGAAAGAATGTTATAACATTGTTTTCACAGTTCAGTTCAGTTCAGTTCAGTGGCTCAGTCGTGTCTGACTCTTTGCGATCACATGAATCGCAGCACACCAGGCCTCCCTGTTCATCACCAACTCTTGCAGTTCACTCAAACTCACATCCATCGAGTTGGTGATGCCATCCAGCCATCTCATCCTCTGTCATCTCCTTCTCCTCCTGCCCCCAGTCCCTCCCAGCATCAGAATATTTTCTAATGAGTCAACTCTTCGCATGAGGTGGCCAAAGTACTGGAGTTTCAGCGTTAGCATCATTCGTTCCAAAGATATCCCAGGGCTGATCTCCTTCAGAATGGACTGGTTGGATCTCCTTGCAGTCCAAGGGACTCTGAAGAGTCTTCTCCAACACTACAGTTCAAAAGCATCAATTCTTCGGCACTCAGCCTTCGTCACAGTCCAACTCTCACATCCATACATGACCATTGGAAAAACCAAAGCCTTGACTAGACAGACCTTAGTCGGCAAAGTAATGTCTCTGCTTTTGAATATGCTGTCTAGGTTGGTCATAACTTTCCTTCCAAGGAGTAAGCATCTTTTAACTTCATGGGTGCAGTCACCATCTGCAGTGATTTTGGAGCCCCCAAAATAAAGTCTGACACTGTTTCTACTGTTTCCCCATCTATTTCCCAAGGAGTGATGTGACCAGATGCTATGATCTTCGTTTTCTGAATGTTGAGCTTAAAGCCAACTTTTTCACTCTCTCCTTTCACTTTCATCAAGAGGCTTTTTAGCTCCTCTTCACAGTTAGATGCATTCAAATTAGCCTCAGTGAGAGCTTTAAAGTTAAAAACCCTTAAATAAGAAAACACAAATGCCTATTGAATTTCCATAGAGCATTTGCAAATTGACAAACACAATGTCCAAATATTTTGAGATGGAGCCAGAGCTATGACCTTGTAAACCATTAACATATATCCTTGATGTTTGTTTATATCCCCTGAGATGACCAAGTTTTTATTTTTTATTTTATTATTTTTTAATACTTTATTCTACATTACAGTACTGTATTTGTTTTGCCATACATTGACATGAATCAGCCACAGGTGTACACGATCTCCCAATGCCAAAGCCCCCTCCCCACTTCCCACCCCATATCATCTCCCTGGATCATACCGTGCACCAGCCCCAAGCATCCTGTATCCTGTATTGAACATAGACTGGCACTTCGTTTCTTATATGATAGTATACATGTTTCAATGCCATTCTCCCAAATCATCCCACACTCTCCCTCTCCCTCAGAGTCCAAAAGTCCGTTCTATACCTCTGTGTCTCTTTTGTTGTCTCACATAGAGGGTCATCATTACTATCTTTCTAAGTTCCATATATATGTGTCAGTATACTGTATTGGTGTTTTTCTTTCTGGCTTACTTCATTCACTCTGTATAATCGACTCCAGTTTCATCCATCTCATTAGAACTGAGTCAAATTTATTCTTTTAAGGGCTGAGTAATACTCCATTGTGTATATGTACCACAGCTTTCTCATCCATTCATCTGCTGATGGACATCTAGGTTGTTTCCATGTCCTGGCTATTATAAACAGCGCTGCAATGAACATTGGGGTACATGTGTCTCTTTCAATTCTGGTTTCCTCAGTGTGCATGCCCAGCAGGGGGATTTCTGGGTCATAAGGCAGTTCTATTTGCAATTTTTAAGGAATCTCCACACTGTTTTCCATAGTGACTGTACGAGTTTGCATTCCCACCAGCAATGTAAGAGGGTTCCCTTTTCTCCACATCCTCTCCAGCATTTATTGCTTGTAGACTTTTGGATCGCAGCCATTCTGACTGGTGTGAAATGGTACCTCATTATGGTCTTGATTTGCATTTCTCTGATAATGAATGATGTTGAACATCTTTTCTTGTGTTTGTTAGCCATCCATATGTCTTCTTTGGAGAAATGCCTATTTAGTTCTTTGGCCCGTTTTTTGATTGGATCATTTATTTTTCTGAAGTTGAGCTGCATAAGTTGCTTGTATATCTTTGAGATTAGTTGTTTGTCAGTTGTTTCGTTTGCTATTGTTTTCTCCCATTCAGGAAGCTGTATTTTCACCATGCTTGTAGTTTCCTTTGTTGTGCAGAAGCTTTTAATTTTAATTAGATCCCATTTGTTTATTTTTGCTTTTATTTCTATTATCCTGGGAGTTGGATCATAGAGGATCCTGCTGTGATTTACGTCAGAGAGTGTTTTGCCTATGTTTTCCTCTAGGAGTTTTATAGTTTCTGGTCTTACATTTAGATCTTTAATCCATTTTGAGTTTATTTTTGTGTGTGGTGTTAGAAAGAGGTCTAGTTTCATTCTTTTTACAAGTGGTTGACCAGTTTTCCCAGCACCACCTGTTAAAGAGACTGTCTTTATTCCATTGTATATTCTTACCTCCTTTGTCGAAGATAAGGTGTCCATAGGTGTGTGGGTTAATCTCAGGGCTTTCTATTTTGTTCCATTGATCTATATTTCTTTCTTTGTGCCAGTACCATACTCTCTTAATGACTGTGGCTTTGTAGTAGAGCCTGAAGTCAGGCAAGTTGATTCCTCCAGTTCCATTCTTCTTTCTCAAGATTGCTTTTGCTATTCAAGGTTTTTTGTATTTCCATTCAAATCTTGAGATTATTTGATCTAGTTCTGTGAAAAATATTGCTGGTAGCTTGATAGGAATTGCATTGAATCTGTAGATTGCTTTGGGTAGTATACTCATTTTCACTATATTGACTCTTCCGACCCATGAGCATGGTATATTTCTCCATCTATTAGTGTCCTCTTTGATTTCTTTCATCAGTGTTTTATAGTTTTCGATATATAAGTCTTTAGTTTCTTTAGGTAGGTCTATTCCTAAGTATTTTATTCTTTTCGTTGCAATGGTGAATGGAATTGTTTCCTTAACTTCTTTTTCTACTTTCTCATTATTAGTGTATAGGAATGCAAGGGATTTCTGAATGTTGATTTTATATCCTGCAACTTTACTACATTCATTGATTAGCTCTAGTAGTTTTCTGGTCGAGTCTTTAGGATTTTCTATGTAGAGGATCATGTCATCTGCAAACAGTGAGTTTTACTTCTTCTTTTCCAATTTGGATTCCTTTTATTTCTTTTTCTTCTCTGATTGCTGTGGCCAAAACTTCCAGAACTATATTGAATAGTAGTGGTGAAAGTGGACACCCTTGTCTTGTTCCTGACTTTAGGGGAAAAGCTGTCAATTTTTCACCATTGAGGATAATGTTTGCTGTGGGTTTGTCATATATAGCTTTTATTATGTTGAGGTATGTTTCTTCTATCCCTGCTTTCTGGAGAGTTTTTATCATAAATGGATGTTGAATTTTGTCAAAGGCTTTTTCTGCATCTGTTGAGATAATCATATGAGCTTTATTTTTCAATTTGTTAATGTGGTGAATTACATTGATTGATGTGCAGATATTGAAGAATCATTGCATCCCTGGGATAAACCCCACTTGGTCATGATGTGTTATCTTTTTAATGTGTTGCTGGATTCTGATTGCTAGGATTTTGTTAAGGATTTTTGCATCTATGTTCATCAGTGATATTGGCCTGTAGTTTTCTTTTTTTTTGTGGCGTCTTTGTCAGGTTTTGGTATTAGGGTGATGGTGGCCTCATAGAATGAGTTTGGAAGTTTACCTTCCTCTGCAATTTTCTGGAATAGTTTCAGTAAGATAGGTGTTAGCTCTTCTCGAAATTTTTGGTAGAATTCAGCTGTGAAGCCGTCTGGACCTGGGCTTTTGTTTGCTGGAAGATTTCTGATTACAGTTTCAATTTCCATGCTTGTGATGGGTCTGTTAAGATTTTCTATTTCTTCCTGGTTCAATTTTGGAAAGTTGTACTTTTCTAAGAAATTGTCCATTTCTTCCAAGTTGTCCATTTTATTGGCATATAATTGCTGATAGTAGTCTCTTATGATTCTTTGTATTTCTGTGTTGTCTGTTGTGATCTCTCCATTTTAATTTCTAATTTTATTGATTTGATTTTTTTTCTCTTTGTTTCTTGATGAGTCTGGCTAATGGTTTGTCAATTTTATTTATCCTTTCAAAGAACCAACTTTTTGCTTTGTTGATCTTTGCTATGGTCTCTTTTGTTTCTTTTGCATTTATTTCTGCCCTAATTTTTAGGATTTCTTTCCTTCTCCTAACTCTGGGGTTCTCTATTTCTTCCTTTTCTAGTTGCTTTAGGTGTAGAGTTAGGTTATTTATTTGACTTTTTTCTTGTTTCTTGAGGTATGCCTGTATTGCTATGAAATTTCCTCTTAGCACTGCTTTTATAGTGTCCCACAGGTTCTGTGTAGTTGTGTTTTCATTTTTGTTCGTTTCGATGCATAATTTGATTTCATTTTTGATTTCTTCTGTGATTTGTTGATTATTCAGAAGGGTGTTGTTCAGCCTCCAAATGTTGGAATTTTTAATAGTTTTTCTCCTATAATTGAGATCTAACCTTAGGGCATTATGGTCAAAGAAGATGCTTGGAATAATTTCGATTTTTTGAATTTATCAAGGTTAGATTTATGACCCAGGATGTGATCTATCCTGGAAAAGGTTCCGTGTGCACTTGAGAAAAAGGTGAAATTCATTGTTTTGGGTGAAATATCCTATAGATATCAATTAGGTCTAACTGGTCTATTGTATCATTTAAAGTTTGCGTTTCTTTGTTAATTTTCTGTTTAGTTGATCTGTCCATAGGTGTGAGTGGGGTATTAAAATCTCCCACTATTATTGCGTTATTATTAATTTCCCCTTTCATGCTTGTTAGCATTTGTCTTACATATTATGGTGCTCCTATGTTGGGTGCATATATATTTATAATTGTTATATCTTCTTCTTGGATTGATCCTTTAATCATTATGTAGTGGCCTTCTTTGTCCCTTTTCACAGCCTTTGTTTTAAAGTCTATTTTATCGGATATGAGTATCGCTACTCCTGCTTTCTTTTTGTCTTTATTTGCATGGAATATCTTTTTCCAGCCCTTCACTTTCAGTCTGTATGTGTCCGTTGTTTTGAGGTGGGTCTCTTGCAAGCAGCATATATAGGGATCTTGTTTTTGTATCCATTCAGCCAGTCTTTGCCTTTTGGTTGGGGCATTCAACCCATTTACATTTAAAGTAATTATTGATAAGTATGCTCCTGTTTCCATTTACATTATTGTTTTGGGTTTGAGTTTATACGCCCTTTTGTGTTTCCTGTCTAACGTGTATCCTTTAGTATTTGTTGGAGAGCTGGTTTGGTGGTGCTGAATTCTCTCAGCTTTTGCTTGTCTGTAAAGCTTTTGATTTCTCCTTCATATTTGAATGAGATCCTTGCTGGGTACAGTAGTCTTGTTTGAAGGTTGTTATCTTTCATCACTTTAAGTATGTCTTGCCATTCCCTCCTGGCCTGAAGAGTTTCTATTGAGAGATCTGCAGTTATTCTTATGGGGATCCCGTTGTGTGTTATTTGTTGTTTTTCCCTTGCTGCTTTTAATATTTGTTCTGTGTGTTTGGTCTTTGTTAGCTTGATTAATATATGTCTTGGGGTGTTCCGCCTTGGGTTTATCCCGTTTGGCACTCTCTGGGTTTCTTGGACTTGGGTGATTATTTCCTACCCCATTTTAGGGACGTTTTCAACTATTATCTCCTCAAGTATTTTCTCATGTTCTTTCTTTTTGTCTTCTTCTGGGACTCCTATATTTTGAATGTTGGAGTGGTTCATATTGTCTTGGAGGCCTCTGAGGTTGTCCTCATTTCTTTTAATTCATTTTTCTTTTTTCCTCACTGATTCATTTATTTCTACCATTCTATCTTCTATTTCACTAATCCTATCTTCTGCCTCCAATATTCTACTAGTTGTTGCCTCCAGAGTGTTTCTGATCTCATTTATTGCATTATTCATTATATGTTGACTCTTTTTTATTTCTTTTAGGTCCTTGTTAAACCTTTCTTGCATCTTCTCAATCCTTGACCCCAGGCTATTTATCTGTGATTCCATTTTGATTTCAAGATTTTGGATCATTTTCACTATCATTATTCGGAATTCTTTCTCAGGTAGATTCCCTATCTCTTCCTCTTTTGTTTGGTTTGGTGGGCATGTCTCCTGTTCCTTTACCTGCTGGGTATTCCTCTGTCTCTTCATATTGATTATATTGCTGCATTTGTGGTGGCCTTTCTATATTCTGAGAATTTGTGGAATTCTCTTTATTATTGAGCTTCCTCTCTGTGTGTGGGGTTATATCAATGGCTTGTCAAAGTTTCTAGATTAGAGAGGCTTGTGTTGAGGCTCTGGTGGGTGGAGCTGGATTTCCTCTCTCTGGAGTGCTGTGAAGTGTCTAGTAATGGGTTATGAGATGTCAATGGTTTTGGAGTATTTTGAGCTGCTTGTATATTGAAGCTCAGGGGATTGTTCTTGTGTTGCTGGAGAATTTGCATGGTATGTCTTGCTCTGGAACTTGTTGGCCCTTGGGTGGTGCTCAATTTCAATATAGGTATGAAGGCGTTTGATGAGCACCTATTGGATAATGTTCCCTGTATTCAGAAATTCTCTGATGATCTCAGGATTTGGACTTAAGCCTCCTGATTCTGGTTTTCAGATTTATTTTTACAATAGCCTCATGATTTCTCCATCTATTCAGCACTAATGTTAAAACATCTAGGTTAATGATGATAGGTTTCTCCACCTTGAGGGTCACCCTTAGAGGATCGCTGAGTTACTTGGAGGAGAGAAGAGGGAGGGGGTAGTTAGAGGTGAGTGGTATGGGATGAGGTGGAATCAAAAGAGGGAAAAGGAAGCTAGCCCGTAACCACTTTCTTGTGTGTGCTCCAAAGTCTGGACTTCTCAGAGGTGATCACAGAGTTATACATGGAAGAGGAGAGGGAGGAAGTAGATAAAGGTGGCCAGGAGGATAAAAGAGGGAGATGCAAAGATGGGATACCGATCTGGACAGTGACCAGTTCCCTGAGAGTTCTCCACCTTTTGGAACACACAGAGATTCATAGAGTTGGGTAGAGAAGAGAAGGGGGAGGGAGGGAGACGAAGCCACCTGGTGGAGAAAAGAGAGATTCCAAAGGGGGAGAGAGTGGTCAAGCCAGTAATCTCGCACTCATGTAAAATTGGGTGCTGAAGATTAGGTTTTTAAAAGTACAAAATTGGCAACAAATACCAAAATGCCGAGATTAAAAATCTGGAGTAGAGAGTGGATTTTCAAAGATGAAATATTAAAGTAAAGAAGGAGAAAGAGAAAAATTAAAAAAAGAGAAAAAAATAAAATAAAAGACTCCAGAATTATTAAAAGACAACAGCTTCCACCACCAAAAGGACTATATACGGCGTTTGTTTTCAAGATAGGGTTTTTTTTTTTTTGAAACGTAATATTAGGTTATAAAAATAATAAATCAAAATATAGAGGACTGAAAAATTTAAGCAAGTTTAGAAAAATAAAAAGATGAAAAAGAAAAGAAGAAAAAACAAACTTTTTTCAAAAGAAAAATTTAAAAGAAAAAAAATTCTTAAAAAAAAATCACTTCCACATCAACCCCCCAAAAAAAAAAAAAAATTGATCATAAAGGTAGTAACGGTATGTCTGGCACTTTCTCTGTTGTTTTGGGCTGTGTGTGGTCGCTACCAAGGCAGTTCCCTCTGTTTGACTTCCTCTGTTTGCTGGTCTATTTCGTGTCTGATTTCTGTCTTGACACAAGGGTTGGGGTGGTGGACTCTGCACTGGGCTTGCCCCTTCTCGCGGCGCTCACCACTCAGGCTGTCCGTCTGGGGCCTGCCCAATGTTTCATGCACCTCCCCGGTCCAAGCCGCTCAGGTTTGGCACTCAGGAAGCCCTCCAAGCCTCGGATTTGGTTGAGCCTGGGCTTTGTTCCCTTCCCAGGTCCGAGTAGCTAGGGAGTTTGGCACACGCAATTGCTGTGACTTCTGGTCTTTCCGGGTCTATCAATTTTCTGGGAGCTCCGCTGGGGCTCTTTTTCTGGCAGATGATGACTGTTCAGAGCCCCCAGAAGTCTTAATTAGCAAAGAAACCTGCTTGTAATTTGGTAGGTAACGTCTCTCTTGAGCTGCGATTGCCCCCTTCCAGCACTTAAGGCTCTGGCTGCCTGTCGCCGGAGGGGAATGGTTTGCAGCTGGCCATTTCCAATCCGTCCTTTGTTCTGTGCGCGGGCCTGTCGGTGTCTTTTGTTCGAGTGTTTCGCGTGTTAGCTATCCCACAGTCTGGTTTGCTAGACCAAGATAGTTCGTTCTAGCCACGCACAGACCCGATTCTGGCCCCGTTACGACCCGATTCTCCGAGAAAAGCCCTGCAGCCTACGTCTCCTGCGGCCCAATTCTTAGAAAGCACTGTCACTGGCCCCTCGTGCTCCTCCCTGCCCAACCCCCACTGCTACTGTCGGAAGCAGGCGTTTGCGCTGCTTATCCGCTGGCGGTTTTCACTGTTGAATTCGCAATCTGTTGGTTTTAATTATTTATTTATCTTCCTTCCTGTTATGTTGCCCTCTGCGCTTCCAGGGTTCGCCCCAGACACGGCTATGAGAATGTTTCCTGATCTTAGGAGACCTCTCTTTTTAAGAGTCTCTTCCCGGGACGGGATTCCCTTTCCAGGATGGGGCTCCCTCCCTACCTTCTTTGTCTCTATTTTTGTCCTTTATATTTATCCCTACCTGGTTTTGAAGCCAATGATCTGCTTTGCTGGATGCCTGATGTCCTCTGCCAGCAATCAGAAGCTGCCTTGTGGAATTTACTCAGCGTTGAAATGTTCTTTTGATGAAGTAGTGAGGGAGAAAGTGTTCTCCCCATCCTATTCCTCCACCATCTTTTCCCCCTCTCTGTATCATGTCGATGACCAAGTTTTAATGGAATCAATTTAAACAATAAAAGAAGTAGATGATATTTAGAATTATGAGTGTGACCATTTTTGCACTTATTGTCTCTCAGTTTTAATTAGAAATGTATGGTTTTTGAATGCATAAAGTATAAACAAAATAAAATGTGACTTAACTTTCCATTATAAGCATTTCAAGCCCTTTAAATCATCTTTATCTAAGTAAGGAAAGTTGTGAGCTGCAATAATATAAAGCAACAACCCCACAATGTTATTAGCAGTGCAGGAGTCACTGAGTTAATCTAAAGGAATTAGGTTTGCTCTCAGAAAAGTGGTGTTAAAAACCCTTAAATTGAAGCATTCTGTTCTGGTAATATGAGAGTCTTTAGTTTCCTTTACTAATAATTTTATTTTCATTGAAACACAGTTGGACTGACCTAATTAGACATAAAATGAGATGTGCTCTTTGAGATCATAAAGGACCTAGTTTGGCTAAATTCTCATAGGACCACTGTTGCTCATTTTCCCTTACAATATGTTCTTGATCGCCAAAAGAATGTTTGCTTGTGTGATCACAGCGTGTGATGGTTTCTCTTGAGCTATTTCTCTACTTCAAGTGACCCTTAGGTTTACTGATTCAGAACTTGATTTTAAATACAGCTCTGTCTGTTGTTGATCACTTCATTGTTGGCTTCCTTGGGCTCACAGATTACAGGAGGTTGAAAACAGGGCAGATGTTTTCTAATTTGAAGATATTTTTTGGTGTGGACAATTTTTTTAATGTCTTTAATGAGTTTGTTACAGTATTGTTTTATATATTCAATTAAAAACTATAGATATTGATAAAATTGCTCTCACTCCAAAGGCAGGGCCTCCCCAGAAGAAAGACAACAAATACTTCTATAATGTATACTATGTACTGGGTATTTTATATGCTTTATATATATTAATATATGTATCCATTAAGAATCCCTGAGGGATAGTTACTATGCAAATCTTTTTCAGATGGGAAAATAGAAACTTATGTAATATAAATGGAATAAGGTCACACCTCCAGTTAAAGGCAGAATCAGAATTCTGTTATATTCAGGCTTCCTCCATATTCTATTCACTTTAAGAAACACAAAAAAATTCATACATTGCCTTTCAGAATGTATTAAGAATCAATACTATTTCCTCAGAAAAATTAGAATTTGGAGTTAAAAGGAACAGAAATCATATAAATTTGATTTTTTCACTGAAGAAATTTAGAACTTCTTATAAAAGAAAGTAGTTTCTTTGCTAGAAAGACAAAATGAGGCCCTCTGTGTATCACTGTAATTCACAAACATCTAAGCAGAGGTTTAGGTAAACAAAATCTGACTAGAGATGACTAGAACTGTTTGAAGCATGTGTGCAAAATACACAAATAAGGATATGAAAGAAAGGAAGTGATATATCAAATCTAAAGCCCAGCAAGGAAAGGATTACAGTTACTCTAGATGAAATACTATCTGTCCTGAGCAGGTACCACATAAACTCACATGGGGAAGATTTGGAGGATGTTACTGTCTACTAGGTAGGCAGGAAGAAGATGGAAGTGAGGTCTGGCCTTGGCAAAGCAGTTCAGGTGAGGTCACAGTGGTAGATTATGGCAAGCTAGTCTTAAATGTCCAAAGACAAGAGACAGTATTGTCAGCACGGTTTTCAGAAATAGGCTCAAGGTATATGGGGTGAAATGTCAGACAGGACTTGATAAGTTAACATTACAGTAACTCTAGAAAGCACAACACAGTCTATATATATCAGGATTTCAAATTGTATGCCCACTCTGGTGAAAGAAATGAGACTTCATGAATCATATAAAGTAGCTATTTTGGGTTTTGTTTTCTAAAAATATGTTTTGTGCTATGTGCTTAGTTGCTCGCTTGTGTTTGGCTCTTTGTGACCCCGTGGGCCTGCCAAGTTCCTCTGTCCATGGATTTTGCAGGCAAGAATACTGGAGTGGGTAGTCATTCCCTTCACCAGGGGATCATCCAAACTAGGGAACAAAGCCCAGTCTTCTGCACTGCAGTCAGATTCTTTACCATCAGAGCCACCAAACAAGCCTGAAAATACATTTTACATTTTCTTATGTTTTACTGAAATATACCTGATTTACAATGTTGTGCTAGTTTCAGGTATATAGAGCAGTGACTCAATTTACCAGTATCTATATATTTTTTACAGATTATTTTCCCTTATAAATTACTATAAAATACTGTGTATCGTTCTCTGTGATGTACAATAGATCCTCATTGATTATTTTATATCAGTCATTTCAGTTCAGTCGCTCAGTCATGTCCGACTCTTTGTGACCCCATGAATTGCAGCACGTCAGGCCTCCTTGTCCATCACCAACTCCTGGAGTTCACTCAGACTCACGTCCACCGAGTCAGTGATGCCATCCAGCCATCTCATCCTCTGTCGTCCCCTTCTGCTCCTGCCCCCAATCCCTCCTAGCATCAGAGTCTTCCAATGAGTCAACTCTTTGCATGAGGTGGCCAAAGTACTAGAGTTTCAGCGTTCGCATCATTTCTTCCAAAGAAATCCCAGGGCTGATCTCCTTCAGAATGGACTGGTTGGATCTCCTTGCAGTCCAAGGGACTCTCAAGAGTCTTCTCCAGCACCACAGTTCAAAAGCATCAATTTTTCGGTGCTCAGCTTTCTTCATAGTTCAACTCTCACATTCATACATGACCACTGGAAAAGCCATAGCCTTGACTTGACAGACCTTTGTTGGCAAAGTAATGTCTCTGCTTTTCAACATGCTATCTAAGTTGGTCATAATTTTTCTTCCAAGGAGTAAGCATCTTTTAATTTCATGGCTGCAATCACCATCTGCAGTGATTTTGGAGCCCCCCAAATAAAGTCTGACACTGTTTCCACTGTTTCCCCATCTATTCCCCATGAAGTGATGGGACAGATATGATAGTATAAATATGCTAATGCCAAGCTCTTTATAAAGCCTTACTCTTCTGGACTTGAAAGTAGAGTACAGGGTCGATTACAAAGCTTGGGTTATAATAATAATTCAAGTTCATTTCAGTTGTTTAGTCGTGTCCAAATCTTTGCGACTCCATGGACAGCAGCACACCAGGATTCCCTGTCCATCACTAACTCCCCAAGATTGCTCAAACTCAGGTCCACTGAGTCAGGGATGCCCTCCAAAAACTTTATCCTCTGTCGTCCCCTTCTCCTCCTGCCTTCAGTCTTTCCCAGCATCAGGGTATTTTCTAAGGAGTCAGTTCTTCACATCAGGTGGCCAAAGTATTGGAGTTGCAGCCTCAACATCAGTCCTTCCAATGAATATTCAGGACTGATCTCCTTTAGGTTTGACTGGTTTGATCTCCTTGCAGTCCAAGGGACTCTCAAGAATCTTCTCCAACACTACAGTTGAAAAGCATCAATTATTCAGTGCTCAGCTTACTTTATAGTCTTGATTCTCACATCCATACATGACTACTAGAAAAACCATAGCCTTGACTAGACAGACCTTTTGTTGGGAAAGTAATGTCTTTGCTTTTTAATATGATGTATAGGTTGGTCATGGCTTTTCTTCCAAGGAGAAAGTGTCTTTTAATCTCATGGCTGCAGTCACTATCTGCAGTGATTTTGGAGCCCCCAAAATAAAGTCAACCACTGTTTCCATTGTTTCCCTGTTTGCCATGAAATGATAGGACTGAATGCCATGATCTTAGTTTTTTGAATGTTGACTTTTAAGACAACTTTTTGACTCTCCTCCTTCACATTCATCAAAAGCCTTTTAGTTCTTCGCTTTCTTCCATAAAGGTGGTGTCATCTGTATATCTAAGGTAATTGTATTTCTCCTGGCAAACTTGATTCCAGCTTGTGCTTCATCCAGCTCAGCATTTCATATGATACACTCCGCATGTTCTTGCCTGGAGAATTCCAGGGCTGGTGGAGCCTGGTGGGCTGCCATCTATGGGGTCACACAGAGTTGGACACAACTGAAACGACCTAGCAGCAGCAGCAGCAGCAGCAGCAGCAGCAGCAGCAGCAGCAGCAGCAGCATGTGAGTTAAATAAGCAGAGTGACAATATACAGCACTGACGTACTCCTTTCCCAACTTGGAACCAGTTCATTGTTCCACGTCTGGCTGTAACTGTTGCTTCTTGACACACATATAGATTTCTTAAGAGGTAGGTAAGGTGGTCTGGTATTCCCATCTCTTTAAGAATTTTCCACAGTTTGTTGTGATCCACACAGTCAAAGTCTTTGGCATAGTCAATAAAGCAGAAGTAGATATTTTTCTGGAACGCTTTGCTTTTACTTTGACCCAATGGATATTGGCAATTTGATCTCTGGTTCCTCTGCCTTTTCTAAATATAGCTTGACTATCTGAAAGTTCTCGATTCACATACTGTTGAGCTTGCTGACCCATGCCTTCACAGGAGACACTCAAACATTCAAAGGCTGGTCTGGCTAAGTCTCTGGCATCTTGGGTCCTTGGGCGCACAAGGTTTTGTTTGAGCCCTCCAAGTGTCTCTGGCAGATATGGGATTTGATTCTAAATGCAGTTTCGCCCCTGCTACCTTCTTGCTGGGGATTTTCCTTGCCCTTGGACATGGCGTATCTATTTTTGGTGGGATCCAACATTCTCCTACTGATGACTGTTCATCAGCGAGTTGCAGTTTTGGAGTTCTCACAAAAGAAGATATGCACATCCTTCTACTTCATCATCTTTCCTGTCCAAGATGGTGAAGATGTGTGTACATCCTTCTGCCCCGCCATCTTGCCTATTCATCTTGTCTATCCATACTGTAATAATAAGTTGAAACTTAATTAAATAATAAATACTTGCAGTATCAAGCGAAAGTCTGACTTTCAGTAGGCTTTACTGAATTGGTTTATGGCAGTCCTATTCTATTAAAAAGCAATCACACCATAATAATTATAAAGGTAAGAGCCACAGAATCCAGTGACTGGAGACTTCTTGATGGTACATAAGCTTGTCAGTCAGACATCTGTATTTACCAAACACTGTGAGTCAAACCCTGGGGAAACACTAGTGGCCAAGAAAGGCAGACTCTAACATTCAGAGGAATTGTGTTGATGTAAGGTCAATGCTGTTGCTGATTTGTGATAGATAACAGTGCAATGACTTAAGATTGACTCAACATTGAAATATTTTAAGCAAGGAAATCCATCCCCAAACATATGTCTGTATATATGTCTGTATGCAACAGGTATGTATTTAACCTAAAGATTATACAAATACATAATGGCAGATATCTGATTAAACATGATAAATTGGATACATGTGTTTATCTCCATGCCATTCTAAATTTTCAGAAAAAAAAAAAAGTTCAAAGAGTCCAGTTTTACAAAGGTAAAGAGAAGTGGAGAAAATGTTTAAAAAATAATAGTACGATAAATACTTGAATACTTATCAGAATTGTTGTTGTTTAGTCATTAAGTTATGTCCAACTCTTTTGCAACTCCAAGGACTATAGCCTTCCAAGCTCCTCTTTCCATGGGATTTCCCAGGCAAGAATACTGGAGTGAGTTGTCATTTCCTTCACCAGGGGATCTTCCCAGCTCTGAGACTGAACCTGCGTCTCCTGCATTGGCAGGCAGATTCTTTACCACTGAGCTACCAGCGAAGCCCCTTATTAACAAATGTGTTATGTGCTTAGTCACTCAGTCGTGTCCTACTCTTGCCACCCCATAGACGGTAGCCTGCCAGGCTACTCTGTCCATGGGATTCTCCAGGCAAGAATACTAGAGTGGGTTGCCATTCCCTTCTCCAGGGATCTTCCTGACCCAGGAACTGAACCTGGGTCTCCTGCATTGCAGGCAGAGTATCCATGGAGCAACCAGGGAAGCCCCATATTAACAACTAATCAGATTTAAATATTTAAGCAATTATTCATCCTGGGTAGAAAATGGTAATATAATGGAAAATGGAACTTTACTACAGGATTTATCATTGTCATTGTAATACAAATAATGTTGCCATTGTGATATAACCATGGTAAGGAAATAAGGTAAGAAAATGCATTTGTGATTATGTGTGTGAGAGTATGTTCTGTTTATATGTGAATGTTTTGTGGTGAAGGAAGTGTCAAAAGAATGCTGAATTTTCATTTTCTATAGGGAAAGTACAATAGTGTCCAAAATTAAAAAGGCAAGAGAGAGTGTAGGATAAGAGTAATGTTGAAAATTTTTATGTAGGGAAGTGAAGAAATGGTTAAAATATTTAAGACAATTGCTTTTGAAAGTTTCTGTTAGGATATGGTGTGGACTTTTAATTATATATTTGCCAGTACTTTATGATTTTTAAAATGTGTTGCATTGATAAAAGCAGTTTTATTTTTTTATTTTTATTTTTAATACTTTATTCTATGTTACAATACTGTATTGGTTTTGCCATACAATGACATGAGTCAGCCACAGGTGTACACGATCTCTCAATGCCGAAGGCCCCTCCCACCTCCCACCCCATACCATCTCCCTGGATCATCCCGTGCACCAGCCCCAGGCATCCTGTATCCTGTATTGAACATAGACTGGCGCTTCGTTTCTTACATGATAGTATACATGTTTCAATGCCATTCTCCCAAATCATCCCACCCTCTCCCTCTCCCTCAGAGTCCAAAAGTCCGTTCTATACCTCTGTGTCTCTTTTGTTGTCTCACATAGAGGGTCATCAAAAGCAGTTTAAAAAATAGCATAAAATAGGTTGAAAATTGTTGGAAGAGAAAAAATAAGTCATCATTAAACACTTATTGAAACTCTAATGTATTAAAAGTTTTATTTTAACAAGTGTGACTATATGTTAGAAATCATCAAAAGATAACTGGTTCCCTTGGGGAAGAATTTAAGGTTAGAAGTTAAGGCTCTGGTATAAATAATTTTCTCTAGAAGACCTCCCCTCAACCCACAGGGGTTGGTTCACTGTTCGTTGTATACGGTCTTTATAACTTTCAAAACATTTCTGTCATAGTTAATGCACATAATATTGTGACTAGTTTGTTGCCTCTCTGTCTAGGCTGAATTTCAGGTAGTGTGGGAAAACGGAGGAGACATAAAATTGTAAATTCATTCATTTGATCTTAGAATTACATCATTGACTTTTACCCACTAGTTAATCTTCTTGATTGCAAACTATTTTATGATATAAACTTATTTTGAAATACGTTCATATCAGAGTCTCTTGGCAGATTTTAGTCACATTTACAAATCCATGGTCATTTGTGAATTTGTATCACAGTCCTAATTTCATTTTTTAAGGAGACATGGGCTTTTGGAAAAAAAAATGTAGTGTCATTGGTCTAAAGAGGTGCAAAAAAGCCTTCATTAGTCTTGATTAAATTTCTAATCCGTATTCATTTCCAGTTTCTTCCAAGTTTCACTAGAACATAGCAAATAAAAGCAAATCCGACCAAGTCTGACAATATTTAAGATATTAATGTCACTTTCCAAATTCATTATTTTCTTTTCTTCAAGGCAACAGACAGCTTAGTTTTTATGGAAAGAAAAATTGATCCTCTGTGGCCATTTCTGTGCATTAAAAGATTTTTAGCTTTCTAAGACACCATTCCAATTTTATCTAAACAAATGCTGAAGGCAACCAGACTGTTTATGTTATACTTTTCTCCTTGTGAATGACTTGTACATGCTTCTAATAATAGGAGAGTCTTTCCACATATATATATATACACACACACACATATATACACATATACACATACACACATATACACTTACACATATATATACACACACATATATATACACATATATATGTATATATATACACATATGTATACATATATACATATACATATATATACATATATAGTATATATACGTGTATATATATATATAAATTTAATGAAGCATAATTGCTTTCCATAATTTGTTGTTTTCTGTCAAACCTCAACATGAATCAGCCATATGTATACATATATCCCCTCCCTCTTGAACCTCCCTCCCTTTCCATCCCAGCACTCTAGGTTGATACAGAGCCCCTGTTTGAGTTTCCTGAGACATACAGCAAAATCCTATTGACTGTTTTATATATGGTAATGTAAGTTTCCATGTTATTTTCTCCACACATCTCTCCGCATCCTCCCCCTTTCCACATGTCCATAAATCTGTTCTCTGTCTGTTTCTCCATTGCTGCCCTGCAAATTCTTCAATACACATATTTCTAGATTCCATATACATGTGTTAATATATGATATTTCTCTTTCTTTTTCTGACTTACTTCACTTTGTATAATAGATTCTAGATTCATCCATCTCATTAGAACTGGCTCAAATGTGTTCCTTTTAATGCTGGATAATATTCCACTGTGTATATGTATTGCAACTTCTTTATACATTCATCTGTTGATAGACATCTAGGTTGCTTCCATGTTCTATCGATTGTAAATAGTGCTGCAAGGAAAAATGGGAAACGTGTCTTTTTCAGTTTTGGTTTCTTCAGGGTATACGCCTCGGAGTGGGATTGCTGGGTAGTATGGTGGTTTTATTCCTTGTTTTTTAAGGAATCTACATACCATCTTCCATAGTGGCTGTATCAATTTACATTCTCACCAAAAGTGCAAGGGCATTCTCTTTTCTCCACATCCTCTCCAGCATTTATTGTTTGTAGACTTTTTGATGATGGCCATTCTGACTAATGTGAGGTAATATCTCATTGTAGTTTTCATTTGTATTTCCCTAATAATGAGCGATGTTGAACATCTTTTCTTGTGTTTGTTAGCCATCTGTGTGTCTTCTTTGGATAAATGTCTGTTTAGACTTTCCCCCACTTTTTGAGTGGCTTATTTGTTTTTCTGGTATTGAATTGTATGAGCTGCTTGTATATTTTGGCAATTAATCCTTTGTCAGGTTTTTCACTTGTTATTATTTCCTCCCATTCTGAGGGTTGTCTTTAACCTGCTTTTTGTTTCCTTTGCTGTGAAACAGCTTTGAAGTTTAATCATGTCCCATTTACTTACTTCTGTTTTTATTTCCATTACTCTAGGAGGTGGGGAATAGAGGATCTTGCATTTTTTTATGTCATTGAGTGTTCTGCCTAGGTTTTCCTGTAACAGTTTTATAGGTTCCAGTCTTACATATAGGCCTTTAATCTATTTTGAGTTTATCTTTGAGCATGGTATTAGTTCAGTTTAGTTCAGTTACTCAGTCGTGTCTGACTCTTTACAACCCCGTGAACTGCAGCACGCCAAGTTCTCCCTGTCCATCACCAACTCTTGGAGTCCACCCAAACCCATATCCATCCAGTTGGTGATGCCATCCAACCATCTGATCCTCAGCCATCCCTTTCTCCTCCTGCCCTCAATCTTTCCCAGCATCATGGTCTTTTCAAATGAGTCAGCTCTTTGCATCAGGTGGCCAAAGTATTGGAGTTTCAGTTTTAACATCAATCCTTCCAATGAATACCCAGGACTGATCTCCTTTAGGATGGACTGGTTGGATCTCCTTGCAGTCCAAGTGGCTCTCAAGAGTCTTCTCCAACACCACAGTTCAAAAGCATCAATTCTTTGGTGCTCAGCTTTCTTTATAGTCCAACTCTCACATCCGTACATGGCCATTGGAAAAGCCATAGCCTTGACTAGATGGACTTTTGTTGGGAAAGTAATGTCTCTGCTTTTTAATAGGCTGTCTAAGTTGGTCATAACTTTCCTTCCAAGGATAAACATCTTTTAATTTCATGGCTGCAGTCACCATCTGCAGTGATTTTGGAGCCCAAAAAATAAAGTCAGCCACTGTTTCCATTGTTTCCCATCTATTTGCCATGAAGTGATGGGGCTGGATGCCATGATCTTAGTTTTCTGAATGCACTAAATGGGATTAAAACAAATACCAAAAAATGAGAACGTAAAGACAAACCCCAGAAGCATGACAATTATAAAATCAGTCAAATAATAATTAAAGTAACAGAATATACACATATACATATACAGCCATAAGCAAAATCAAAACAGTCCAACAAATACAACGTACAATAGATTGACTCATTGAACAAAGGAAACCAAAAATGATATCCACTAGTTAAGAACAAAGTAACTAAAGTACAAACTGGAAAACAGAACTAAAGCAAGTTGCCAACTGAGAAATTAAGCAATGAAACCAAAACTGACAAATATGGTGAGAAAAAGAAAGGAAAGAAAGAATACAAATGCAAAGTTAGATAGAGGTAGATAGAGAAGATCTGTATATATTAAAGATTAACTGCAAGGGGGAAAGAACAGTAGGAAAATCAAACAGAGGAATAAATGTAGAAAAAATAGTAAGTTTAAATAATTAAAAATTAAGAGATAAAAGGGAAAATTCCATAGAACTTTAAAAGTCCAATGTAGAGGCAGAGGTTTATAACAGCAATGAAAATTATGATTGAAAAAAAAATGGAAAGCATAAATAGATTTCATAGTGCTAATAAAGTTGTCAGCTACAGCTGGGGGGGAGGGGGAGGGGGGGAAAGAAAAGGAAAAAAATACAGAATAAACTACAGAACAAGTCAAAATACAAGAATAATGAATGTTTCTCTTGATTCTCTGCTGCTAGTGTCCTTTCCCTCACTGGGAGCCGTAGTCTACGTCACCTCCCTAAGATGCCCTCCAACACTGCACTGGTCTCTGGACCTGCTTGGAGGCAGCTCACTCCTAATGTGGCCATACTCCTGTGTATTCTCACCTCCAGTGTCCATAGCTACCAGAACTAGTCTGTTTTCTTTTGTGGGACCTCTCAATATCCTTTTATATATTCCATAGACACAGAGTCTGCCTAGTTAATCATGTGGATTTAATCTGCAGCTTATACAGCTGGTGGGAAGGTTTTGAGTCCTCTTACTTAGCCACACTGCCCCTGGGTTTCAATTGTGGCTTTATCTCCACCTCTGTATATGGGTCATCCACTAGAGTTTTCTCCTGAGGCTGCCCTGGAGGACTTCTGACTGACCCAGTGGTGGCTAGGTGAGGAGATGGTGCAGCTACTTAGACTCAGGGGCCTTAGCAGCACCTGGTATTTAGGGAAGTTGGCGGCTAGGGCATAGGAAACAGAGAGCTTTAGAAGGGTATGGCAACCCACTCCAGTATTCTTGCCTGGAGAATCCCACTGACAGAGAAATCTGGTAGGCCACAGTCCATAGGGTTGCAAAGAGTTGTATATGACCGAAGCGACCCAGCATGCATAGACACCAGACATTTTTTGCCTGTGGCAGCTCTGCCCCAGTGGGGGCTGGAGCACGAAGGGGGGCACAGCTGCTTGGGCCGCAGGGACCTTGGCAGTACCAAAGGGCAGGGACATGGACTGCCTCAGCCACAGGAGTTCTGGCCCCATCACAGTTTGTTTTTCAAGCCTCTGTCAGCTGGTGATCAGAAGACCTCTCTGGTAGACTTTCTCATTGTTGTGCCTGTTCATGCACTCAGAGGGCTCCTTTTCTTGGGGTCCTTCTCTGTTGTTCATCACATCAGGCACATAAGGGGCCCCCTGGCTGGGGTTCTACTCTGTTGTTTGGTATGTCAGGCACTTAATGGGGCACCCTGGGTGGGGTCCTACTGTATCGTTCTGGCATGTCAGGCACTTAAATGGCCTGCTGTGTGGGGTTCTATTCTGGTGTTCCACATGTCAGGTGATTAATGGACCAGCCTCTCTGTTGTTCAGCTACCAATGCTGAGGGGGTGGGGAGAGAGAGGCTACAGTGATGGCTCCACCCCCAAGGTGATACTCAAAAGTATCACCTTGCTTCCATGGCTGCCTGGCTTTCCTCCACAGGCGTTTCCCACCACAGTGTCCTCCCTCACGGCCCCTCAGTCTATCTCTCTCTGCAGTCAACAATAGCTCTTGCCCTGGGATTGCTCCACAATTCCTGTGCTCTAGCTCCTAGCCACTACACCTTCTAGGGGACCTTCATTCCTGTCTGGGGCATGTATGGCTATGACAAGGACTGTCTGACTCTCATTCTGTTTAGGCTACCACAGAGTGGCTGCTTCACTCTCAGCCTCAGATGTTTCTCCTCTGACCCAGCCAGTTGCTCCGATGTGGGCATCAGACCCCTGCTTCAGTTCCCCCCCGCCTGCCAAGAGCAGATCCAGTCCTACCAACACTCCCCTAGTTCCTTCATCCTACCAAGTTTTGCATGGTTATATATTATTTTCCAGGGGTTAGATACTCCTGTCCACTCTCAGCTGGTGTTCTGCAAGCACTTCTGTTTCTGAAGGTGTATTCCTGATATATCTGGGGAGAGAGATGTACCCGTATCCACCTACTCTGCCATCTTGTTCCTGCTAGGAGTCTTTCCATTTTTAAATGGTGTTTATTTTATTAATGTAATATAGGACCTGGACCTTCGTTTTTGAAAACTGCATCAACATCTTCCCCCGAAGGAAGATGAAATTATGTGACAATGAGAAAAAAAAAAAGAACTATCTCCCTTCCTTTTCCCTCCTGAGATTCTTGTTAGAGTCACATGGGAGGCATGTCCTATAAATAAATCAGAAGATAGTTTAATGCAGCATTTTTTTAGAATGTTGTTAAGTATTATTGTAGAGTCTCTAATTCATTTAAGTCTATTAAGCCTGATCTGTAAAATTATAGTATTTTAATCTTAAAAAGTATATGTCAAATTTTAAGAGTAGAGTAGAAAAAAAGTTTGCCCATTTTTTTTTAATATATCTAAATCCTCAAATTGTTGGTGCTTTTTTCCCTAGTACTTTGTGTTTGAATCTAGACCTATTTTTGAGTTGTTCCTTATTTTGTTACTCTGCTTTATTTCTGGGATATTTATCTTAAACTTTTAAAACAATTTTCTTGGTTATAGACAGACTGTAATTGTTCCTCCTACCCTTTTTGAACTTCAAAGCAAATTCCTTGAACCCTCCTTTGTCATTTTTAAAAGAATATCTTATGCATTTCTGTATAGTTGTGGCAAGATTAACAAAATTCAGATCTGCCTTCCAACAAACTGAGCTTCTAGGATTTATAATGTAACTTTTCTCAGTTTTAAGTAGATTCACTCAGTTCTTACAATGAGCCTATGGTATATGAATTTTAAAATTTGTCCCATTTTACTGAGTTTTTGAAGGTTCAAGAGTTTCTTAGAGGCCATATAACTATCAAGTACTAAGTTAAGACTCTAGTCCACCAAGTTTGGCTCCAGTGCACTGGGGACTTAACCTTTCTGTTAGTTGGTATAAGATGTTAACATCTGTATATTTACCTGTGAAGTACATATCGTAATTATTTGGTGGGGCCGGGGAGCTTTCCTGGTGGCTCAACAGTGAAAAATTCACCTACCAGTACAGGAGATGCAGATTCAATCCCTGGGTTAGGAAGATCCCCTGAAGAAGGAAATGGTAACCCATTCCAATGTTCTTTCCTGGGAAATTCCATGGAGAGAGGAGCCTAGTGGTCTGTAGTCCATGGGTTTGCAGAGTCAAACATGACTGCAACTAAACAACTACAATTATTTCTTATGGGCTTTGAAATATCTTTACTCCAAAAATATTACAAAGTAAAGTAGTGAAATTCTATGCTTCTTTTTAATTTAGCCACTGTCTAATGTATTCCATACATTTACCTTCAGATCTCCTGGGAGATGACATTGCTAAAGAAGACTACTACCTAGGATCTGTGTTCAAGTTGGCATTCATTTGATTTAAAATGTAAGAATTAAGTGATCCTGCAAAAGTTTGGTTTTTAGCAGTGTTCCACTAAGGGGCAGATGCTGACCCCTGGAAACATTTAGATACATTCTAGAGGATCACCCTACCACTATGAAAAACTGCTTTATATGAATACAGAAAAATCCAACCCATTTTCATTTTGCCTTGATGTGTTTTTGTAACCTGATTAAGAAAGTGAGGCATCTATCCATTAACTGAACAGAGACAACTTAAGGCAACATATACCTGTGTGATAGAGTGGAGTCATAAAAATTGAAAGATTTTTAAAATCTTTCTGAATTAAGTTAGCTTTTAGCAGCATGCAAATGCAGTATGTATGTGTATGTATAAAAGTTTGAATAACATTGTACCAAATGCCAATGAGCTATATGCTTTAAGATGGCTAATTTTAAGTTATGTGAATTTTACCTTGATAAGTAATCTAAATTTAATGTATGCATACATAATAAATACTGTATTTTTTGGGCTTGTTTATTAGATGTTGAATGAATAGAAAGTCAGTCATTACTTTCAGATAAGTTTTATGGTATTAGAGAAATTATTTTCACTGAATTAAACAATGAGCTCTCTCTGTAGCCAAATATAACCAAAGTTAATATTTTAGTGACATGTTGCTCATTACAGTAATATGAAGTGTTTAATTTTTATGGTCCAATAAATTAAGTAAATTAAAATTATATAAATGCATAAACAGAAGTTGTAATGAGGGAAATCTTTGAAATAACACAATATCTTAAGAATCATATGTTAAACATCCATTTACTTAATACAACCAGGGTCAATTGTAGATAAGTAAATCAACAGTTTATTTTCCCACTTCTCACATGATTGCTCATTAGCAATACGAGATGAACTAATTATATTTAAATATTAATATGAATTTGGACTACAGAGATTTTAGATTGTAAACCAAAAATTAAAACGATTTTACAAATGACTGTAGATGGAAAAGATTTTAGCTGCCTTCTCAGTAAAGTGGACTAATACAAGTTTAGTCTGTAAAAGTAAATATTCTTTTAAAAATTGTTGAGTTTCTTTTTTTATTTTATTTTTACTTTATTTTTCTTTACAGTACTGTATTGGTTTTGCCATACATTGACATGAATAAGCCACGGGTGTACATGAGTTCCCAATCCTGAACCTCCCTCCCACCTCCCACCCCATATCATCTCTCTGGATCATCCCCATGCACCAGCCCCAAGCATCCTGTATCTTGTATCGAACATAGACTGGCAATTTGTTTCTTGCTTGATAGTATACATGTTTCAATGCCATTCTCCCAAATCTTCCCACCCTCTCCCTCTCCCACAGAGTCTAAAAGTCCATTCTATACATCTGTGTCTCTTTTGCTGTCTTGCATACAGAGTTATAATTACCATTTTTCTAAATTCCATATATATATATGTTAGTATACTGTATTGCTGTTTTTCTTTCTGGCTTACTTCACTCTGTATAATAGGCTCCAGTTTCATTTACATAAATTCTGTCAGCAGATCTTTATGATTTAAGTCAGTTTTTTTTCAGCATATTTATGTAAAAACAATTTCTCAACTGCATCTTGGAAACAAAAAAAATATTTGTTGCATAATAATTCAACATCGTTAAAATCTAATAAGAGACTGGCTGGATGTTTTCAAATGCTAACTCATTTGTGCTTAATTGAATTGTTCATTATGAATTATGATTTCTTATATATACTGCAATTGAGAGATATAACACAGATACTTCTGTTTACTTTCAAACTAGGAACTTTTAATACTTTGCTTAAAATCTAATTTAATGTGAGATTAATTTTTAAAATTAAAAAGTTTTAAAATCATTAACAGTTATGCTTTTTCCCATTGCCTCTGTCCTCAAAAAGACACCCAATTATTTGTAGTTCTGTGATTGATGAAAGAAACAATGGGAAAAAAAAAGGTACAAGCTTTATAAATTCTCCAAAGGAAATTATTATTCAAACATGAGGAATATTAAATCTTGATAAAGAAATCAATTTCAAGTAGCTCTGTATGTTCACTCAGAATTGTGTGTTTCTAGTAATGAAGTCATATCACTTGGATATAAATCATATCAGACTGGATTTAAATCATACCAGACTGGATTTAAATCGTTGAGATTTGATAAAATCTAAGGAACAGACGATTATTGTTATTATTATTGTTATTATTTGCCTTAGGTGTGCAAATAATTATTTCAATTTGTTTCAAGACACAATGAGAATATAAATCATGAGTTTAAAGGAAGTTACATTTTTACCCATTTTTATTTTTGCCTTTAAACTTGGAGGCTTTCCTAGAAGCTGTTGACAATACAGGTCCATGCAAATAGAATTATGTTCTCTGATCAGTGAATCTAAATGTCTAGCAATGTTTTTCTACATTGAGGTAAAAATACTCACTCTTCAAAAAAAGTCACCTGACATTTTTTATCTAATTATACTGTTTTATTCAATTATAAAGTGAATAGAATTATAAAACACTATAGAAGTTATTCTGCAGTGCTAAAGAAATATATTCAATCTGGCAACATGTCTGCAAGTTAATTTTCTCCCACCAAGGTTAGTGAATAGCTTCCCACTGACTTTCAATTACCTATACTCACATAATCAATCCCCTACTTGAATTCTTGGAATCAATTAATGTCAAATCATTGAGGGTGTTGTCCCTAGTGTTTGGAGCTTTATAGAATACTGCATTTCTTCAAAAAATAAGCAATCTACTGTAAAAATGTTTTTCTTCTTCTTGTGATTTTTACTTTAGTACAAAGTCCAGAGTATCTTTTATAGGAAAATTTAGAATATTTTCATATTGCATTTAGAATATTGTATATTGCATGATACAATAGCTTGGAAATGAGAAAGCAGCTTACATGAAGGACTTAAGAGTGTGATTTTTTTTTTTTTTTTTGTTAATATAGTGACATAGTGGAATTGATGGGTGACAGGGTATGGACTTCTCTGTTGGCTCAGATGGTAATGAATCTACCTAGAGTGAAGGAGACCCAGGTTCAATCCCTGGGTTGGGAAAATCCCCTGGAGAAGGGCATGACAATCCATTCCAGTATTCCTGCCTGGAGAATTCCATGGACAGATGAGCCTAGTAGGCTGCAGTCCATGGGGTCGCAAAGAGTCAGACATGACTGAGTGACTTAGAGAGAGAGAGGGTATGGAGGAGATACCCATATAGAATGATCACGATACTTTTTGTTGGATGTACTGTGTGTAGCTAAGCACTGTTCTGCTTATATACATTTATAATACGGTCATATATTTGTTTTTAACTGTGCCAATTTTGGATTTAGCCCCTACATAAATATTGGACAATGTAAGCCATAGTTTATTCATATTATCTATTTGAAGGCAAAATGATTTGGAGGAAGGAGAAAGGATGAAAATATTACATGTTTTAATAAATTATTTGATAATAAATAACAAAGCTTTTGTTATCTTCTTAAATATTTAAAGTAGCCTATTGTGGAAATCTGTTCTGAGTTTTTCTTTGCTACATGTTAAAATCTTATAAATTCAGATATATTAGTTATGTTAATGTATACAGTTCATGTTCCCATTAAGTTATCATATTACAGTGACTCCATGTATACTTTGCATAGAGGAATGGTCTTCTTACAGTGATTCTTGAAATAGATTTTTAGTATAACCTATTTATCTTAAATGTGAAAAAAATAAACGCAAAACGTTGTTTATAAGCCATTATCAGTTAAGTTTTACAAGTCACATCATTCTCATTTTTCTGTTCTTGCTTTGAAAATAATGAAGAGTAATAAACGTATCCTTTTTGTATCTGTTTGATAGCTGATAGGTGGTATAGCTGATAGGATCATTGAATTACTGTATGTGGTACAATGTAAATAATATTGGAACCATGTCACCAAAAAAAGCCCCTAAATGCTGTCTGGTCTTCAACTATATAAGGCTGCTCAATTTGCTGTCTCTAAATTGAACTTGTAGCTTTTATTTTCATGCCCCTCTGTTAGTCTAGTCACCTAGATGCTGAGTTTTTCCACATTCCCAGAACTTGGAGGTCACTTCCATAGTCATAACCATTATAATTTTATATTATTTTATTTTTAATTTGTTACAGAATGCTTTTATTGGAATCTTAAATATTCATTGAATGAAGTTTAGAATATTGAATAACTAGCTTAAATACCCTTTATAAGACACTTTATTTGCTTCTCTTATACAGAAATTTTAAGGTTTACAAAAAGAGGTAAATTTAACCATAAAAAATTGAAAATGAATTAAGCCTTACATCAATAAAATTTTAGACCCTGTTGAATACAGTGTACTCTTTCTTTCTGGGTTAACCTGATTGAAGAATATGGGAACAGTGGATTAAATATGGCTATATTTGGAAAATTAGTAGATTACAATATAGAAACCTACATATGTGTGTGTGTATAATTTTGCAAATATTTGTAGTCTGTTCTTGGTTTAAACTAGTTTCATTTCTTTTATTCCTATCCTTCATAGGAAATGTGCTATATTATTAATATATACTACCCCAGAGTGAAGGTTTAAAGAAGAATCAATTACTTTGCTCATGGAGTCTGTCAGGATCAGGCTATGACAATGAGGATGCATCTTTTCTGCTGCACAGTATCTGGGTCCTCAGCTGGAAAGACTTTCAAGATGGCTTCTTAATCACAAGTCTCTGGGCGAGGCTGGTGGACTTACTGGGCTGGATGTATTGATCTGAGTATCTACCTGTGACCTCTCCATGCAGCTTGTGTCTCTCAGAGTGTGTCATCTGAGTTCTCAGTAGGAGTGTGCAAGTAGGGGGCTTCCAAAGATCACATCTTCCAGGAGAAGCTTGTGGAAGATGAGTGGCTTTTCATGACCTAACTTTGCAAGTCACATAGCTTCCATTCCTCTGTGGGCTATAGGCTGAAGCAGTCAGAATAAAAGGGATGGGGTAGCTCAGAGGTTAAAGCGTCTGCCTGAAGTGTGAGAGAACTGGGTTCGATCCCTGGGTTGGGAAGATCCCCTGGAGAAGGAAATGGCAACCCACTCCAGTATTCTTGCCTGGAAAATTCCATGGATGGAGGAGCCTTGTGGGCTACAGTCTATGGGGTCACAAAGAGTTGGACACGACTGAGCGCCTTCACTTCATAGACCCTACTTTTAAATGGGAGGGTTATCAATGAACTTGAAGTCTTTTTCTTTGTAGTATTTCTCAGTGTATTATAAGTACAGTATTTGTCTTCTGATATTTCCATATAAATATTTTAGTGAAGTTCTTTTATATTTAAATATTAAGCAGTATTTTTATAGCATACTTATTTTTTAAAAAGTTCTTGAGAGGATGAATATAAATTGATGAATAAATAAACAATAAATAGAGGAGACAGGGGCATTTACCATTTTTATTATTAATAAAAAGCTATGAATCACCTATATTAAGTTTATTATGTAAATATAACAAGCATGGTCAGGTTCATGACTCTCCAGGTTCTTGAAATATTATATTTCTTTATTTTCTTAAATCAAGCTCAGTCTGTCTTGTCTTGAATTTGTCTCAAGGTCAATGAAAAATTCAGTATCAGTAATTTGGGTGCTTCTTCCTACAGTCTCCTCCCTTCACTTCTCGGAGAAAGATATTTCTCTTTTTGTTTTATATAACATTTTAATAGAGTTTTTTTTTTTCTTTTTTTCTTGAGTAGGCCCTTGATGATGTACTTCTCACCTAGCTGTTTATCATAGCAGTTTATTGAACTCTTGCTTCCAGCAACACAGTGTTTCTTATAAGAAGTCATGAATAAAATTACATCTTTACACAAATACACCTATAAATTATTTTCTCTACAATTGCACAGTCTTCTCACATAAATGAAATGCAGTCTTGCCTGATACTTCTTAGTATGATAGAGAACAACTTTCAGTTTTGCTTATTATTAATAAATGTGTTTGCCATTTTGGTTGAATTAGTTTCTTTTTATCTAATATTTTCAGCTTATTTCAACAGATAAATGCAACTTTGTGAGAATAATTGCCCTAAAGATTGAAATAAGGAGAGAAGGTTTTATTATCTTAATAATTCATAATGTGACACATGGCACACTTGCTTTGGTAATGGACCATATTAAAACATATTCAGTGTTAATAATAGGTTTGCAACTACTATTCCTATTCCTGGATGACTTTATAAATTGTATTTAAAACACATATTTAAAGATGTAGATAATATCTCCAGAAAAGTAAAACTGCCAAAAGGACCTGGGGATGAGAACAATGGAATAAATATAGCCATAATTTGGATAATCTGTGAATTACAGTATAAAGACTATATTTTATGATTTTGAAAATGCTGGTAGACTGCTCATGGTTTGAACTGATTCAGTTTCTATTATGCCTACCATTAGAATGCTAATTTTCATTTTTAATTTCTACACATTTTATTAGTTGAGGTTGGAATTGTGATAAGTGGAAAAATCTGTTTATTTAACTAGTGAATGATGTAGTTAACTAATTCTCATTTTGCAGTTTCTAACCTCATTTCAGAAATATGATTACTGTTCTCATCATGCATGCATGCTAAGTCACTTCAGTCATGTCTGAATCTTTGTGACCCCATGGAGTGTGGCCCGCCAGGCTCCTCTGTTCATGGAATTCTCCGGGCAAGAATATTGGAGTGTGTTGCCATGCCCTCCTCCTCGGGGCCTTCCCAGTTATTACTAATTCATTTCTATAATGTAAAACCATTTTTAATTATACCCTGACATTATGAATCTTTATCTTTCTGTGCAGTGACATAAATAGAAATTTAACTGTTGTACATAAAATTATGTTTAAAAAATGAAAATGTGAAATTACAATGAAAATGTAAAAATATAAAAAATACCAACCTACAGAAAAAAATATATGTATGTCTAGAATGATGTATATAGTCAAGGTTATTCCTTCATTAAAATGTGAACTATGAAGTTTGGCTTTTGGTGCTTTTCCTCATTTATTGAAATTTCCTCTGCACCATATTATCTAAGACTTTAATTTCCTCAGTCTTAAGAATTTTTCCCCTTTTTGTCCTCCCTGTTTTTCTTCCTCCTTCCCTTCCTTCTTTCTTCCTGTTATTCTTTTTTCTATTGTTAAATATTGCTCTGTAGGCTGCTGGGCTCTAAAGAGATTTTGAGGTGGGTAATAAATAGTAAGATGGCATTACTCAAGTTCCTCTTTTAGGAAGATACATTAAGTAATCAACTATGGTGGATAAAAATCTATTGGGGGATTAAGTATGAGAGCAAACCTATAAAAATTCTTAGTAATTTTTTAATGTTGATCAAAAAAACCAGTGAAATTGCAGATCAAATACAGAGATAATTAGCTTTCTTTTTCTGTATAGTCCATACAGTTGGTGGACTATACTATTATTTTTCATTTCTCATAGTCTCATTTTGATTATGTAATTTTTAGGACCTTCATCTCATTTCAATTTAGGTTGGTGGGTCAGTGGTAAAGAATCTACCTGCCAGTGCAGGAGACATGGGTTTGATCCCTGGGTCAGGACGATCCCTTGGAGATGGAAATGACATCCCACTCCAGTATTCTTGCCTGGGAAATCCTGTGGACAAAGGAGCCCAGCAGGCTAGAGTCCATGGAGTTGCAAAAGAGTCCAACACAACTGAAGTGATTAAACAATAATAAAATTACTTATAGTTTTTCTTCTAAAGTTTTAAAATTCTGAATGAATTTTCATTATTGAATTTTTAAAAATTCATTGCTGGATGTTTTTTAAAAACTATTTTTTTAATTAAAATAAATTCAGAATCACTCTCAAAAGGATTCAGAATAAGTAGCAACCAATAAGTCCTTGATTAGAAGGTGTTTCATTTGTGAAAATACATACATAGGCAGATACATGCATGTCACAATTTTTCATTAGGGAAAATTGAGATTGAGAAAGGAGTCTTCTATTAGATAGCTTTTCATTACTGTCAACTTCTTAGTATAAGTGTAAGTCTTCTTAGTATATTTCCTTTAAGTAACACAACAGGCTTATGAATTTTCATCTCATATTCTTTTATGGCTTTTTGGCTTAATCTGATGTTAAAAATCCTAATTGATTTGATCTGCGTTATACAGCAATGTTCAGTCAGAGGCAATGGTTTTTCTTAGCACATGAGATAAAATTTGCATGATCTTAAGGTTTGACTAACAGTAGAAACTTTGCAACACTCATTTTTGAGAGAAATACTTTAAGCGTGGGTGGCGGTGACCGGTGCACTAAGCGTGGCCAAGAGAAGCTACCCTATGTCCGAGGGCAGGCAGCAGCCGAGAGTGCCAGGCTGTGACAGCACAGGAACAGCAGAGAGGAGCTACTCAACTCCGAGGTCGGGGGTGGGGGGGTGGTGGCCGAGAGGAGCCACCCCGCATTGGAGTGCAAGGGGCAGCGGCTGAGAGGAGCTACGCCACGTCGGAGGTCAGGGGCAGCCGGGAGGAGCCACCCTGTGTCCGAGGCCAGAGGCGGCAGCCAGGAGGAACAACCCCACTCCCAAGGCCAGGGGTGGCGGCAGGGTGTCCAAGGAGCAGCAGTGGCTGCGCTGACTCCGGAGGGCCCCACATTGAAGATCAGGAAGGGTGGCAGTGAGGAGATACCCTTCGTCCAAGGTAAGGAGAAGCAGCTACGCTTGCTGGGGCAGCTGTGAAGAGATACCTAACGTCCAACATAAGAAACCCAAGTAAGATGGTAGGTGTTTCAAGAGGGAATCAGAGGGCAGACACACTGAAACCATACTCACAGAAAACTAGTCAATCTAATCACACTAGGACCACGGCCTTGTCTCACTCAATGAAACTAAGCCATGCCTGTGGGGCAACCCAAGACAGGCAGGTCAGAATGTGGAGAGGCCTGACAGAATGTGGTCCACTGGAGAAGGGAATGGCAAACCACTTCAGTATTCTTGCGCTGAAAACCCCATGAACAGTATGAAAAGGCAAAATGATAGGATACTGAAAGAGGAACTCCCCAGGTTGGTAGGTGCCCAACATGCTACTGGAGATCAGTGGAGAAATAACTCCAGAAAGATGAAGGGATGGAGTCAAAGCAAAAACAATACCCATCTGTGAATGTGACTGGTGATAGAAGCAAGGTCCAATACTGTAAAGAACAATATTGCATAGCAACCTGGAATGTCAGGTCCATGAATCAAGGCAAATTGGAAGTGGTCAAACAAGAGATTGCAAGAGTGAACATCAACTTTCTATGAATCAGCGAACTAAAATGGAC